>VYXB01010194.1:13346-96846 GCA_013397135.1 Pachyramphus minor | reverse complement strand
CAACTTTCAGTCTCTTTTCCCTGGCTGCAGGGAGAGAAGGGGGACCTCTCCCCCCTCGTCTCAACTCTTCTCTTGCTAGAACTGACCTTGAAGCTGCTGGTTATCTCAAGTCGTCCTCTGCTCTCCACTGAAGCTGGAATCCTTGCAGCATGTTTCAGCTGGGCAGTTTCTCTCTGGAGTTTGTTTCTGTTACACATCCTGGCTGGAGAGACTTCATACCTGCTGCCGGCCCAAGGTCGGGGGAGAGGGTCTGGCCCCCCAGCTTGGGGGCTGCTGCCCCTCTCCTCACATGGCGGCTGAATTTCTTACTGCGACACAACCTTCTCTTCCGTTTTCTTAAATATGTCATTAGCAGAGGCGTTACTAAAACTTTTGATTGGCTTTTTCTCCGGAACTATACCTGGGCCTGACCATTTCAGCCCGGGGGGGGCTGGTAACCCACGACATTGTGGTAATGTATGGACATGCTGGAGGGTCACTGTAACTTGCTTCAGAGTGGGAGTTCGCAGAACATCCTGCTAATGCACATTTGCTCAACAGTGGGAAAAACTAAATATGCTGGAGCTTGTGGAATGTAAATGTTTTAAAGAGAGCAGATCATGGAGCGTCTTAGTGTTTTACTGAATCCAGGATTTCCTATACAAAGGCTTCCCAATGAAACAGAGTGTGTTTTGAATTGTGCCCGTTACTGCCCTTTCTTAGTGACTGAACTTGGGCTATGAAAGATTTTTTGTTCTTTTAATGAGAAATGCAGACTTGCTTTTGTCATTTCATGGTGGAAGCTGACCTATCAGATGTTGGAGAGTCAGTAACTGCTTTCTTTTTATTTTTGCCATGGCTGCATGTTGAGAAGTGCTTTCTTCCTTTCCAGTAGATGGGGATATTCAATAGCACTGTACAAAGCTTTCTTACTTTGGAACTTTGTTTTATTAAACGGTAAGAGATGCGTCCCTTCCAGGCTATTCGTGAAGTTTCCATGTTCCTTTAAGTTGGAGGAGCATCTTTTGGCTGGTAATATGATTTACTTTTACTGGAGAACAGTACAAAACATACATGGCAATAAAGACAGATGGGAGCAGAGCATCATTCTGTTGTTGAGCCACTAGTGTGACTGTCCTGGAAAGGAGGCAGCTGTGAGCCTCTGTACCAGGACAAGATTCCCAGGAGACTGTAAGGACACAGGTGGGATTTCCTCAGGAAATCTTGTATATGGTTCTGGTCACCCATATTTGGCAGATAAAAGTCAAGTTGGAACATGTGGGCATAGAGGTGGCTTGTTATCCCCAGATTTGACAGGGACATGAAGGAAGGGAAGAAAACTAGAGGGTCTTAAATGATGATACAACAAATACAGGTAAACCGGGCACCACTATCCGGTGCTGGAGACGTATTTTTTTAGGTGGAGGTGAAAACATGTGGAACTTGTTAAGCTTTGTTGCATTTTATAACATGGTATCTGTAGTAAGACTACGTAAGGTAACATAAGCCTTCTCTTTGAACTGTAAGCAGTTTTGTTATTTGCAATGTTCATTTTTGTAGCCCGGCTTACAGACATCTTCAGTGTGTTTATTCTCTGTTGTGCTTTTTACAGGTGGAGTATAGAGAGATGGATGAAAGTCTTGCAAACCTGTCAGAAGATGAGTATTACTCTGAGGAAGAGAGAAATGCTAAAGCTGAGAAAGAGAAAAAACTACCCCCACCACCTCCACCAGCTCCTGTAGAAGAAGAGAATGAAAGTGAGCCGGAGGAGCCATCTGGTGAGTAAATAGAGACTTTCTCCTTTGACACTACTTGCCCAGTTTATTAACAGAAATGTAGCAGGGCCAGGTGTGGCACATCATGAATTACCTGTGTGGGTTTGATCTGTTTTCAAATGATTGTTCTACAGCGTTTTATTTTCTTGCCCCATTTTCCTAAAGGGGGAAAACAGCCTGAAAAAGTTGAGAATATGCATGTATCTAATTCCAAATGAAATCAAACTTCTTGTGCTAGATTCTCATGATCCTAATTGACTTGTCTTTGGAAGCTTATTAATCAGAGTAGCCTCTTTGGCTCTCTACTGCCACACCTGCTCATGTAGCACAATTCACTTACTACTCTGAGAGAGAAAAAGTTGAGATTATGGGGGGAGATTCTATGCAGAAGAACAAATTTAATATATTGTGATTCCTGTAGCTTTAAACTATGACTCTAATCTCAAGTTCTGGTTGAGTACTGTTCACTTAAACTTCAGTGTTTTCATCATTATCTTTGACAGAACTTCACTTTACAATGAGAAGTTTTTTAGTCAGGAGGCAACTTTCAAACTCTGTGGTAGTAGCAGTACCCTCTCCTTTACATCTGCTGTGTTTACAGCTCCCATCATTAGTGAGGTGTGGTGGTGGAGCATCACTCAAGTGTCTACAAGATGGTGCTTTTGCAAAGTTCAGAGTCCGAGACTTTATGATATAACATGTGTGCTAGTTGTTTTGGATAAGAGCTGAAATCTAGTAGTTGAATCTTTGCTGGTTCATCACAAATGTGAATTACTGCTAGTCTTCAGTTGCACTACCTTAATTTTCTTTTTATCTGGTAGGTTTGAGAATGTAGGCAATAGGATTGATGTTGGCTTGGGGATACCTACCTTTAGTTGCAGAAAAATTATTAAAAGCCACAGTTGTGTTTTATCTCTTAGGATTTTCCCTTGTAAGCTCTCCTTGTTGGAGCTGTTGGCTCCTGCCTTGATACAGGAATACTACAGCTGATATGCTCAACTAAAATATTTGCAGTGATAAAAAACTTCCTCCCTCAGTTGTAGCTCATGTATCAAAATTTGAATTTTAATAGATGTAATTAAGCAAGTATCTTAAGTTTAGTATTTAGTTTTGCTTAGACTTGTGTTTAATCATTGAGACCTAATATTAATACATTTTTTATTTCTCTCGGATTCCATTTTGTGCCTCCAAGAATGATGATTGAAATCAGTTTGAGGTGTAATTGGTGAAGTACAGTGAATTAGGTTTTATCCCGTGAAAGAAGAAATGTGGAAGATAAGCAGTGATGAGTCATGCTGTCCTATACGCACAACAGCCCGTTAAGCGGTTATTCTACAAGCACTGTATTTAGCCATCTAAATACAATCAATTTTCAAACAGGCTCTATCTAGCTGCCTAGAAATGAGTTAACTTCAGGTCATTATATAATTTCTCTATTCCTAGAAATGCAGTGATATGCATGAAGCAGTAAAATAGGAAGAACAAATTTTCGGGTGTCATTCCATACCTAGTTTTGCTGTAGTTTTAAAGGCTTCTGAGGCTATATGCATTTGTGAATCTCTCTATCCTTGTCTTTATTAATGCAGGTGTCAAGAGCATCAGGTCATCTTATGCTGGCTGTTAAAGTGTATTGAAACTTCTAATTCAGGCACCTGTTAGAAGGAGGAGGCATGGAGTCTGCTGTATATAAATGTAGTGTTTATAATTGAGGTTTTCTCTTTCACTTTGAAGCAAAAATTGACGTGTTCAATAAGAAAAACTAAATTGGACAGTAATACTAGAATAGGATTGCATTTTGAAAATTTAGCAAAATTTTAATTAGCCTGTGTATTACTGTTATGTTGTTCTCATTGCAGACCTTAAAAATTTCCTTTCTGTGTTTAAAGCCTATAAAAACACAGGGAATGTAGTAGAGGTGTAAAGGTGCTGTGTTACTGGTTATACCCTTTAGAGTTGAAAAGCCTGACTGTGCAACTTAAAAATGTCTTGGTGCCAGTGTCTGGCATTTCATTAGCTTGTCCCCACAGACAGCATACAGTGAAGTAGGTTATTAAGTGTCACAATTCAGGTGAGAGTGAAATGCTGGTCTTATTTGGGGTAGGTCCTGTTGATGTATTCAGCTGTGGGGAATTCCAGGTGTTTTGGCTATATATATTATTACAGTCTGGATTTGCAAGATTTACTGCCTGCCATTGCAGAGCAGTTTTAAAAGGTGTAACAGTATTTCATGGTTAAGATAATTTCCTTAGATTATCTCTTATCTTTTTACTTGAGGAATGTTTTCTAATAGTAAAAAGCTTCCAAATTCCCTTTCAGTGCTGAATGACATTTGTGTTCTTGTTTGCCAGTATCCCTTTTGAAATTAAGGAGCTTGCTTCTTTTGTTTTTCTCCTCTATGGATCTTTTTTGTTTTTCTTCACCAAATTGGATTTTCATTTTTATAACTATTGAAGATTTTCTTTACCAGCTCTTAGTCTTTTAGTGTGCTTGGTATTCTTACTTTGTGGTAACCGTAACTGCTCTTTTCCAAGGAACTGAGTATGATCAAGATTAACATCAAGTCACTCTTAGTTGTGCTCTGTCTGTCATCTGATTTTGTCTGTTTTTCTAAAGAAATTCAGTACTCTGTGATATTTGTGTGCAGCTATTTTTTATTTTGAGATGGGATAATTGTACGAAGTGGACTCCTTTGTGGACCTACTTCCTCATTGCACTTCAGCTTATGTTTTGTTATTTTGTTGCCTTCAGACTTTCAGCAGATTCTGCTCTTGCACATGTTCTGTTGAGCTACAATAGTGTGATGTTATTGTGCATCAGCAGTTTGCTTGCTGCTTTGTTCCTTTGCAACTAGAACCTGACTTTCTTCCAGGGAAGGAGAGCCAATCTTCATTAGCAGGCCTTGTGTCCACACTTCTGTGCTCAGACTGGGTAGCATTTAGAATTGTGTCCAAGCAAGCAGTTTTACTCATGAGAAGAGGAAAATACTGATTTTTTTCTGTAAGTAAGCCAAGAGCAATTTTTTCCCCTCTACTCCTTGTCAGTGCAAATTCAGGGATAATGAATTCCACAGACTGATGTCGGCATCTTTTCACTTTCTTAATTTATGGAAGGCATAAGTGAAACTTTGATTGCAAATTAATGGCCTGTGATTGAGTGTAAATATTAATGTTTGAGTTGTGTTAGTCTCTGCTACAATGGAAGCAGGTCTTGAAATGTTCTCAGCAAAATAAAATACTGGCAGTGTAGCTCAAGTAAGGAATTTTATCTTGCTGTTGCAGATATGTTAGTTCACAGAATCCTGACTTTGTGTCTTGTAAGGCCTTTCAAAATACAGTTATTTTTCACAGTCTCTCATGTAAATTTTTGAACTTTTCTGCTGGCTGACTGATTATCTACAAGTACTGACTATTGCTCCTCTGATGTAGCTGAGTGAAAATGTCTGTCTTGCTTCAAGTCTTATTTTGTTTTATAGATGTGTAATGTTACGACATTCTAGATGTTAATCCAGGTTATCACAGAATGCAAACATTTGGTTCACTTTTTGCGTCTTGCTTTAGGGGTTAAATTTGTAGTTCAGGTGAAATTCTTCTAAGTTAGTGGATCCCCTAAGAGCCTCAAATTACATTTTGGCAAAATTGTCCACCTGGTCCCAGACTCTTAAAGAGTGCGTTCAGCCACAGGTTAGACCTTGCTCTTACCTGTTTGGAGATGACACCTTGAACGGTCATGCTCTAGGAAGTGGCTGTTCCACTCCAGTGACTATTGCAGCAGTATGTTTCAGTAGGGGTTGCTTTGGGATTGCTGACTATTGAAGCATGTTGTTTGAAAGAGCCTTGGTACAGCAGCAGCCAGCTGAACAGCACTTGGCAATCTCTGGAGTGTGCCATGGCTTCCTGCTGTCTGCAGGTGACAAGACTCCAGGCAAACATCTGACTGTGGAGGAATATTGCTCATGAACTCAACCCGGAGCTAGGTTCTGCTGTGAAGTGAGCAGTGTGTGAGGTGACCTACAGGTCAGTGGCTTTGTTCCTGCAGACACTGCAGCCATACTTGTCTCTGTTCTCAATGTGCTCTGTTCATGCTTGGGTTGCAGTCCTGCAAAGGCTGCTGTTCAGGACTTTCATGAAGGCTAAGGTAATTCTGAGACTTATTCAGATCTTTCAGATGAGTGCTTAGATGAGTCCTTCAGATGAGTCCTCATGTTTCTGTCACTGGGTATGTTGAAAGACTGATGTCTTTCAGTGCTGGGTATTGATCACATCACTGATCAATGGTCTGTTGTGTACTTGGCTTCAGAGGCAGTCTTAGTGTGTTAGAACACTGATGATGTATCAAGGGCACTGAAACCAAAATAAATGGTTTGAACCTTTGAAGAAATGTTCTGGCATCACGTTTCAAGGAAGGGTTAATGACAAAAAGATTAAGAATAGGCTCTCCTGAATGTAAGAGGCTTTTCAGAATGGCTCAGACTTGCATATGAGGAGACTCGGGAGCACCAAAGGCAAGCTAATCAAATTCTTAGGGTTTGAGATCCATAGAATCTGATGGTATCCATCCATCTTGGCAGTAAGAAATGTGATCTGATTATTTAAATCCTAGTCATTAATGAAATTGATTATAAATATTTAGCCATCAGGAATGCTACATATTGTATACTTCTTTATTTCCCATAAAATCTGATGTAAACCGTTCCAGTAACATGGATAATACTTTAGAAGATCACAGTTTGGTGCCCTGAATCTAGGTTCCAGAAGATGGTATTCTCAGCAAATGGGTTTAGTTAGTTGGTGAAATTTAATACCTACAACGCCAACTTGCCAAGCCTTTATGTCCAGTATGGTTTAACTTATGGAGTAAGGTCCCTGAGTTCTCCTCTTTCCTTCCACAGGGCAAGCAGGAGGACTTCAAGACGACAGTTCTGGAGGGTATGGAGACGGCCAAGCATCAGGTGAGGGTGGCGTTTGATGCTTGCCACTGAGTAGCAAGAGCCGCCAAGTTAGGGATTGATGCTTGCAAGTGCGCATGGGTGTGGTTGTCCCGAATTTAGCAAGAGATGTAGGAGTTGTGTACCCACCTGTTTAAAAAGTGTGGGGTATTTTCAAATTTCCGTTGAGGACTATAACAACTGTGGAAAGGGGTGCTAGCTAACCTGTGCTGAAATGCCTCAGGCCGATCTCTCATCCCTCCACTCCTCTCCATGTTCAGAGGAGTCCAAATGTGCAAAAAGCTAGCCAGTTTGTACCACCTGGACTGACAAAGAGAACTGTGGGCTTTAGAACAGTTGACCTTTTTTCTAATTTGCTGAAGAAACGTAGCATGGAGTACCTTTTTGCTCCTTTATTTTTGTCTTTTGAAAGGGTTTGTGTTTGAGCTGTGTGACAGTGGCTAGCCCAGGAGATTATCTACTGGGCAAATTCATGCAGCTCACTGGACTTGCTTGTGAATTGCATTTGCCATTTGACCTCAGTACTGCTGCTGGCAGTACTGCTTCAGTCACAGGATTGGTGTCTTTACTCTTAAGTACGTGGAGTGCTACTGTGAAAATCTTCTCTGACTCTGCCACTTTTGCTCTCACTTCAGGATTAGGGTTTTAAGCAAAGGAGTCAAAGGCTCTAGAACCTGTTCTGTACCTCCAGGTTGCTCTTTTTGAAGAAAACAGAGCTTCGGGATACTCATCTCAAAGTGCATCCTTGCTGTTCTAAGTAAGGGAGCCAAGTACTGTTACGGATCTTACCACTTAAACAGAACTGCTGGCTCACGGGCTTAAAGATGCACTGCCTATTTCATTTTTAGGCAGGCATTGGCTAATTGGAAATTCTGCATATTTTGGATTTTGTATATATTCTGAGAGTATGCTTTAATAATTGTCCAATTCATTGGCCAGAAAACTTTCCTTCAGAGTGTTTTTCATCTGCAGATGTTTCAATGAGTCTTTAAATGAGCAGCATCCCTCAGGATTTCTTTGGTGAGGAAGAAGATAATCAGAATTTCAGCACATGAGTTCCTGATGCTGAATGTCAGGAAGTGGCAAGTGTGTGTGCGAATGTGTGTGAAGAGGAGCTGAGTCTAGGCAGAGCCATTCTTTCAGTTGTTAGAGTTGCCTGCCCCAAGGAGAAGCATGTGTAGTTCTGAACTGGTACTCCCTGTAACGTGTTGTTTTCATGGAATACAAGCAATAAAGATGTGGAATGGGAGGGATTTAAGCAGCCTAAAATCCAGATCCATTTCGCTTTGAGCTGTGTAGTTGCAGAAGTAAATTCAAGGACATTTAGTTCTTATAAGATCTTTCAGTTCTTGGCCAAATAAAAACAATATCTTTGTTATTAATAGCTATACTTTTGCTAAATTCTTGTATCAAATGCTGTTGTGGGTTAGGTTTTGTGGGCTTTTTTCCTTAAATACCAGTGCTCATCTGGACCTATTCTGACATTTTTGTTTTAAAGTTCACATATTGCCATGAAAGATATATGGCCTTAAAAAAAAGGGAAAAAAACCCCAAACCAAAACCACAACCCAACCCACCCTGGAGTTCTTTACAAAAATAGTAGCAGCGCCATATTCTCTGGCTGCTCAGTTTGAAGAAATAAATCCCAAAGCTTTTCAAGAAAATACTGAGTTGCCTTAAATCCACATGTCTGAGTTCGCTGGTTGTTCATGATTACGTGGCTTTTTAGCAGGTACCCAGAGAAGCACGCTTCTTTTAGCACAAGTCTGTAAGATGGAGTCAGATTCAGCATTCAGGTGTTAAACTGGCCATTCTCTGAAATTATGATGCTGAGCTTTTTGCTAGCACTTGAGGGTCTAGAACCTTAGTTAAGATTTGTTAACATTAATGAAGTATCAGAGAATTGGTAACTTTGGTTTGATTTCCATGCTCAGTTCTACAGAATTTATAGTTGAGCGTATGCATTCCTATGCAGATGTTGACATGGTTGGGCCAGTGTTAGGTAGAAGGACAGCAAAAGGGCTGGGGGATGGTTATTACTGGAGAAACTGAAGTTCTAGCAGAGCTGTAAGTTTCTATTCCATAGCTGACTATCAGTGCAAGAAACATTCTGGGTGTGACAATTTCTCCTATGGTTAATTTTACTTGTAGTGTTCTGTAGCTTCTGTTACTAATTTCCTCTTGTTGTAAAATTCCTGGATTACAGACAGTTTTCTTTATCTTGAGTCATCACACAGTTAGATCAAATTTTGATCTTTGCTTGTGAATGAACTTTTTTAGTTTCACAACCATTTCCTTCCTTAATTTTTTTTTCATTACCTTTGGAATGTAAAAATGCTTGGAAGTTAAAGGAGTGTGTGGTGGCACCAGAATTGGAGGAAGATAATTCCCCTCCCTGATACAGTGACATGTACCGCTGCAGGGGAACTTCAAACTCTCAGAGAGTTGTCTTGGGTAGTGTAATACACTGCAAGCTTGTATTTTCTTTTGTATTTATAATAATCTTTTGAACAATTCCAGTTTCAGTAGATGATCTTAATCTTACTGCACTACTTTTGGGATTTTTTTCCCCTTGGGATGTATTTGCTTCTATCTTCCCGACTGAATGCACTCTCCTCTGTCTGTCCTGATCGTAAGTCACTTCCTAGGACACGGGAGATTGATATTGTTCTTTCTGTATTTCACATCTCAGTACTTCATTTTGCTCACTGTGCTGCAAGGTGTGCTTTTTGCACTCTACTTATGCTGTAGCACTTGATGCAGCTCTGTCTTAGTTTGGTGCTTTATAGTACAACATCACAGAGACTGAAGAAAGCAGGGTACAGAACTATAGTTACTTCACTGCCAGTGTGGGAATTGACAGAAGTGCAGGTACCTGGATGAATGAAGGCTTTCCCTAGAGAAAACCTCTCTTGTATGGGTTCGGCATCAGTCTTTTACATGTGGAGCATTTGAAAGGAAAAGTAAGAAATCTGTAGTTGTAGTGTACACAGCACTTGGGGAGGGGGCACAGGAAATGTGTGTGATTGTATTTCATTGCACTACATGATGTGAATATATCAAATATGCAAAAGGAGAGTTTAAGGTGGGTTCCTCTACCTGGAGGAGGTTGGTGCAAATTAAACCTTGAGAAGCAGGTGAGGGGGGACAGTAGACATTGTGCTTGTTTCTTAAAGATATTTTGGCTTTGAACAGGTTCCAAAATGTTTTCCCAATTCTGGTAGAAACTGGAAACCACACAAATTAAGGACACCATCAAAAGTGGTTATATTTTATTGAGATATATATATATATATATATATATATATATATAATGACGTATTATATATGTGTAATATATAACATATTGATATGTGCCCCTTCCCCACTTATTTGGTTTTTGAGGTTGGTTTGTTTGTTTGTTTGTTGATTCCTCCCCCTCTCCGCCCCCGCCCCCTGGTAGTCTAGCTTTTTCATTAACTCTAGATGTCTAGATGATACCTGTAATTCAAAGAACTGTTGACTTGGAAACCTGTGTGTCTTGCAGAAGTAAATAAAAGGACTAACTGAAATTTCGCCTGATATGAAATTGGCCACCATATCACCTCATGGCTGGATGCACTGGCTAGGAAGGGTGGTGTTCCTTTTAGAGTGCCTGTAGACAACTTGTCTTTTTATTTTAGGTGTGGAGGGTGCAGCTTTCCAGAGTAGACTTCCACATGACCGTATGACATCTCAAGAAGCTGCCTGCTTCCCTGATATAATCAGTGGGCCACAGCAGACTCAGAAGGTGTTTCTGTACATCAGGAACCGCACTGTAAGTTTGTTATAAAAGTATTGATGAAAAAGGGGTAGGACATTTGTGTAACTTGCAAAGACTTTTTGGCAGTTACCATGTCTAACAGTTGGTAGATTGTTTTTTGTTTTGAGACAATGGGGTTTAATTTCTGGCATCCTGTCACGCTCGAAGTTGCTATCCAGTTCTTGATCCAAGCTGTGCTGTGAGGCAGCATAAAGAATCTGTAGTGTATTTACAATATCCAAAACAGTCATAGCAAACTACATGATTCAGTTGATGCAGCTTTTAAAAAGGAAACAGAAAGCTGGTGCAAATGTTCTTTTACTTGATTTCAGCTTAAAATAGAAGCCTCTGTAGGTTACTTAAAAATAATAATGAAACACATTGTTGCTTAAGGGAAATCTCTAAGCTTTTACTTTTTACTTTGCTTAGCATTCAGTTGCTGTATTTCTGAGACATCAAGCCAATCATGTGGTTTATTCTCAGACCAGAACAGTTACTTTGCCAGCTTTGAATTCATAAAAGAAATTGTAATGTTGAAGAAATGAAACTCCGCTTCTGAATGCTTGTAGCATTTCTGGCCCAATTCAAAACTTCCATGCAACTTAAGAATGAAGGGGCAGTATTCAAATAATTATTCAGGAGTTCACTCACTGGAGTTCAGGCAAACATGCCTGAAGTTTAAACCTTAACAAAACTTGAATATTAGTCTTCTGTTTTGCAGATTGTAACAACACTTCTAGGGTCCTCAGCATACCAACAGGGATCAGGACTTTCTCCTGTATTTTGAAAAGTGTGTTTTAGAAAACTTAAGTCATGTTAGAAAAAATTAACAGTATGACAGCAATAAATATTTTGAAAATTGCTGTATTGCCATATTTAAAGGAGAAAACAGTTATGTACCACTCAGTTTTTTTCACAGACTTAAGATGATCAAGGAGCATCATGGTGTATTGACCCTGGTAGCACCCAGTGCTTAGTAACTTAAAGAAGTTATTTAAAATTTATGTGTGGTGGACATCTTCATGCTTTTCCTGTAAAATTTCCCTCTAACCCAAGTTGTAACTATTGGAAAGTTATGAGATGTGTAAAAACAGACCAAAGCGTGCCAAAAAGTTTGAAAAACTGTTCTCTCAAAACAAATGATGAGTAATCCTTTTACAAATGTGTTAGAAGCAGAAAAACCTTCTACTGAAACTAAGAAATTATTGGAGAGGAGTATTTGCAGGGAGAACCAGCATTGCTGGTCTATGGGCCTTATTCACTATGGAGGGACTTGGAGAAGTTCTTGAGCAGGAATCCCATTTGAGGAAGGTTTGTGAGGGGATCTCCTCCGGTGAGAATAGCAGAGGTTATGGAACAGCTGATATGAACCCGGTGCTCAGCAGAGCTCTGGCAGTGCTGGGAACTGCAGAGTGCAATCTCTTACTTAGAGCTGTAATCGAGAATTGAATGAATGATCTGGTAAGTAAAAATATAGCTTGGAAGACTTAACAGTAGCTTTTGCAAAGGGAAGACAGTCATTTGATCTTTTATGTGAATCCCTCCCACTCCAAAACAACATTAAAAAAAACACAACCAACCAACTAATGAAAAAACCCAACCCAGACCAGTAAAAGCTCTTGCTAAATTGCTGTGACTTAAAACAGATTATGAAAATCTACAAAGCAGAATGTAATCTAAATGATCCGTCATGGCAGTTGTAGTTTGAAGCCTTTAAAATCTTTTAAGGCCTATGCTGTTCTGTGTTCATAGATGGTCTAAAAATCAGAATTTGTAGAAAAAATGGAAGTAATTGTATATATACATACAAAGAAATTTATGTATAAAAATTTAATTATGGGCTTTGCAGTCTTCCCTTTGAGAATGGAACCTTAGCATTGTGGTACATAGTACTGTGAAATTGTTAGTTCCACGCTCAGAAATTCTTAGAAAAAGCAGTGTTAAAAATTACTGGGAAAATGAGTACAAGAAAGTAGTGCGCTAAAGATGAAATTTGCCTCAAATGGCCTCCCAAATTATATGGAAATTATTTCTTAATCCTTCCTATTCATTATACTTGTATGATTTGTTTAATATCTGTGAGGAGCTGTAAAGTTAACTAGTGCAGCTATAGAGAAATACCCCCAAAAACCACTAATTCTGGAATGTAAAATGGTGTGGAGGTGCTTTGTATGACCTAGATCTAGGCATGGAACAATAAAATTATTTATTAACTACTACCTCCATGCCACAAGTAGGAGTTCTGTTGGGAAAACAGTTTTTTTCCTAACATGAAGTGACATTAACATTTCACAGACAATTTTTGAACTGTAACTGTCCTCTAAATATGCTTTTTATGTCTATGTGGCCAGTATATATGTGTAGTTTGTGTATATGTGGTGGTGTCTTATCTTGGTGAAGATGGATTGAATGATTAAATATCTGAGATAAATAAACCTTGTAACATGACAAAGACTGCTGTAGCTATTATGAAAACAGAAATTTTGATGTCAAAAAGACAGTGCTGGCTGATGTTGTCAGCCACACATATCTTTATGCTACCTTGGTGCATTTCCACTTATTTGAAATGGAGTGAGAATTTCAAGTAGTATTGCACCTTAAGGAACACTTGAAGGCAAAATTCAGTGCAGCTTGGGTAGTCCTGCCAAAGTTTAACTCATTAGAGGATTTTATCTCCTGACAGTATTTGGTAGCAAACACACACCTCGAAAACACCTCTTTTGTATTGCTTAATATGACATGTCATATTTTTTGTTTAAATACAGCTGCAGCTCTGGTTGGATAACCCAAAGATTCAGCTGACATTTGAAGCAACTATCCAACAATTAGAAGCACCTTATAATAGTAAGTCAAATCTTTCACCACCAAAATCGTCCCATGGGTACCGCTGTTCTCTTTCACTTTTATTTGGAGAAAAGCTGGTTCAGATGGGCTGTTTGTTAGTGGAGCTCCATGAGTGTTCGTGTAGAGACTGTGTTATTGCATTATATTCATGATTCAGGTTTGTTAGAATTCGTTTGTCTGGTAAAGAATTATCACTACCAGGATTCATAAAAGCTGCTAAAAAGGTGGATTATTACAGAAGTTTCCTGCAGGGTTAATTCATATGCATCTTTTAAGGTTTGCTACAGCTTCATGTTGGTTTTCAGCTGTGAGACTTTATTAATCATATGGGTTTTGGGAGGCATTAAAAAGTTGCCTAAGACTTGAGCAGTCTGGATGTGATGAAAGAAGGCAGTCAAAGAGTGAGGAGTTACTGCTTGCAAATGGAGACTATTCTACCAGTCTCAAACAAGATCTCAGTAAACTGGAAAAAAGGTGGACAGGAGCCATAAAAAAAATTAAGAAGAAAAGAGTACTGAAATGAACACAGATACAACTGTCAAGGATTGCAAAATAGTGAATTATTGTGCTTTTAAGAATAAAAATGAGAATTCAGTGTTCCAGTAAGGGATTGGCATAATGTTGGTAAATCACATCACAGTTCTGTGTCAAGATCTCAGGATTTTGCAGTCAGTTTCAGAAAAGATGTTCTTCCCCACTAGATTAAAAGAAGCATTTAATGTCCTGTACAGCTTTTCAGGCAGGACTCAAAACTGCAGTACAGCATGGAAAACAGCTTGTGTTTTCCAGAAAAACTAGTCTCAGGCACCTACAGGAAGATGGATTGGTCAGTAGGGCAGCAGGGCTACAGAAGGCGATGTGTTCAGTAGGACTTGACTGAGTTACTGCTGTGAATGTGTCCTTAGTCCATACATGCTGTTTGACGTAAAGAATATTTTAAAACCTTACACATTCTTTTAGGTGACACGGTGCTCGTTCACAGAGTTCACAGCTACCTGGAGCGGCATGGGCTGATCAACTTTGGGATCTATAAAAGAGTGAAGCCTCTTCCAAGTAAGAAACTTGAACATTGTTTTTGATTGAAGTTTTGTTTTGTTGTTCTGTGATTTCTCAGGACAAATTTTTGAGTGCTTTTTTTTTTTTCTTTAGAATGGCAGTGCTAAGAAAATAAAAAAAGTCTGGAAAGCCAACTGGCTATAGATGTTAATGTGTTTTATTTTGGCATGGAGAAGCCCTGTACTTACATAAATTACTTCGAGAGGAGAAATGTTGGCAAGTCTGCTTTAGATAATTTGGTGACTGTTGCTGTTTAATGAGTTATCTTTGCTCCTCAATTGAATAACTAAAGTCAGAAACACAGTATTGTACTTAGATCTGTTATGTGCTTTTGTGATGCTTGAATTTTGCAAGTGAACTTCTCTGCCCCTTCTAGACTTTATTCTTCTGGGACAGAAAGAAATACTTGTCCTGTAATTAATAACAATCAGTAAGTAATTAATAAGGATCAGTTTCTTCTTCAGACTGTTGTCCTTCAGAAGTATTTTTCCTGCTGTTTTCTTCCTTGTCCCAGATGTACTACTGGTGCATTTTTCTTGTATGTGTCTCATTAAAAAAAATTAAGTACTAGTACAGAATTACTTTAGTTTTCTTTTTGCTATAGTTTGTTCTGTCAGAGCTACTGATGAGAAGGAAGCTGCTTTTTGTTCTTTGTATCTCTTAAATGTAATTTTAACATAACTGCTTGCAATTGAGTACTGCATATATAGAGCATTACTGTAGCTGATTTTTCCCTTTCTTTAGCCAAGAAGACTGGAAAGGTAATCATTATCGGTTCTGGAGTCTCTGGGTTGGCAGCAGCTCGCCAGTTGCAGAGTTTTGGAATGGACGTCACAGTTCTGGAAGCCAGAGTATGAATTTCTGTGCTATTTTGCTTCTATATAGCAACTTAACGAGTAACCACATTTAGTACTAGCACAGGGCTGTGTCCCAGAAGCGTGCCCAGGGTGGATAAGTGTGTGTGCTGTTCAAGACAGCATCCCTCCGGGATGGATTGCTGATCCTGAACCTGTCTCACAGTGCAACAAGTGGATCTGTTCTTGCTGGGAGCTGTCTGATGCTTTCTCAGGGGTGGGCTGGGTAGTCAGGTGCTAGTGCTGTATGCTTACACCAGGAGCAGCTTAGAACCTTCTTCCTTTCGTTGTTAGAAATTGGTTTTTCACCAGAAAGCAAAATGCAAGTCTCTATTTTGAGAACTTGCTTGTTAAATAGAATCATTGCTTGGAACTGTCTTACAACATCAAGCAGCATATTTTTCTTGTAACTTTTCAGTCTGCTTTTCTTTCCTTGCCTATGACTGCGTGCTTAACAGAGACTTTAAAATCATATAGGGCTACAGTTTGTGGTGAGTGAACTAACTGCTTGTTCTTTCAGGAATAAGGTATTCTTCATATCCAGTCTGAAGTGGAATATCTTTCTTTTTCTTAAAGTTGAGGTTTTTTCATATAATCTAATCAAATTGAGAATAGCTTGATACACAGTTAAAATCAATCCATTGACCAATTGGACTTTATCTTATGTTTTACTTCCTGGCTTTGTTTGATTGTACATTGACTTTGACACTTTTCTAGCACAGGTTAAAATAATCTGCTCAAATTTTTATTATAAGATTAATGTTTCCAAGCTCTTAATATTGCTACTGCTCTTCTGGCTGGGGAGCAGAGCTGCTGACTTTCCCAGGTGCCACACCACTGCAGAAAGGAGAGTGCAACAGTCTAATGGTTTAGGAGTCACTTGCTCACCTGAATGTATTATGGGAGGGAAGGGGGTTCTTATTGTTTGCTTGCTTGAGTTTCGGGGCTGGTTAGGGTTTTTTCAAGCTGGAATTAAGAGATTCATGCTGTAACCTGGCTTTTCTTCTGTGCATGTTGGTTATACCTAGTACGTAAATCAGGCATGAAGGTATTTTAAAATAACGCATGATATTTTTCAGCATTTTTCTCTAGGCTGCTCTTCTTGAGTAGTCTGTATCTTTTATTTTTAGTGCAGTTTGGTGTTTTCATGCATTATGATTTCCATGATTTGAGTGATAGTTTCATTGTTTCTAGTCATTTTCTGTAGCTTTCAGACTAACAGTTTACATGCTTCTGAACTGCTAACTTAATTACTAAAAATTAAATTTAACGTTTTTATATTAATTGGTAGCTGTCTGAGATCTTTGACCATTTGTAACCAATATTTTTCTCTGATACCATCCTGCTAGCTGGATGAGAATAGGAGAAGGTGACTTTTTTTCTTATGAAGTTTAAAGTGGTCAAGAAATAAGTATCATCTTTAGTAGGATGTGAAAGGATCAAATTTTTTTTCTTGCTTCCAAAGTGGGCTGCTGATTCATGGTTTTCTTCTTAATTGATAGTACAGCTGAATCATTTCATATATAGCTATTGAATTTTGCAGTAGGAAGTACAAGAAGGAGGAAACTTATATGTAATTTAATTTGTTCATGGACAATCCAGGATTGGTTTTGGAATCAGAGTAGATCCTACTGTAGATACAGTTAAATCTGCCCAAATCACATTAGGCATCTTTTTTTTCTATTTTTATTTCCTTTTTTTCCTTCTCTTTTTTAAATGCAACTTAAACATTTTATTCCTTAACTTACACACAAATTGTGTTCAAGTGTTCATTTGCAGAGGTTTTTGAAAAAGTGTACATTCATTACCTTTGATTAAGGGAACACTTGCACCATGTTCTATAGAAGCTTCAGTGATTATATTTCAGTGAGATGTCTTGCTGAATGTAGCTGGAGGTTTAATATACTGTGCTTTTAAAAGGACCGAGTGGGAGGAAGAGTTGCTACCTTTCGCAAAGGGAACTACGTTGCTGATCTAGGAGCAATGGTGGTAACAGGACTTGGTGAGTTTTTCATAATCAAAAGGAGCGGGGAAGAAAATGAGGACAAGATGTTACAATTCAGACATCTTAATGCTATTTTCTTTCATGGCCAAAATAATTGGGTATTTTTAACTATTATAAAGAACATGTTCTAGTTCAGCCTCTTCAGTGGTTAGTATTTTTCTGAAGTAGCAAGGCTGTATGATGGGAGTGACACCAAAGAGATGGCATGTGTTTTTTAATTTACACTGGAAAACAAGGGAGGAGGGGAAATGCAGATTAGAACCATTTTAAGGAGAAAGCCCTTCTTCAGAATTTAAACCCCAAAAGTACTTTCTCCAAGTGATTTAAAAAACAATTGTAAAAGTAATGGCTGTATTTCTTCCTATTTATTGCTTGTTTATTGTGTGGCATCAGTTATTGATACGGTTACTCTGCTAAGAAGATGGGGAGGTGTTTAGTGTAGAATATCTTTTGGTAAAGATATTTTGCAGTGAAATGATAAAATAATATAAAATCTATGCTAAACCTGAGTTTTACTGACTGGGTAAACTTGGTGTCTTTCTTATGGTTAGTGTTATTAAATTGCATAGAGAAGCTGGTTCCAGACAGAAAACTTAAATGGCACAGTTCCAGAAAAAGAAATTTCAGGTTGCCTAGTGAAAGACTACTATTTTTATGTTTAATTCATATAATCATAGAATGTTAAGGGGTTGGGATGGACTTCAAAGATATCTAGTCCCAACCCCCTTGCCATGGGCAGGGACACCTCCCACTGGACTGGGTTGCTCAAGGCCTTATCCAAACTTGGCTTTGAACATTGCCAGGTTTGGGATGTTCACAACCTCCTTGGCCAACCTGTTCCAGTATCTCACAACCCTCACAGTAAAGAACTTCTTCCTAATATCCAGCCTAAATTTCCCCTCATTCGATTTGTACCAATTACTCCTTGACCTGTCACTACAGTTCTGAGGCACAGTCCCTCTCCCTGTATGACCCCTTCAGATACTGGAAGGTTGCTATGAGGTCTCCATTCACCCTTCTCTTCTCCAAGCTGAACAGCTCCAACTTTCTCAGCCTGACTTTGCAGGGGAGGTGCTCCAGTCTTCTTACCAAATTTGTGGTCTCCTCTGGAGGCCATGTCCTTCCATGTCCTTATGTTGGGGACACCAGAACTGTACACTCTGCTCCAGGTGGGGTCTCACAAGAGCAGAGTAGAGAGGGAGAATGCCCTCCTTTGACCTGCTGGCCACGTTTCTTTTGATGTAGCCCAGAACGTGGTTGGCTTTCTGGGCTGTGAGTGCACACTGCTGGCTCATGTTGAGTTTTTCATCAACCATTACCCACAAGTCTTTTTCGGCAGGGCTGCTCTCAATCACTTTTCCACTCAACCTGTAGGTGTGTCTGGGATTGCCCTGACCCAGGTGTAGGACCTTGCATTTGCACTTTGATTTGTTGAATTTCATGAGGTTTGCATCAGCCCGCTTCTCCAGCCTGTCCAGGTCCCTCTGAATGGTATCCCTTCCCTCCACTGGATCCACTGCCAGCTTCCTCAGGACCTGTGGATGAATCTCATCAGGTCCCATGGACTTGTGCACATTCAGGGTTACTTAGGTGGTCTCAAACCTCAACCGGGAATGGTCACCCATTCGTGACTGGTGTTTCCTTTCTAAATGAATCTACCCATTGTCTTGAATGAGGCAGCATTGAAGAAGGATTGCTGTTATGAAGAAGGATTCCTGTGAGGATGGAGATGGTTTGAGAGGCATCTTTCATATTTCTGAATCTGGAAGAGAGAAGGTTACTGAAGGGCTTGAGCTTATGGTTTGGGAAGGTGAAAGACTGAAATAATGGGATCTTCTCTGGTTTTGATGGTAAACTGTGGAAGAACTGTAATTTTTAGTAGGTTGCTGAACTAGAAACAGGAACTTATTTAGACATACTTCAACTCTGTTCTGCTTGTTCAGTCACCTCTCTAAAGACAGGAAGGTATTAGGGTGGCGGAGCTTCCCCCTCTATTTTGAACAAACACTCTGAGTTCAATTGGGTTGCAAAATCAGAGACCATTGGGAATCTAGACCTGAAAAACTGTTACCAAATTTAATTTTGTGGAGGAAGCCTATATTGCTTCGGTTCTATACCATTTCCCATTTGTGTCTATTCTTTTCCTTTCTTCTGCTGTACTCAGTTTGATGTTTAGGGATTTGAGGTGCTTAAAGCTGTTGCTTTCTGCCTTTCTCATTGTTCAGTTGTGGAATCTCCTCAATTGTTTTCTAATTTGTTTAGTTAACATAGCTTCCAGGTACAGTTGTTCTTTGGGGTTCATCTTCTACAGACTGTATTCACTAGTGTCACTTGAAGTTCCACTAAGTTTTTAGGGACTGAATTCTTTTGGTTCCATCTCCATGTCACTACACTTGGGCAAAAGCTCCTGAAGTTCCTGTGCAGCTGTGAGAGCTGTCCTTGACTTTTCCAACACCCTGCTTGCAGATGTGTTTATAGCTATAAACTCTCAGTCATAGTAAGGTCGTTGCCACTCTAGGACTCTACTTGTATAATCACTCTTTTTTACATCCTGTCCTTCAAGTGTTGGTCAGCAGGTTTTTTTCCATGCCCTCATTGCAGGAATTGCTGTGATGAGCAGACTTTGACGGTGTTGCACTAAGTCACTGAAGCTGATGTTTTAATCTCTCAAATAGCTTTAATTGTTGAGTTTTTATTTAATTGCAGACAAATTTTGCAGAAATTTCTGTTAACTATATAAAATCTTTTCCAGGAGGAAATCCCATGGCTGTAGTCAGCAAACAAGTGAATATGGAATTGGCAAAGATCAAACAAAAATGTCCACTTTATGAAGCGAATGGACAAGCTGTAAGTCTGATCCTGTTTTCATGAACCTTTAAAAGATAAGTATATCTTAAGTGTATTTGTTACCAGGCTATTGGTCTTGCAGGAGATGCCTTCCAAGGAGAGGGAAGAATGAAAGTGTCTCCCCCTTTCTAGGCATTGTAGTAATATGCTAGCATATCTGCACATATTCTTTTAAACCTGCTCTTCCCACGTGAGTTTTTACCTTTACATTTCAGAGTTTTTGTATAAGCCAAGTTCCTATTTGTTCTTCCCAAATCCATTACTGTTTTTCCTTAGACAGTTGTCTGTCTTGCTCTTTGAAATAATTACCTGCTGTACTGGCACTCTAGCTTCTCCTTTGTTGCTGCTACTCCTTTTCCCTGAAATAAGCTTGTTCTGGCTGTTGTACTTTGATGCTGCTTTTTAAAGACTTGACTAGCCAGTGCCAGCTGATTGAATGCATGCAGCAATAATAATCCAGTGCTACGACTCACAAAGTTAAATAGCTTTATTCCTTTCTGCTCTAATGTCAAGGAATGCTGTTAGAGATAGAAATGATAGATCCTACTGTAGTGGTGAATCTCACACATGTATTGACTAGAAATGTCCTGATGGATCTTAAATCATGGTACAAAGAGTAACTTCTGAAAGAAGACAGGTGAGGATGCTGGGCATCCTGCTAGTGGCCTGGAAGAATGATCCTTGGTTCAAAATTGTTTCTAACCTGGGACCTGCAGCTCCTTACTGCACGTGAGTCAATAGGATGTTGTAATAAATTCAAGGAAAGCAAGCAAAGGCATTGTAGATAGTTCTACAGTAGACAGTCTGCTCCTGTGTTGTGAAGCCAGTCCTGAGCTGGTCTCTGCACTGCTGCGTTGCCTCCCTCATGGTTGGTTTCAGTTTCTGCCCATGAATGTATCCCTGTGCTACTGGGACTCCCTCTGTTAACACCACCAACACACTTAGACACAGGTCAGCTGTTTTGAACTTAGACCATGCTTTGGTTGGCTCAGTACACACTGTGATGTCATCAGGCTGACCCTGCAACTTTCTTTGCTGTAGCCCAATGCTTTCTGTTCCCCGGTATGCAGCAACTGGATCACTTCTATCCAGCTATGCCCCTCAGGCATAGGCAGCTCCTGTGGACCAGGAATTTCTCTTGCTCATCAGCTAGGAACTTACTCCAGTAGGAGTGGAGTATTTTTCTGAAAAAGAATATTCTTCATGATTACTCTCATGTTTCCTGTACTGCATTCAAGTGTTGTTGATCCTAGGAGACCCAGTGAGGATGGAAACTGGCAGTGTGGCTGCATGCTGCAGCTCTGGTGTGGGGAGGAATCCCTCAGTACAGAAAAGGGTCTTACTGCTCCTTTGGCTGACTTGGTGGGACAGGTAACATCACATCCCATGTTCAAAGGTGGTTGCTTCTCTTTAGGTGTGTGCACGTATTAATCTAATGATGGGAAGGTCATTTTTAAGAGGCATGTCACAAAATCTGTCAGCTTACCTGTTGTAAACAAAGCTTGATATGTAAAACTGGATATATTTTCCAGACTGAATTTTATCACTTCCTTGTGTTGAATGTTGTCTTGGTGTCTGCATAATGAACCACCTTGCTCTTCCTTGGTTTAAAAAACCAAAAATTAAATAATTAAATCAGATTGCCTCTGTGTGCTGCTTGTTTCCTAGCATGGCTGCCTTGTAGAACTTTAGAATATTTGACTAAACTATCTGATTTGAAGCCATTTTAACTATGAAAAATGATCAGGGAGAGGAACTGTGGTGTGAATAATGATCAATATTTTATTCTTCTGTCACCCAGATACTGAATGGCACAGAATCGATGTTATATTGCTGTTTGTGGTATCTGCATCTGTGATTAAAAGAAAATTTATATTTGCTTGGTCAGATGTAGTGCGGTTTTGCCATGAAAGCTGTGTGTTTTGGCTTGGGTTGCTCATTTTGTCTTTATTAGTATACTCCATGATGCTGCTGCCCTCTGGAAACTCTGTGGAGGGCCTCTATTCAACCTTAAGGCAGTGTTTAGTAGTAGCAAGTCCTGTTTTCCACAGAGTCTTCTACTGGGGATGTACACCAAGTCATGACCCACAGAGACATGCTTTTACTTAAGACAGAAGCTGTAGCATCATCTGTCTATCCCTGGGGTCTTCTCTTCAGAAGCAGAATCACTTATCCACGGATTGACTGTAAGAAAGCATCCTAGAAACCAAGTCATTTAGATCAGACCTTTTCATTTCCAGCTCTTTTTTTTTTTATCATTAAAAAACTCAAAAGGTCACACTAGTGCGGACCCACACTCTTAAAGGTGTGGTACTAGAATGCCAAGGTTAAGTCAGCAGTGGGTGTATGACAGGAATATGACAAAAAAGTTTGCATTTAGGAACTGCCATTTGAAGCTTTCCTTATGCCTCTGCTATGCTCGGTAGCCTTTTTGAAGCTTTCTGTTACACATAGGAAAATAGTCTCATAATTATGAAATACGTTCTACCTAGAATCAAACCGAAATGTTTTTGGATAATGGTAGGTACAAGTTATGTTGTTACATAGATGTAGAGTTACATAATTGTTATCGAATATTGATTGGCAGGCACTAGTAGAGAGGATGGTATTGAGGAATCTTAAGTACAGATCTGGCTGAAGAAGTTTCAGCTTTAATACTGAGGGGGAGCAGGCCATTGGGGCAGATACTCAGTTTTTCACAAATGAGCAGAAGTGTAAGGATGCATCTACATCTTGAAATTGTAGATACAAGACTGAAGATAAGTATAGGGATAGTTTGAAATACCATCATATATAGTTAAAAACATAATCTGTGCTCCAGTAATCATATAATCTGTGTCTTCCATAGTGCTGTTGCATATTATACATATACATAACCCTAGTATTCCAGCCTTTGAGCTTACAGTATCACAGAACTTTTATCAAGTTTTAAAAGGACATGATCTTAAGAAATGAATAGCGGACATAGTATAGAATATAACAGTGTCAAAAATGAGATAATTCTCCTATCATTTAAAGTTATTAGGTCTCAAAAACTAATTAAGAAACTAGGAGAACCTTACGTGGATTGCAGAGTAGGTGAGTCACTAATCTTTGACTGCCTTGGGGTGGGGGAGGATTCTTCATTCTCAAAATCCTCTCAAAAACGTAGAAGCATCAAAAATAGGGAGATTCATTTCACGATGTCTTAAGTCTCCAGGCATATGCCACCTGCAGATCAGTGCAGTTCTAAGACACTTCACTGCAAAAATAGTGGGGGAATCAACATCTTAGTACAGGCAGGTAGAAAGTTGGCTTATGGTGCTTATGGGATGTAGGCAGAGATGAAGTATGACTGTTAATAGTGAACCTTGGTATTTCAGTCTGGGAAGATGCCAGAGAAGAAAGACTGCAGAGCTGGAAGGTAATAACTGGCACAAGAATGAGGGCAACCTGCAGAGTGGGAGAGGAGTTGTAATTAGAGCAATGAGGTACCGATGGAACTTCCTAGTCAACACAGGGTATCCTTTGAGTTAGGACTGAATAATTGAAAACAAGACATCTGATTGAGCCATAGGGATAGGCTTTAGTACTGTTAACAGGACCTCTCAAGCTATTTTTGTTCTGTTTAGCAAACATCCAGGAGCTTTCCCAGTATTTCTGAAGTGCATACTTTTTACTCCTTCTCATGCTGCTCTTTCCCTTCATCAGTGTTTTCTCTCTATCCTTTGTTTAACCCAGACTTGGCTTAACAGATGTGAGGTTTGCTCTTTCCAGCACATGAGTTCTCATCATCTAACAGATATTTTCACACTGGCAGCACACACTATTTAACTGAGTATCATCAGTACAGTTAAATACCATGATTCTGGAAGAGTCTTGCTTCCTTCATTGTCCTAGAAAAGCTGGATTGGTAGTTCTTAGTCACACTGACCACTCCAAAAGATAAATTACAGCCTATCTACTTCACTGAGCTATGCCAAGCCTTCTAAAGACTTGTGATTCTGTAGAGCCATCCTACCATCAGAGTGGTCTTCTGGCAAGCTTTTTTATCTTCGATGAACACACCTTTCTTCCAATAAGGAAATGTTTGTGAACCCATAAGTAAATCTTTGAGAACCCATAAGTTGGTTTAGTTTCCTCTTACAAGAGAGGTCTGTTGTCATGGTGGTTTGACCCTGTGGTCAAACTTTTGAAAAGGTGACATTGTATTGTACAGACTTTGGTGTCTGACCGTTTGAGAGAGCAGAGGTTTATGAAATTTCTCTTTACAATGGCTAGTCTCAGCAACTGTATTATTTATGAATAGGTTAAGAATGTTTGTTCTTTTGTCTCCTAGGTTCCCAAAGAGAAGGATGAAATGGTAGAGCAAGAATTTAACCGTCTACTGGAAGCCACATCCTATCTTAGTCATCAGCTGGATTTTAATGTTCTCAATAATAAGCCTGTCTCTCTAGGTCAGGCTCTGGAGGTTGTCATACAGTAAGTGACTTCTCTCTTTGTGGTAGACTTTCCTGTTTTGTGAATGAATTTCCAAAAATGCCTGAAGCAATTTTAATGCTCCTACGATAAGCATTACCCTCTTAATACAGCTGCTTGATCTCAGCTGAGCTCGTTTGCATACATGTTTCTTCTTGTTTATTGAAGAAAAATATGCCACAAAGCAAACCTCTCTTGAAAGTTTCCTAAAAATTGTTGCTACTCTGATCAGTATTGGATACTTGACTCAGTATGCATAGAGCCCACTTACACTAGTTGAAAGCTAATGGCAATTGTAATGGCCTTTAATAATAGCAGGTGACTTCAAACTCACATTTAGCTAGGCATGTATCCCTTTTTTACAGAAACTTGTATTAACTTTCCAGTTGTCATACAAGTATCCCATGACATGTACTTTTATTGCATTCCACTAATTTGATTGTGATAGTAAGTTCTCATTATGACAAGGATTTTCTGCTGAACTGACTTTCACTTCTCACCTTTTCCAGATTGCAGGAGAAGCATGTGAAGGATGAGCAAATAGAACACTGGAAAAAAATTGTGAAAACACAGGAAGAATTGAAAGATCTTCTTAACAAGGTCAGATGATGACATACAGATTAAGACCAATAGCATTGTGTTCCTGACAAAGTGCCAAAATGTACAAAAATATCCAAATAAAAATATCAGAAAGTTGCTATTAGTGCTGGTCTTAAAATAACTTTTTGCTTAAGACCTGCTTAGAAGCCCTGTTAGGACAAAGGTGTCTCCTTCTTGAGGAGGAACATAATTGATTAGGCAGAAAACTGTAACACATAAACACAGGAAAAGAAAGGAAGAGGACAGACTTGATAAATTGTGATGTTTCATAGCTTCCTTTAGAGATGCTGATACTGACTGAAACTTTTGAGAGGTTATTTAAAAATGTGTACTGTCTTTACTACAAATCTGATTTGTAGTACGAAACAGTGGGTTAGACCTTCTTCCAATACTTTTGCTTGTGGTAGATGACATCTTTTCTTCTCTGTGGAAGTTTTTCAAATGAAAAATTTTTGTGGACAACTCTCATATTAAGTTATCTGCAACATACTTATGTTGCAGATAACTTAATGTTGCAGATGTTACCCAATCAATAGTGGGTTTAAGCCATGTTGTGTGGGGGTTGGTGGTATTATGGTTTCTTGGAGGTAGAATTACATGTAAGTAACGTCTGCCAAAACTGGGAAATTTCTTTGGTATAAGGAGGTGAATATGCATTTTACACAGTAACTTCTTGAAATCTAACTTTCCACATATTTTTTTCCTCTTTTGTCCTTCCTTTTCCTGCTCTGTCTGAAAAGATGGTGAATTTAAAAGAGAAGATTA
This sequence comes from Pachyramphus minor, assembly GCA_013397135.1. Taxonomy (NCBI): domain Eukaryota; kingdom Metazoa; phylum Chordata; class Aves; order Passeriformes; family Tyrannidae; genus Pachyramphus; species Pachyramphus minor. Next base: position 70,937 of record VYXB01010194.1, on the reverse strand, counting down.
AAGAACTTCATCAGCAGTATAAGGAAGCATCAGAGGTAAAGCCACCTCGGGATATTACAGCGGAGTTCCTTGTGAAAAGCAAACACAGAGATCTGACTGCACTTTGCAAGGTAAAGGATGACGTACATATAGCATGTTTGTCTTCTTCCTGAGGACTTCAGCAGCCAGGTAAAATTAGCCCATATAAATGTTTCCACATCTCTTGCTCTGATCCAGTGCTTTCAAGAGAATGTGGTAGTAACTGTGGGTTGTAACACTGATAGGGCTGCATTGAGTACTTTTTGGGAAGTGTTAGCATGCTGAAAACTCAGTTTTGGGTAACAGTCTGCGCTGGCTCATGTCAGACAGCACTTAATGTTTTGAAGGTAAAATTGATCTTTTAGTACAGCTGGGTCTCACAATATTCTGGAAATAACATCTGCATTTGAAGAGAAATACCTTTTCCCTGAGATAAAAAAGGTGGTTTCTTGAATAAAAGACTTCTTTCTACCCAAAGATTATTATGTACAGAGCTCTGTCTTGACAAGCAGAGTTAGTTGCCCCTCTCTGAGGGTATCTTGATGTAGAAATGTGCCTTTAAAAAGGAAACCTTAAAAACTGTTCTTTCTATGATACTGTGCTGGTTTAAAAGTAAACCGTTGGGAAAAATGAACCCAACTCAAGCGAGATTATAAGTCAGAGTTACAATTTACTAGAAAGATTACAATAAATACAATGATACAGAGAAAAACTGGTTTTAACACACAAAAACAGATGTATAACCCAGCACCCTGGGACAAGAAGAGAACAGTGTTTGTTAGCCCCTGTGCTGAGTACCACGTGGGCCCTCTGGGTGCAAAGTAAAAGGAAAAGGAAACCTATTGGTCCAGGTGATGGTTGCAGTTCTGTCAAAGTTCTGGTCCTCCTCTGGATCCAACGAGTGGTACCAGAAGTCCCAAAACTCGAAGTTTGTATATGCTCAAATTCAGATGGGCATGCCCAATACCACCCCCACGGCAGAGAGTTTTGCAGTGGGTGATTTAACTGTGCGAGTCATGGGGTATTTTTGGAATCTCTGATGGCCTAGGTGTTGCAGCTGCCCATTATGCCAGCCCGTTGTGGCCCATTAGCAGAGATGACCCCTCAGGCTGGGGGTGAAGGTGTTAATGCCTTTCCGGAGGGGAGTTATCACAGCTGAGTCATTGGCGTGCAAACAAAAGAACGCTCCCCTGCCTCACGGGGTTTCTTTAACACCCAGCTTGTAGCTGAATCTTACAGCAATTTCTCTTGAGAATAGGTCCAGTCTGATGCTACATGATGTCTTCAAATCCTTTTACATGTTACTTGATTTTAATGTTAGCTTTTAATCCTACTAGGAGTATGATGAATTGGCAGAAGCACAAGGAAAGCTGGAAGAGAAATTACAAGAACTGGAAGCCAATCCACCAAGGTAAAGATACAAACTAAAAAAAAATACTCAGGAAAGCAGTTCTTTTACTACTTTTCCCTGAATTTCAAAAATTGCTGTGGTATAGTTTAATTATGGTAACTCAAGGAGTTAGGAAGGTACAAATGTATTTTGAGCTCCCTCAGCTTTAGAACTCAGCTTCCTCTTTTTTTAGAGGTGACTCGAGCAGAAAAAGTGTTCCTGAGCTAAGGCGAATCAGTAGGAATCCTGACAGTAAGCAGTGGCTGATCTCAAGAGGCCTTTGAGGTCTGAAATCCCTGTCAGTAGTGATAGCATACAATCCTACTTAGATTGGTGGAAAATCATTATTCTGTGCTCTGTGTGATTTTACTCGTTTTTTTGTCATTGTCTTTATGCATGCTACTTAAGCCATTATTTATATAACCTGTTTTAAACTTAAGTTTCTAGCTTCCCCTTAGAGTATGAATTCTACTTTAAAAATTTGAATTTGCTGGGGTTTGATCCTCAGCTTTCATGAAGGAGGTCCTAATGTTTGAAAGAGAATCTGCTTGTGTTGTTTGTTAATGTTTTTATTTCTTCACTAAGGAGGAACACAATCATTTCTATTTGAGGAGAAATTTTCAGAAGCAATGCATTTGCAACATCCTGCTCTAGCAAACTAGATGTGTTATCTTTGTTTTTTCTAGCGATGTTTATTTATCATCAAGGGATAGACAAATACTTGACTGGCATTTTGCAAACCTAGAATTTGCTAATGCTACACCCCTCTCTACGCTTTCACTGAAGCACTGGGACCAGGTAGGTAATCAGTGTATTTATTCAGCAATTTACTAAAAACGTTACCTATTTTCTTTCATTCTCATGGAATTTTCTCAATGTTAATAGTTACTAACTGTTAAGTGCTGTCCGCTTTGGAGTAGATACTGAATTCTTACGTGATTATTATTTGCTGATGAAATTCCAGACAGCTTTTTGTTAGTGCCAAACCAATCTAATGGTAGTCTGCTGAAAGTTTCTATACTTCTTACCTGACTACTAACCAGAAGGGATTTCACATTTATTTTACTCTTTAAAAAAAGATTTTGAAAGAATTTTGCCATTGTGTAGAGTTGTAGATTATTTTCTGTTGATTTAGGGGACATTATAAATTTATGCCTCTTTATTTTAGGATGATGACTTTGAATTCACAGGCAGTCACTTGACTGTGAGGAATGGATATTCCTGTGTGCCTGTAGCCTTGGCAGAAGGGTTGGATATTAAATTAAACACAGCAGTTCGACAGGTTCGCTATACAGCATCAGGTACGTGAAACCTCCATTATACATTTGGGATTAGATGAACAGACATGGTTCGTATGGAGATTAATTATATAGGAAGTTGTTAGAGATTTGTCTTGAATGTCTTTTTTATTTCTATGACTCATTTGACACAGTGCATTTCAGTTGTATTTACTGATTGTTCACATTCATTCTCTTATTTCTTCATCAATCGAAGCATTTGGAGTAAGTGGTCTGGGACTGCTTATGGCTTGGTGCCACAGGATCTGGTATTAGAAATATAAATGAATATAATGGAAGGAATGTGTCTTTGTTGTTCAAAACATTAGGCTTGGGAAGGTGTGAGCTGGGAGAGCAATGCAATGAGAAGATCACTCTCTACTTGCTGTTTTTTATGCATATATTTAAATATTATTTCCTGGATGAACCTTTAGGCTTATCCCAGTTAAGGCCATTTTCAGATGCTGTATTAATTACCTCTTCTGCAGGAACTAAATGGCCAGTAACACTCACTTGCCTACAAGTTAAGCAGTTGTTAGTGTAAAGCTCTCTCCATAAACAAAATATTTTCTGATGTGGTTATGGTAGTTTCTTTAAATTTTAATCCAATGCTCTTGCCTCCTGGCCTATTAAATTGGTTTTCTCTCCCCTTTTCAGGCTGTGAAGTAATAGCTGTAAATACGCGATCTACCAGCCAGACCTTCATTTATAAGTGTGATGCTGTGCTGTGCACTCTGCCCTTAGGAGTGTTGAAACAGCAGCCTCCAGCAGTTCAATTTGTGCCACCTCTTCCAGAATGGAAAACTTCTGCAGTGCAGCGTATGGGATTTGGCAACCTGAACAAGGTGAGCTGTCTCTGCGGAAACTGCAGTAGTTCAGGGGTTGCTGTGGTTAAAATCTGAAATGTGGGTGGAATATGTGGTGGGGAAGAAGAAGAATGTCTTTTCCGTGGCTGTTTTGCTAGGTTCGATGGTGAAATTCGTCTGAAGAACTTTAAGGGCTGCTTCTCTATTTTCCTGGTTTTAAAGAGTTAAATTGCAGAAGTAGGTCTGCTGGAGCTTGTTAGCCAGAAAATTGGTAAACTGTGAGAGCACACTAACCTGCGGGAAGGCAGTATAGGCACACACCTCTATGTATTATGTATATGCAGTATATATTCACCAGATTTCCCTTTCTTGACCTGTCCAGTGATATAAACATCAATGAATGCAGTTGTCTTTATTTTTATTTCTTCTGTCTGCTTCTCTTAACTGTTGATACTCTTTCTTTCTAGGTTGTGTTATGTTTTGATCGTGTCTTCTGGGATCCGAGTGTCAATTTGTTTGGCCATGTTGGGAGCACTACTGCAAGCAGAGGAGAACTTTTCCTCTTTTGGAACCTGTACAAAGGTATCTATGGTGCATGTCTGTTTTTGCGAGTGTCTCATTTGTGTAGTTTCAGATCTAGAAAAGACATTTTAAGATGCTGTCAGTGTTCACAAATGGATATGATAAGAAAATAGTATTTGTAGGAAGACAAATGAAAGCAGAGAGCAGCACTGACGGCAAACAGTTCTGTAGTAAATTAGGGCAGCACATAGGTGAATGTGAGTTTACTAATGCTAGATTCCAGGCTGTGCCTGTTAAATTGCACTACTACTATCTACTGTAACACTTGCAGTTTTATAGCTACTTTATTGTCTTACACCTTGGTGGAGTTGTCCTGTGACATACTCAGTGTTACCTTGTTTGCTTCCTTTAAGCATCTATTAGTTGCCACTGGTATTCTGGAACCACTCAACTTCCAGTGTTGTCCTTATCTGCTTTGTCAGGAGGATGCATTGAGTTCTCCAAGGAAAGGTCACTGCAGCATTTCTGAATTAAAAGCCATTTCTTAGTTCATAACTGTATTTGAAATTGAGTTTTTCTCTGGCCACCTGTAACATTGTTTGAGCTCTTCCCCTCTTTCACTGAACTTCTGATGCCAGAAGAGACTGGCATCCAATTTAGTTTTCAAAGCCTCATCTTCCTGGATGTTTTTTAAGTTGAACTGGCAATTTGAAGCCAGACCTCTTGCATGGGGTTGTCTGTTTAATCTGGGGTGATCTGATAAGTGTACAGGAGCTCCTTTTATCTGTGACCTTAAGTCCTTTCTGGTTCAGGTGACTTTGCTGCCTAGGATTCCACACCAAAATGTCTAGGAACTAACCAAGATAAATTACACTTTTTTCAGATGTAAGAGGTGCTATTGATCTGTGTATTCCTTTAAGTGGCTGAGTGCAGAACTCAATACTTGCAAGTTATCCTCCTTCAGTTTCTTGAGAAGTACAGTGCAGCCTTTAGAGTATTGAACACCTGGATTTCAGTGGAGCAGACTGGAGGTTTTAGGATAGCTCTGTTCCTCTTGCTGAGCAATGCCATTCCAGCTTGATGAGCTGCAGGCCCATCCACACGGTTAAGCTGCAGTGTGCCCCCCCAAGCAAGCTGTGGGTTCTGCAGTTCATTGAATGGATGATCTTGGTTCCTGTTTTGAGAAGCAAAGTAGTTGTGACTGTAGACTGTGGGTCTCAGACAGACAGGTAATTTTAGAACTCTTTTTTAGAAAATGCTTAAGTAGGCAAAAGCTATTGCTCTGCCTGTTTCTACAGATGAATTTTGCCCTTAGTAGTTTTGGTTTGTTTGCAGCTGGTGCTGCCATAACAGATTGTCAGGAGATCTCTGCAGTAAGCATACTGGGTTTTTTATTGCCATATACCAGACTAAATGCAAAGGTGTATATATAATGAGCCCTATTAAATGAGATATTTGTCTTGCAGATGACCAGGGGGTTTTCTTCTATTCTGTCATAGGCAGGCCAGACTTTTCTTCTAACTGCAAAAAAATTACGGTGCAAGGACAACACCTTTCTACGGTATTGAATTGTAAAAATGTTTGATAAGACTTCTCTGGAGAAATACAAGTAATGAGCCTCGGATAGCAAGGCTGTTCATGTGGTTTTTGTGGCTTTAGGGTGGCTTTATTACATACTTAACAAATAGTGTGGAGGTTTTGGTTTAAGGTGGAAAGACCATGTCATAGAAAGGTTTTGCTGCTAGGTTCAAAGCCGTCTTTCTCATGAAAATAGGCAGAGTAGGTAGAAATAAAACAGCAATGCAGTAAAACTCCATGCTGAAGCGCAGGTCAGGTGGCTGAAATCGAAAACAACAGTTACTATTTATCATGGATAGTTGGGAGGCAGTTAATGTGGTTAGAGTGAAATATTGAAATAGACCTGACTGAACTTGTGAAGCTTCTGTTTATTGCTGTCATAGTCTGTACTTCTGTAGCTGTAGTATTTTAGGCAGAAACTCTGATTGAAGAAGTTATTAATCCAGAAACAAGAAGTGTAGCAGAAGATAGAATTATCGCAGCCTATGCTGCATGAACTCCTTGGGTTGTCAGAGACCAGTTGGTCTCTGAGCAGTATTTAAAGATATGTGGGGGAATGGATCAGATGAATAGACTGCACCTATCTGTACTGGGTGACCTGTTATAGGTCAGACAGGAATCTTCCCAGTGGTTTCAATCTAGCCCACGGTAAGGACTGTTGAGAACACCTGTCAGCTCAGGAATGCTGTGCCTAGCCTGAGGCAGCTGACCCCTGCTGCTGGTGCCTCTTGCTCCACCACACTGTTGGGTTATTGTCATAGCTGTGAAGATGGAGAAACTCCATCCATAGGGCAGAGGAACACCTGGCAGAAATCCTCAGTGTTTTTTGGAAGTCCAATAACATTTCAGTCTCTGTTTTGTTGCCTGACTCTTCTGTTTTTCCTAGAGATGAGATAAAGGGCCTCACATCTCTGTGATTGCTGATCTCTGGCTAAACCACGTTCTCTGCTTGGCATTTGGTATCAAGGCTTAGTAAACATCGCTGCCTCAAGGAGAGAATTTCTTGGGGAGCAGTGACACCTGCTTGTCATACAGGAAGCTTTTCTGAGCAGCACTTGAGTATTTGTATTCAAAATAGTCATTGTTCTGCTACAGCCATCTGCCTTTCTGCTACAGTTGTGAAATTACCAGGTGGCTGAATTGCAGTATTTTCAGGTTTAGATAAATGCTTACAAAAAAGGAAGGATTTCCATAGAAATATTTTGGGGTTGTCTGGATATAAGTTTCCAGTGACAAATTCAGTGGAAGCTGCATTTTGAATACATAGTTGTTCCAACAAGAAAAAATATGTTGACTGAATAGTTGCTAAGAAGTTCAGGGATCTCATTGTGTCAGGGATGGCAAATTAGGAAAGACTTGGCTGCTGAAATGACCAAAAAAATCTCCAATGCCTATGGATGATGGGAAACCAGTTTTTTGTTCTTTCCTTCAATTGTTTGAAGGACTGGCCTTAATCTTTCAGAAAATTGAGTTAAATTAGAGGAGCAATCCTGTTATCTTGTTTCTCTAATAAGCTGTTTCTAGTCCTGCATATTTAAGTGTCTTAATTGTGTCTTAAGTAGTGTAATTATCAGAATTTCAAAGGCTTTTGTTTTTAATCAGAATACTTTATTGGATATTTCAACCTGTGTATTGAAGCTGAACTTCACCCGGTTGTCTTTAAGGACTTGATGGGAATGTGCACCAGGAGATCTTCATCTGTACCAGGACAGAACAAATTCACTAATTACTTTGGAAACTTGTACAAAAGTTAAAGCCAGATTTTTAACAGGGTCTTTATTTTCCGTTTCAACACGCTTAATGTCTGTTTCTAGTGGTAGTATTTTCTTTGCTAAATTCATGAATACCTCCAGGAAGAGAAAGATCAACTGAGAGAGTTTTCATTAAGTAACTGTGCTGAGGTCTGAATCACTTGTAAATACCTGTTTCTTGCCCTTGAGTTATTTTGGTGGTTCTTCAATATTTACCTAAAATTTTCCATGACTTTGTGACTACCAGAAGTGTGAGCTTACTCTTCCCACAGAGGGAAAACAACATCATCTCTTTTGTGTATATCCTAGAATCACATTACTGCTCTTAACCATAGCGTCTCATGGCTGCTGAGTTATTTGATAGCTGTCCATTTGACTTTGGAATTCTTCTCAGAACTGCTTTTTTTTCTGGAAATCGTTCTACTGCTCATCGTTTTCACTCTATTGAGATTATTTAATGTCAATGTTCTTTGGTAAAAAGGAAATTAAATATTTGTATGAGGGGAGTACTTATACTGGTAACTCACCTACTCTGCTGATGTTAATCATGCCTAAATTAGATTGTTTGAAAGGTACTGAGTTCCCTTAAATGTAGCACAGTTGGGTGTTAAATCCCACTGGATGCTCCGATGTCAAACAAGTGATATCTTAACTGAAGAAATCCTCTCTTCTGCATGCTGCGCTTCTTGATGTGTGTATTTATTTTGTAATACATGAGCTCTCTTGATAATTCTAAATAGTGCCATGGCATATATAAATGCATTTTCCTTTTGTTATTTTGACACACTACTGGAAGATTTAGGACTACTTTTGTTGGATTTGTTTAATTTCTAACCTTATTTACAGATCTTGGATAGCCAAGTCCAACTTGTCTGATTAAAATGTTCGATTTCAGTAACTGAAGTAGTTTTTTCTCTTTCCTTCCTGCAGCACCAATTTTGCTGGCCTTAGTAGCAGGAGAAGCAGCGGGGATCATGGAGAATATCAGTGATGATGTCATTGTTGGACGGTGCCTTGCTATTCTCAAAGGCATATTTGGCAGCAGCGCTGTGCCCCAGGTCAGTACAGGCAGTGGCTTGGGCTGAAGGAGTAGGAAGGTGGGTTGTCATTATGTTGATAACGGGAGAAGAAATAGAGGAAATAGTATATACACAGTGCGTGTGTGCAGCTGTACAAAGTGTGAGTTCCAGTTGAGAAGCTATGTGCAGCAGGGTCTGGTAATATATTGGGAAGGATTAAGGAATCACCATGAAAGATTTAGTTTAATGTGCGTTAGAATATAAACATGAAGTTCCACCGTTAATGTCAGCCCAGGGAGTTTGTTCCTTATATTGTTGCAATTTGTGTCATTTGTATTTGGCACAAACTGTAGAACTTACACTGTCTCAACAACTGAAGTTCCTGTCTTGCCTCAGCCTAAAGAGACCGTGGTGTCCCGCTGGCGTGCCGACCCATGGGCCCGGGGATCATACTCCTATGTAGCAGCTGGATCCTCTGGAAATGACTATGATTTGATGGCTCAGCCGATTACTCCAGGGCCAGCCATTCCAGGTGCTCCACAGGTGAGAATATGTCTCAGTTATTTTTAGAAAAAGTTCAAAATAGGATGATTTCTCTGTGTAATTTGATTTAGATATGTAAAAATACATATCTAAACACAAGTTTAGATAACTTGAATCTTATGATGAATTTTTAAAACCTGTAAAATAATTTTTCCATTCATGAATTCTGCCGTCACATGTTTGGTGTCATTTCTTTGCTAAAAAAAAGAGCATTTTTATTTAGAAAGTCAGTGTGGTAATGTCTGAACAGAGTATTTGATATTATAAGTGTGTTTTGTCCTCTGTATTTTTATTGTCCTTCACCATATTTAAGTGAGTTGTAGTGATTTGAAAGAGAGCGAAGACCAGAGTGAGAGGACCAAGAATCAAAAGGTCTGTCCCAAATGGGGGGCAAACACAATGAAGGCAGGAGTTATCTCCAGTTTGTGTTGAGTGGATGGAAGTTTGAAAGCAACAGCCACTCTGAAAGCACTGCCAGAAAAGAGTGTGTAGCTTTAGCTTTATTCGGGTTCTTGTTCTAATGATACAATTCTTTAATGCACTCAGCTATGGATAAAGTGATTCCTTGCAGAATGTAATACATGAATACCTGTTTTTCGCCTATGTTTTATGATTCTGTGAACAGTTGCTTTAGGTCTCTGTTTAAAGAGAAACTGCTGATTTTAGTGAATTGCTGAAGTTTTTGTTTGCTAACTGTGCTAGAGTTCATGTACCAGGATCAGAAACCATTCTTCCTAAATATGTTTGACAGTTTGGCTGTAGAGTTACGGATACAACATGCAAATGCTGTTTCGATACAGCTGGGACATGACCCTCCTCTGCTTCTCTGGCTCTGCAAGCATTGCTTATTGAGTAGAGCTTTATTTTCTTGGTAATTTGTACATGGGTTAAAATAGTTTCATTAGGGATTATTTTATATGCACCCATCTTCATGTTAATGGAGATTGTGTTGTGATTTGAGGACTTTTAACATCCTTAAAGTATCAATTGCTGCAGAATCTGAAAGAACGTGAGCAAAACCTAACAGTTCTCTCTGTCCCCCAGCCTGTTCCACGCCTGTTCTTCGCGGGAGAACACACCATTCGCAACTACCCCGCGACAGTGCACGGTGCGCTGCTGAGCGGGCTGCGGGAGGCCGGGCGCATCGCAGACCAGTTCCTGGGGGCCATGTACACGCTGCCACGCCAGCCCACACCCGCTGTGCCCCCGCAGTAGGCTGCCAACATGTGAGGGGAGCGGGAGGCCTCGGGAGTGCACAGCCCACAGTGCTCCCGGTGTGGACTCTGAGATGGAGATACTCATGTAGTCTCTAGCAGAGTCTGCTGAGAGGACCCTGAGTTACTGTACAATGTTTGTGTGAGAATGGCCTTACAGAAGCTCGCTGAACCTTTGGTTTGGCAGCCTTCTAAAAACCTTAGAGCTGTTTGAAGGGACAGTGTAAATAGAATCCTTTACTGTGAAGCTGGTGAGGGACTTTGATTCTGCAGATACTTTCTGAAAGTCAAGCTTATAGGTGGAGGTTTTTTAGGATGGGTTTTTTTCTACCTATGTGTGTATTTACAATTTGGTAATTGCACAAGGCCCTCTAGAACCTGGTTGCTACAAATAGTAACTTAGTGTAGAATTTATGTAAACTTCTTTGTGTTTTTCTGTGGTTTTGTTTTGAAGACTAATATTTTTGACCAATTCTATTCCTGTCTGGTTTTGAGAATTTGGGGCAACTGTTTACCTACCAGTAACAGCAAATCTCATCCCTCCAGAATGGTCCACTGGCTGCTACACTATCTGCATCCTGTCGTAGAGAGTAAGTTGGTATCACTGAGCATGCTAAGCATACTGTTTTATTAAATACTTTCAACAAAAGAAATCTTTGGAATTGGATATTTGTAAATTAAAAACTAGAAAACATATTAGGATTTGTTTATATAGAGAGAGTTGCCTAGACAGTAAGTTAACTGAAGGATCTGATTTCTTTATTCTGCTTAGTGCAGGTATTCACTCTGTACCTGTTGGCTTTGTTTCTGCCAGACTGATGAGATGATGTTGCAGCTGCCATTATGCTTCTGAAAACCACTTTGGTTTGGACTGCTTTTCCACATATTCTCCTTCTTATAATTCAGCACAAGCACAAGAGAGCTTTCTTTTCATTGCACAGAGCAGTTTCATGTAAGCATTTAGATATTTTTTCCCTCTCTTTCTTTCCGCATTAGCATTAGACTTCTCTTATTTCTTGAACTTTTCTTGTCCTCCTTTTTCTGCAGTTTATGTCTGTCTCACCTAGCCATGGTCTCTGTCCACACTGGCTTTTCTGCCCTTTACTGTTCCTGTTCTCGTTCTCTGACTCCATGTCTGCATATGTGCAGTCTATCCCAACTTCCTTCTGCCCTTGCACCTTCTGTTCTGATGCCTTCTCTTGTTCCATGCTTATCCATCTACAATTACACTGCCCATGCTTCTTCCAGAGGAAAATACACACAGAGAGGCATGACTGCAGACCTTGCTTGTTTCTGGCTTTGTTGTCTTTGGCCACAGGCTCTCCATCTTCTGTCATCATTGCTTCTACTGTTTTCTTGTGTATCCTTCTTTTCAGCAGGAGATCATTCATCCTCCTGACCATGTCTTGTGGTTGCTTTCTTCTGACACGCTGGAGGTCTGTGAGCAGGTTTCTCCATAGCCAGTCCTCCTGACAAGCTGTGAGAAAGGGCTCATGTGGCCGGGATATTAGGCTGTGAAGGGGACACAGATTGAAGGTGTCAAGGACTAAGCCTATTGGAAGTGGTTGAATTTGGTGCCATAGAAGACCCTTTATGCCAAACCTCCATCTAAATCAGTGTTACCTTCCTCAGGTCTCTAACTTTGCAAATGTTGTTGCTACTTGAGCCCTTGATAAAAAGGGGTAGTATTGAGCAACACCACTCATTCTTGCTGTGCCTTCCAGGGACAAGAGACTTGTGATGGTTGGTCAGAAAACTGCCACTAAAGGTGGGGCAAGACTTGAAAGTCCAGAAAGGCATGGAGGAGAAGTGTCTGGGGGTGAGGGAGAGTAAATAGGAAGTAATTTGAAACTCAAGAGTCCCTGCCTTATGCTCATCAACACCACTATCCAGGGAAACCTGTTCCAGGATGACAGATGTGACAGACTTTTAAAATCCACCAACATCTGAGCTCCTCTTGGCTTCTCTGACTGAAGATGGGAAAAGAATTGGGGTGCTATGCCATACATATGCTATGTAATTGGGTCTCCATATTTGTGGGGTGGTTTGTTTTTGGGATTCAGGATGGTGCTGTCTCTGTCATGACACCCTGTGTGCTCTAGCAAAGTGTCAGAAACTCGTAAAAGCACTTTCAGGCCCACTAGAAAATAAAATAGTCCTGAACTTAATGTAGTTAAAGGTGTCTTTTTCCAGACAAATACCAGGCCAATTCTGCATGATCTGAGGCAAGTGGGAGTCGCTATCACTGCACCCTACACCATAAGTATTGGACTGCTGAATCTGCTCAGCAACAGGAGCCAGTGCTTTCTGAGCTGTCAGTGGTGGAGGACGCAGTTTGGATTTGAGTGTGGCTGCGGTACTCCCATGTGCTCTGTTGGCCTTTATTAAGCCTTGCACACCCCCTCTAATATTTCCTGTGTGCCCCTTGGCCCAGAGGGACCAGAATCTCCCGATCTCTACAGTGGTCCGTGCTCGTTTTGGGTCAGCAGATGGAAAGATAAGGATTTAGAATATCACTTACCTGGGTTTTGGGGTGGGTATGACCTGCAGGTCCTCATGGTTGAAGTGTGCAGACTCTGCCTGTTTTCAGAAGCAGCTGAGATGCTGCAGCTTTTGAAGAAAACATATTAGCATTTATTTGCAACTACAGTTCTGTAGGTAGCTGGACCATTTGAGGAGGAAGGATAGCCAAGCTGCTCCTGAAAGGAGGTCCTGGAATCTGGCCTGGGATGGGAATGGCTGCAGCTGGTAAGATTTTGGTAGGCTTGAGGGCATTTGGAAGAACTCCACCTGAGAGTATGGAGCTAGTGGAAGAGCATGAAGGAAACAGTAAGGGATGATCTTGTCTGAGCCTCCATCTCCCTCCAGGAGTCATGTTCAGGCCTACTTGGCTTTATCTCAGAGTCATAGAATCATTAAGGTTGGAAGAGATCTGCAAGGTCATCCAGTCAAACCATCCACCCAGCACCAGTACTGTTACCCCTAAACCACATCACCCAGCACCAGAACCAGGTGCCTCTTGAACACCTTCAGGGGTGGTGACTCCACCACCTCCCTGGGCAACTTATTCCAGTGCCTGACCGCTGGAACAGTGAAACAATTTTTTTCTAATATCCCATTTGAATCTCCCATCTCAGCTTAGGGCCATTTCCTCTGGTGCTCTCACTGCACGCATGGCAGAAGAGACTGGCCCCACCTCACCTCAGCCTCTTGTCAGGGGGTTGTGGAGGGCGATGAGGTCCCCCCTGAGCCTCCTCCACGGTAAACAAACCCAGCTCCCTCAGCCGTTCCTCATAAGACATGTTTTTCTAGACCTTTCACGAGCCTTGTTGCTGTTCCCTGGACATGCTCCAGTCTGAAAAGAATGAACAGGCCTTCCCTTCCCTGTGGAGTCAAGGCTACCACCTGATAAAAACATGACTGCTTTATTTGGGGTTTTTTGAGGGGAAATAGCTGTGGCTGCTGTGCCTGACTTGATGCTGTCTGTGAGACTGGATGGTGTGTTAACAGAATCTTTGGAGACTGAAGCCTTTGCTTATCCTTTGCATAACCTGATGACACTACACAGAGTTCCAGTTCGAGTGCAGAGAACTGGCAGGTGCAGCCGCTCCAACAGAAACCAAGTCCTCCAGCCAGTGCCTGTCACTGACCTGCTGTGTTGTGAGTGGCATCAGGTGTGTGGTGCTGAGGGCCCCTCTGCAGGCTGACCCCCATCGCATCTGCATGGCAGCTGGGGGGGGGGCAGAAGGTCAGACCGTGACCAGAGAGGGTTAACGTGACTGTATCTGACCACAGATGCAGATCAGAGTGGGCTATAGGTCTGCCAGTTGAGTCAGCCCTCAGAGCGACAGGTGGGGCTGGGGCCTTCCAGTGGGTTGGGATGCCACGCAAAGGAAGCTCCTCGAAGTCAGTAGCCTTCACCTTCTTAGGTGAGTGAGAGCACATTTTGGGTTACTCTTGTAGAATTCTTAACTCAGGCCATATGAATTCCACTGGACATCATGAATCTTAGTGCCATGGTGTACCATGGTGGTAGTGGATCAAGGGTTGGACTTGATGATCTCAGAGGTCCTTTCCAACCCAGCTGATTCTATGATTCTATGATCTGTGTGCAAGTGTTTGCAGAGCTTTAATTGGTTTATCTGGTTTCACTGGTTTATAAAATAAATCTTGCTTGAATATATTATTTGTCTTGATTTTGTAAGCCTGAGCTCACAAATTTCTTACTTGGTGAATCAGTAGGATACCAACAGGGAATTGTCACAGAGGCAGTGCTGTGTCCCTCTTCCTCTGGGAACCGAAAGGGCAAAGTTTAACCCCCACAGCATCACAGAGAGTACATCAGTGCCAAGAAAGCAAGGAAGATGGGAAAGGCAGAGGAGCTGTGTGTGTATCTCCAGTGTGCCTTGTGCAGGCACAAGGGAGCTTGAAGAAACAGCTGAAGATAAAGGTGTTAAAGAACTGAAAAGAGAAAGAGAGCAGACACATCTGTTAGAACAAAAAATTGAAATTGTGTTGGCACCAGTAACAAAGTTTACAACCCAGCATTGTCCAAATGCTGAAATTAATCACAGGCATAGAGCCCAAGGCGTGGGATGGGAACACTGGCAAGATCTTGGCATGTATGAGAGGGGAGAACAGGTTGCCATGGCCATGCCAGTGGGGCCCAACCACCTTAAAGTGAATCAGCAAAACCATCAGCTTCCACCCACAACTCCAGTGACCTGGGCAGATGATGCACAGCCCAGTTATCTACGGGCGTGGGTGGGGGAGCTGGTATGGGCAGTGTGGCCAGCAGAATAGGAGGGTTCAACAGACTAGTGGGAAACCTCTCTCCGAGCAGCCCCCACTCCACCCCTCAACAGCCTCAACTCCCTGAGGCTGAGCTAATGGAGCCCACCCAGGGGACAAATGATCCCCCAGGAAAGGCCCAAGGGCTGGTAGTGCCCAAGTGAAGTTACACGTACAGTCAGTTGCCCTCGAAGCCTACAGGCAAGGGGCAGAACTGTTAAAAGAGATGATGAGGAGGCAGGACACAGGTCCTCCAGCTGTGTGCCATTAACCCTTTTGCATCTTTCCAATAGGACCTGAAGGAGTTAAAAAACTGGAAGCCAAGGTCACCAGATCAGTGTGGTAAATTTTTGCCAATGGTCTGTTGATAAGGAACCACAAAAGACATGTTCCTGTGGGCCCACTAATTGATACAGGGGCCCAAATTAGTGTTCTGAATAAAAGGTAGGCAGAGAGTTAGGAATTACACTGTCAAGGAAAGCTTTAAATATAGGGGGTAATGTCTGTTAGCCTGACCTCAGCTCTGCATACCCAGGGAAAAATGACATGGCTGTGGAAGTGCTCTGAGGCCTCATATGGGGAATTTATTAGAATCCGACAGACTACAAGGCAAGTAGCGGTACAGTAGAGCAAGGTGATGGCCTCATCAAAGGACATGCTGATGTTTCATGCCACAGTTGGGATCTGTGTTTGAGACACACAGTCATCATTGCCAGTAACTGCTGAGGAATTCTTGGAAACCCAAAGATTTGAGAGTTTTGTCTTACTGGGCCACTGACAGGTGCCACCTTGACAACTAAAGGGATCAATTCCCATGCAAAACATGTGTGGGACAAGCCATTCTGTTGAAATTGCCTTCTGATGCCATTGTGCCTGTGATCCTGCAAAACTCAGGGGCTTGTGAGTCCTGGGAAGCCTTAAAGGCTAGTGGGAAGACCTATCTCATTAGTGCCTGGTGGATGAACCCTGACTTCTAACTCTGAACCCAATTTCAGAGGTCTGAGGTCTGGATTTATTTTCTTCAAGCGCAGGACATGGAGACCTGGGTCACCCTGATGTTCTTGCTGGCAACAGGGTAGCTGCCAGCATCAACAACCAGGACCTGAACGGCTATGTAATAGCAAAGGTGACAGTAGGGTTTGCTCAAATGATGAAATTAACCTTGAGAACTCTCCTTGAAACTCTCCTTGGAGAGAGGAGCCCACGCTGGAGCAGATTTTCTGGTACGACTCGTGACCCTGTGGAGGACCCATATAGAAGCAGCTTGTTCCTGATGGACTGCACCCCATGGAGAAGTGACCCATGTGGCAGCAGTTTGTGAAGAGCTGTTGCCCATGGGATGGACTCACACTGGAGAAGTTGGTGAAGGACTATCTCCCGTGGGAGGGACCCCACAGGGAGCAGGGGAAGAACACCTAACTCCTGTCTCTGAGCAGTGGCAGGAACAACAACTGACCACAACCACCATTCCCACCTCCCTGCGCCGCTGGAGGGGAGGAGGTACAATGTGGAAGGAGTGAGGGGTGGGAGGAAGGTGTTTTTAAGATTATTTTATTTCTCACTCTCCTGCTCTGATCCTGTTAGTAATAAATCTAACTAATATCCCCACTTTGAGACTGTTTTGCCCATGATGGTGATCAGTAAATGACCTCTCCCAGTCCTTATGTCAAATCATGAATCCTTTGTTGTATTTTCTCTCATCTGTCCAGCTGGAGAGGGGAGTGAGAGTGGCTTTAGTGGGTAGCTGGCATCCAGCCAGGGTCAACCCACTGCACCATATTTATTACCTGTAGCTGGTCACCAGATGTGGTAAACACCAGCTCAGCCTGGGATGCAAGTCTGGAATTCCATCTTTCTTCCTGCCAGCAGAGACAGGCTGGAGTTGGAAGGTACTGAACTGTGTTCCAGTGTCCTGAGGTGAACTCTGCACCCAATGGGATACCGCTGCCTACTTGTTGCAGTACATGAAACCACTGAATGGCTCCTGGTGAGTTAAATTCCCCAAAGGAAACAGCAACAATTGCCCCAGTGCATGTAACCAGAATGCCACTACTTGTCAGTTAAACTTTACATGGACCAGGAGAACAGGCAATGCTAGCTGGGATGGGAGGAACAATAGGACATCCCCAGCCTGGAAATCCCTGCTTGGAGCTGCCATTAATTGTAGGCATGTAGGTAAAATGCCTTCATTAAGGTTATATCCTCCTGCCCAGAAAGCTCTGGCACAGGGCTGATTCCCGGTGCATTAACGCTGGGTGGCTGTGATCCTCTGCCTTAATGTGCAGCAGAACCAATGACAGCCTTTGCCTGCCTGACATCTGTGACACCAGGCTCATGGTAACCATCCACTGCTCCTAGAACCTTCACCTAACTCTGATAGACACCTGTATTCCTGATTATCTCCAACTATTCTGGGATTAGCCTGTAAAAAAAATCTCTATGGCCCATCTTTAAGGAAGGGTCCACGTTCGTACCACTAGTGGTATGAACACATTCCAAGAAGCCAGCAGAGGGGATGGCAGGAAGCTTCGGCACAAGTAGGATGGTGGTTGGAATCAGTATTTGAACTGGGAATCATCTGGATGTATTTTTTGTCTCAATTTTGTAAGCCTCTGTGACCAGAAACTGAAAACAAGTAGGTCCATCTGTGCAACTACCAAAAACAAGGAATGTCTGGATTTCAGATCCTTGGACTGAAAAGCACGTTACTGAAGATACTAACAACGATGCTGGGAACATGATAGCTGGATACAGGCAGGCAGCATGCCCTGTGCTGGTGAGAAGCAGTGTTGTGTGCTAAAGGCATCCAGAGGTCAGTGGGGCTGGCTCTGGAGCCGCTGGGTGTTCCCCACCTCTCTGATAGCATTAGGCTTGTTCTTTGCATTGGGGTGGTGGTAATGATGTTGAACAGCTATTTTAC
The DNA here is from genome assembly GCA_013397135.1 of Pachyramphus minor. Lineage (NCBI taxonomy): Eukaryota > Metazoa > Chordata > Aves > Passeriformes > Tyrannidae > Pachyramphus > Pachyramphus minor. The sequence continues at coordinate 53,108 of VYXB01010194.1, read as the reverse complement.
AAGGTCAGGAATCACAGTGAAGGGCAGCTGTCAGCTGCCTCTGCAGCTTGGATACACACTGCTCTGGGTGTGATGCTGGAGGTAAATGTGCGACACTGCTTTGCCTTCTATGAACAGCTGATCAGGAATCCAGGGCAGGAGCAGCAATGACCTGGGCATGGGCAGCACACAGGGTCTGGCTCATCTCACCAATAAATAGAGCAGCAACCTTCTCACAGGTGTGACTAAAGCAGAGAGGTTTGCATCTGAAGTAACAAGGGAGTACACCTGTTTGTAGGCAACAGGGGGATCACCTAAACCCACCAAAAAAGCCCCACACAGCAGATGTGACTAATTAAAAAGATCAGAGTAAAAAAAGGCTTTGGAAAAAGTGAAGTTTCCTGGCTTTTAAGCAGCAATGCCATGGTGGGTGACCATTGGTCGAGTTCACGTTCATGAGTGTCCCCCCGTAGTAGTGGTGAGCCTTGCCTTGAACCACAAGGCCAGATTTGGCAGCAGTCTTGGCAACTTTGGAGAATAACGCTTCACTGGCATGCTTACAGATCTGTGCTGCTCTTAGCAGGCCAGACACAGCAGCATTTGTGTTGTAGCTACAGTTAAACAACCCTTTAATGATACTCAGTAGCTGCCTGTGTGAACTGGGACAGAAAGGGCTCAGCCAAGCCAGAAGTTAGTTTTCTTAGACAAATACTTAACAGAGGGTATCTCTGTAGGACTCCACCTTGAATTAATGGTCTCTACCCAGGGAGCAGCAGCTGAAGTGACAGTTATGGATGGCTCCTAAAATGTCTGTCCATAATAACAATCCATTTTATAGAGCTGCTGGAAACACGTCCTGTTTTGCAAACAGAATAATCCAGAGACAAGGAAAATAATTTCGTCTATAAAGAGTGGAACCAACCCCCCTTTACAAATCAATGTGGTTCAAGTTATAGTCACAGGGGCTCATCCTGAATGTGACAGGTGCTAATTGTACCTGTATCTGTGCTAACTGTACCTGCACATTAGAAACAGAAATCATGAAGGAGATTTGTCACTTGTACTGACCTCTGTATCTTCCAGCGCCTTCCAGGTGACACATGGATCCTGGTTTCACTACAATCAATCCTGGCGGAGTGAAAGCGCTCTAGCCAAGTGGTGGCTTCTTTCCGTCTGTAGTAACAGCCTCACTCCCCTACTCTCAGCAATGCCATGTTGAGCTCATCCAGCCACAGAGGAGTGGCTATGTGCAACTGGTTGTGCTGTGTAGGCACTGTCCGTGCCTGAAATGCAGCCTGGAACAGGTGCGTGAGATACGCCTCAACACAGGTACAGAATGAAGCACAGGGTGCTCCACTCCTGCACTGACCCACCCACACTCTGCTGCCAACTAGGGCTGCCCTAACACCTCACCAAGGGGCAGCAACACTCCTGAGCAACAGGACTTGCAGGGGTTCAGCTGGAAACACCACATCACACACACGTAAAAAGAGAAGTGTTTATTGGTTATATACTGTAGCGCTGACAGTGTTTGAGTGAGGAGAGACATGCAGATAAGTGTGTGTTTACATTTGGCATGCAGACTAAGAGCACTGTGTCACTTGAAGGAGGTGAGCACCATCAGTATCCACTGCATGGGCAGCACAGGGAGGAAAGCACTGGCTTTCCTCTACTCGGTATGCTGAGACAGGCAAGTTCTGAAAGAGTGGAACAGTGCTGATAGCTCTATTTTGGACACAAAAGTTTGTTTTAGGGAAAAAGGCAATACTGTTACCCCTAGAAAATTTGCTTAACTTAGATGAACCTGTGATTATGAAAAGATTTCTTGCATTTTTTGTCTTCTAACTAAGCTGCCCCAGCCCAAATATATGTTTGCAAATACAAAAAAATAGATTTATTCTCTTAAAAATACATTCCATGCAGCCTAGAGTGCTGTTTCCCCAAGGCAGGAGGCTGGGACTGCACATGGGGCAACCCAGGAAGATGATCCTTTGGGACTTGGATTCTGACCATCAGAGGCATCTGCAAACAATGGCTTTGCATTCTGTTGCACACAGCACAGCCCTTGGGAGGCTGGCCTGGAGCAGGCCCCTGATCACTCCAACGCTGTGCAAGGGTGGCAGAGATAATGTCTACTATGTTAGAGATGACATCATTATGACTATTGCTTCCATCCATAGTTAGGAAATGTGCTTGTGTCAAGGCTCTTGAAGCACTGAGGTACACCACCCCACCCTGTGCTTCCTGCCCTTTTCCCTTGCTGGAGGTTCCATCTGTGGGAGGGCCATGGGGCTCCCCTCAGCCAGGGCCACTGCACAGCACCAGTGGGTGCATGGCCAAGCTGCCATACCAATGCTCCCCAAGCGGCTGGAGAGGCAGCTCTGCGTGCTGCAGAGGTGTTTCTGGGCATGAAGGAAGCTGTTCTGTGAAGCAGCAAACTGCTGCCCCTCAGGCTGGCACCAGTGCTTCTGGGGAAAACCACTGGCTCTCCAAAAGGGACCAGCAGCTCAGGGTCCTTGGGAGCAGCGAGCACTGACACACTTCCTCTGTACAGCAAATACATTTACAACTTTGGAATTACCCAAGGGCTTGATGTGTGGCCTTGTGCATCATTAAACCTACTGAAAAGCCGGTTATATTTATATGCTAAAATTACAAATACTTCTTCAGTGATGGCAATATTTACACATATACTCTATTTTACAGCTGTTCAAAAAAAGTGTGCAATTTGAGTAAACACATTGTGTTTCCTGAAGTCATTGCTATAAGGTTAATAATACAATCAGCTCCTATTGCACTCATTGACCAGAGGGCATGGCCCCTTTCTGTTCTAGGGAGGGTTTTCTTTCTCAGATTTAATCTCAGTTGTGGTAAAAACAATCAGTGTGACATCTGTGTCCAGTGAGACTGAGTCTAGAGCAGTTCAATGTATCTGCTGTAAAATATTGAACAAATGACTGAGGCAGCTGGAGAAAGGAGAGATGTCACCCTGTAAGAAACACTCGAGGACAGCAGACAGTGCCCAGCAGCTCTGCATTGCTGGGGCAATAGCTGGGGATAAGCCAGTTGAGCAGCAAGGTGAAGCCCTCTAGTTGCTCCAGCAAAGCCTAGTCCTGGATGACAGAAGTGGAAAACCCAACAGCTATTGCTGCTGGTGATTCTTTCCTTGCAATTTAGACACAGGAGTTCCTGGGGTGAGCTGTGGAGTTGAAAAGCTGATGGATAAGCCAGTGTTTTGTGGGTAGGTACAGGGAAACCTGTTTATCCTGCATGTCATGTCACAGGGGTGCAGAGATTTCCTGGCCAGGACTGCAACCAGTTCCCTTGGATGGAGCTTTGGGAGCACCATGCTAAGCTGGATCCACATCAAGAAGATGAGGACAGGGCTAGTAGATGTGTAGGGGCATCCTGTGGGATGTGGACCAGTGTTCTGCAGCAGGATGGGGTTGGGACTGGGAGGAAAGCCATTCAGTTGCTGCCCAAAGCAATACAGTACATGCTGTCTGGTGGTTTGTACGACAAGTTGCAAGTCCTGGGCAGCAGTGACCCAGGGCAGGGGGAGCCCTCAACATGCCAGTGGTCTGGAGGTACAATGGCAATGCCCAGCAGTGGTTCTCCCATGATGACTGTGACTGGTACAGGTTATACAGCTGGAAAGCTGCTTAGCAGGAGGTTTGGGAATGTACAGAGAGGGAAATAATCCCTGTGACAACTGAAGAGGCAGCTACATGCCAAGGTGCTTCCCAGCTGCTCCCAGGTTAAGCAAACAGGTATTGCATGAGCCATTTGGGCTGCTGAGACAGCAGATTTAATTTTGAGGGGAACATGAAAAGAAGGGGTAAAGAGTCAGAGGCAGCACCCTGCAGTGGTCAGGCTGCAGCAGCCCTGCAGAGCAGTGCTGAGCTGGGCACTGCTGGGCAGGTTGCAAGGCTGGATCTGCTGTGGGGGCAGCGCAGCATAGGGAGGCAAGGGAAGCTGCTGCTGCTCAGGCAATCCATCTGATTTTGGGTGCTGGCAGTGATCCTGACATAGTGCTGAGCAGAGCAGGGTGCTTAGGAGGGAGACGGTCATTGCACAGGATTGTTACAAAGAAATTGTGGTTTCAGATTGCACAATCTGCAAGGATTTCCAATCCTTCCTGATAAATCCATTGGGAAGCAGTTCAGAAATCTGAATTTAGCTTCAGAATTTCACTTTCGGTTTGGATTTTGAATTTAATTTTTTTCCCCATTACCTTGTTCTACTAGCACTGCCATGTCAATGGTAACAGAGAATGGTTCATATAATCTATTTTAATATAATTTAAAGATTATTAGAGTTGCCACTCAGTACTAATTTAAAAGCATTATCTCTTTGAATTGTTATGCAATTTAAGACATACATCATGACACAGAATAAAACAAAGGGTTAAAAATATGAATTTGGGAAAACATCTTAAAAATTACAAAAGGAGACACTTTTTTTTTCAAAAATAATTTTTCTCTTCCTCCAAACAATCGTTATAAAAAATAATCGTGTCACTGAAACACATCTCCTGTGTTTTCACAGGTATTTTACAGCCAGGGAGGAGCTGCAGCACAGGGATGTGCACTACCGGCAGCCACACAGCTGTAGTACCTGCTTCTCTGGAGGTGGGATATGGGAATGGGTGTGGGGTGCAACTCAGATGTGGGAGCTCCTGGAGTGCAGCTCTTTCCACAGGACCTCTGAAATAGATCAGGGACCTTTTTGTGCTGGCACATTATCCCTGTCCCTCTGCAGAAAAGCACAAGCAGCAGCAAGCACTGGGGGGGTCAGTGCTGTTTGTGTACAGGCCAGCCCAGCAGCTGGGAGGTGGAATGGGAAGGAAGGACTAGCCAAGCCCTGCCTGTGCGAGCCAGGAGCAATAAAACCTGCTCAGGGTAGATGCAGCTACAGCACCTGAGAACCTCCTGGAGCTGCAGGGTCAGTGTCTGCCTGACAGTGACACCAACTGCATTCCATGGCCTGAGGGCACTGACAGGGGATACATCTCTGTATTTGAAGCAGTCTCTGATCACACCTGGATCCCAGGTACAGTAAACAGGGGATAGGGCACAGATGGAGGTTGTAAGCATACTGGAGATCAGCTTAGGGTTCAATCCTGCTGTCTCCACTCTGTTTTGGGAACGAACAAGGACATTCTGCTTCTCTGTGAGGTAAAGCACTTGTTTCTTTTTGTCTTATGGCTCAGCTGCTGAGAATGAGCTGCAGAGGTGTTGCCTGCAGAGTGTGACAGACATAAAGTTTTGGATAAATGGCACTCCAGTTGCAGGAAGGAGGAAGTGTTGCTGCTGCAACACTTTCTACCTTTCTACCCTGTTGCTGCTGCAACACTGGTTTGTTTGGCTCACTGGATGACTTCCTGGTGTGGGATCTCAACTGGTGATGAGTAGGTCATGCAAGGCTTGCTGCAGAGACTGACAGCAACTGCTTCTAAACAACATTTCCTCTTCTCCTTCCCTCTCAATGTGTAAAGCAACAAGCAACCAGTGGGGAATGGTCTCCTCCTACCTAGAGAGAGAGGGTGCTGGAGACACAGATATTGAGGTGACCACTATCCCAGACAACAAGGGTGTATTAGGAGAATGCAAAATGTCTCTAGGAACTGAAAGCTTTCAGTTGTGGAGGACAGCTGTCCTCCATGGGCTGGATGTAGTCACAGGGACAGTGCTGGGATCTTGTGTGAATGTAAGTAATTAACAAGAAATTCTGTCTTGCCAGGGAGTACCATTGCTCAGAGAGGCTCTGTATTCAGAGTTTCCATATGGAGACAGACTTATCATCCTACATGGAAGATTAAGATTGCAGGCAGAGATGAGAAAAGGGAGTCCCCTGAGCAAAGTCTCTGCAGCTGCCTCTTCAGCAATGAAGAAAAAGAATTCACTGGTAAAGCTCCTGTACCTTTCAAATTGCATTACAAAACTGTTTTCAGACTAGCTGAAGCCTCTGGAGAGGTTACAAACAGGTGTGATGCCTGTGAGCTTGGTACTATTCTGCCTCTTGCTCCACTGTTTTCACTGAGCAGAAGGGAATGCAGCTCATCTCCGAGATGTCCGGCAGGCCCGGGAAGTGCCCTGTAAGAGACAACCCACAGCATCACAGACTGGCCAGGACCTGCAACTGCCTCGCAAGCATTTTCTACTTTGAGGACAAGGATTGCAAATACCTTTGGCAACCACCTCAAATCCCACCAGGATCCCAGTCCAGTGGTGGAGTGGAGAAGAGTAGTGACAGGATGGGTTTGGGAGACAGAGGCTCTGCCAGCTGGGAGTAAGCCCAAAGCAAAGGGACCCGGCCCTGCCTCACAGGGCTTTTTTTATGCTGTAGCATTCCCTGCACCCATTTCCACTTCCAGCATGTGGGCCCTGGAAGTGAGATGCAGAACACCTGACAGCAGAGGCGCTGGAGTTGATTTAATGTCAGAGCACACCTTTTGTGGTGTTCAGGCTCCTGCTACAGTTGGTGGGGGTCTGGGCAAGACAGCAGACCCAGATGATTGTGTGTACATTACAGGGATGACTTTACCTAATTTTATATTTGCTGTTGATCCAGTCTGTTCAGACAAAGAAAGCACAACACAGTCTCAGGTACAGGACTCTGCACCGGGCCTGGTGATATGTGTGCGTAACACCTCTTGATGACCACACAAGAGCATTGCTGGGGTGCCTCTTTCCTCAGCTACCAACAAGGACAGTGTCAGTTCACTAATGTCTGCTGCCAACACTACCTTTCTTCAAATGCCAGTCTGCAAAGGTCAGCTGGGACCATGGACCTCTGGGATCTTAATTCTGTGCCAGTCATCATAAGGTATGACTGTAGGGCACTCAGCTGCCTTGCTGCAGTCCTGCTGCTGTCATGGTAAGCCTCAGCAACTGTGCATGTCCATTGACATACACTGGCAATGAGTTTGGGATCTTACATATTTTCTGCTGTAGATGATCCATAAATTGAAAGATACACTTTGCTCTGGGCAGCTGCACTTTGCTCTGGGCAGCTGCACAGGCCAAGAGGGAATGCCAGGAGAAAAAGGAAGTCTTTTGTACAGACACAAGCACGCCTGTGCACCTGAGAATTAAAGTCTGCCTGGACCTCTATATCCTCAGAAGGAGGCCCCTTGTGAAGAGGCTGTAATACACACTTTTTTCATATTTCAGACAATAAGTTATAGTCAGTATAATGTGGGTCATTTGTGTGTCCAGAAGGATGTAGTTTAGGATGCAGAGCAGCAAGTATATAGCAGCAGAGAAGCACCTCAATAATACAGCAGGCAGCTGAAGCAGGGACTCTGCTTTTTTCTCTCCAAATGTTTTTTTCCATCCCTGATTGACTCACGTACCACAGCATGACTAGACACAGTGCCTCTTCATCCTTGAAGAATATTTTTAGCCATAAAGCTAGCTGAAACAAGTTTATAACAGCAAATACAGCAACCACTCCACCCCTGGGAAGTGCTAACTTCAGATTGGCTTTCCTCTACAAAGTATACTTTCTTTTCGGACAAGTTCTCCAAGTTATGTTACTGGGAGGTCAGTTCAGATATTGGCTTCTTGCTTTGTAACTACATTCCCTCACATACCTGCTCCTCTGCTTGGAGACCTGGTTGTGCAGGAGAGTTGGATTCAGGGTCCTGCAGCTCCACTTTAGTGGCTGGCCTTTTCCCTGGAATGTCAGCCTGTAAGAGGTACTCAGAAGGGCTGTACTGCTTCCTCCTGGAACTGGACACAAAATCCTTGCTTTCATCCTGTGCAAAGGAAAATAAAAAGGATTGGGATCTGGGGACTATGAAGGGTCTGGAATAGTGCTGAGCTTATAGTCCTGGGTCCGCGGTGTGAGGTACTGTCTTGACTCCCTTTGGCAAGAAGGGACTTAGGGCACCAGACCAGCTATGGCATGGCCTCACTTATGTACTATTTCATAAAAATTTTTTTAAAAATCCAGTAATTTTAACCCAAGTTATGGGTACAGAATCACAAAACAGAATAGATCCCTTGGACAAGGTTACTGAGGCCCAAGGAAAGATGACACCACTGATGTGGCTGGCTCCTTAAGTAGAAGCTTATGTGGAGTCAGCAGGAGTGAAAAGGTGATGGATGCTGTGTTGGGTTTGCGTGGCCATGTTTTGGTGGGGGGGAGCTACTGGGCTGGCTTCTGTGAGAAGCTGCTACAAGCTTCCCCCATGTCCATCAAGTTGGCTCCAAGAAGGACATGCCACTGGCCAAGGCCAAGCCAATCAGAAAAAGTAACAGCATCTCTGTGATAACATATTTAAAAAAGAAAAAAAGTCATTGTACAAGAGTAACTGTGGCCAGGGAAGAGAGGAGTGAGAATATGTGAGAAACGGCTCTGCAGACTACAAGGTCGGTGCAGAAGGAAGGGGAGGAGGTGCTCCAGGCACTGGAGAGGAGATTCCCCTGCAGCCCAGGGTGAAGACTGTGGCAAGGCATGCTGTCCCTCTGCAGCCCATGGAGATCCACAGGGGTGTTGAGATCCACCTGCAGCCTGTGGAGGAGCCCCTAATGCAGGTGGATCCCAAAGGAACCTGTGACCATGTGGGAAGCCCACTATGGAGTAGGGTCCTGCTGACCTGTGAGGACAGGAGCCCATATACTGGTAGCATTTGTGACCCCTTGGGGGACCTACGCTGGAGCACCCTGTTGCTGAAGGACTGCACCCCATGGAAAAGCGACCCATGTTGGAACAGTTTATGAAGAACTGTAGCCCGGGGCAGGGATCCCATGCTGGAGAGCAGGAAGGACTCCTCCCCCAGAGCAGTGGCAGAAACAACATAATGATGAACTGACTATAACCCCTATTCCCCATCTCCTTGCATTACTGGGGATGAGGAGGTGGAGTCCAGGAAGTAGGAAGAGGAGTCCAGGAAGAAGGAAGTGCAGTCCAGGAAGAAGGAAGGTGTTTTTAAGATTTGTTTTACTTCTCATTATCCTGCTCTAATTTTGATTTGTAATAAATTCAATTAATATCTGCAATTCATGTCTCTTTTTGCTTGTGACAGTAAAATGTGAGTGATCTCTCCCTGCCCTTATTTCCTCTCATGAACTTTTCATCATATTTTCTCTTTTGTGTCCAGTTACAGAGGGGAGTGATCGAGGGGCTTTGGTGGGAGCCTGGCATCCAGCCAGGGTCCACCCATCACAGATGCACTGCACATTAGTCCCCAGAGCAGGGGAGAGAAAGGGCAAGAGGCAGCACATCCCTGGACACTGTCAGGGAGACTTTTCCACGAGAGCCGCCCATCATAAGAAGGTATGATGGCTTCCCTTGAAGACAAGCCTACCTTTAAGGTTTTGTATAATATGTGCAGCACACAGCCCAGCTGCAGTTGTATTAATGTCAGAGGCACAAGAAAACTATGCATTCATCTGGCATTGCTGCTGCTCATCTGCTCACTGCTTGCCAGCACCTTTGCACTAATTTTCATCAGTCAAACACAGATCAGAGAAATACCGACTTCACTATCTGAACCATGAAGCCCAACAGAATGGCTGCTCAAGGTCTTGTGTTGCCTCAGGTTTTTACGAGCTCGAGGAGGTTGACTGCCAGCACCAGAGGGAGCTGGTCCCCAGGCTGCAGCACCCATCCTGCTCCCTGGAGCTCCCAATGTTCCAGAGAACTGCTGCTTCTGCAGCACAGGTATTGCAAAGAACTGCTAATAACTCCTGTAGCTTCATTAGGGACATTTGCCTACATAAGCAGTAAGGAAGGGAAGGCTGCAATGGAGGAGAGGAACATGGATTTTGGCAAAACCAGCATAGGTCTTATTTGTTTCCCAAATAAGATTGTTAAGGGAATCTCAGACTGTGGATAGTGGAGCTGGAAAGAGATGACAGCAATACCTTCACAGACAGCTGAATGTCAGCACAGATCAGTGCCCAGCCTTCTGCCAGAGAAAGAGCTACATCTTTAAACAAAACACAAATCCCAGCAGAAACAGGCTGCTGTGATATAAGGCATACTATAATCCTGAAAATACACTTCAAACAGTTCTTTTCCAAGGGCATTTGCAATAATTTAAGTTGCCCAAATATGTACTATTTGGTATATCTAGTATACTTATGTATCTACAGTCTTTTCAGTTAACTTTATATTCCTCATTTACAAGCTAAAAATATGCTTATTTTATGACCAAGAATTCAGGTTTGTGACTACGTGGTGTCAAGGGTGAGTTTATTGCAAAGTCTGATGCAGAGAAAGATACTGAGCTCAACTCTTAACAGCCCTGTGTGAACTAATGACACGGTTGCTCTCCTGACTGCCTGTCCCTAGAGACATGGGCAAGGCTGGAAGCAAGCTAATCCTTGGGATAACTCGGGATAACCACACAGAGGTCAGGCTGCTCTGTGAGGTACACTTCAGTTGCTGTGAATGTACACACATAGCTGGCAAAATTGATCTGACAGTGACCTTGAGAGCACCTGCAGAACATACTGCAGAGCTACACTCACCCCTGGGTGGGCTGCCAGGGGGAATACGGAAAAGAAATCAGTGCCTCCTGTTTAGGGCTCCATGACCAACCCCATATGAGCCCAGCTGCAAGTGGAGAGAGTCAAGTCAGCTGAGAGTTAAGGTTGTGGGTGCTGTGAATCCAAACTCCTGGCATAAAGGGAGGCCCAGGAATGGATCTCCCATTTCCCAAGCACGTAAGCTGCTGTTATGCAAAAGGACAACTTCAATCATATCAGCTCTGCTTGGATTCATGAAAGAGCAGTACAGATTGCCTGTGACCCACGCTGGCCAGGGAGACGATGCATTCTCAGTGTCAAAATATAGCTGGAAGGCCAGCCTGCACTTTGTAACACCAAGTGGTAGGCTCTCTGCAAAGTAAAGTGCTTCTCATCACCAGAGAAGTGGAAGAGAAGTTCTGAAAATGTAAAACTCCTTTCCTATCTCCACCACCTCATCTTTGTCAATGCCAGAATCATTCAGTTAAGAATCTACCCCCTCTGTCACCAGCCCTGTCGGATAACCCAGCTGGGTTCCTCCTGCAGACTGGCAATGGCAGCAGCTGCTCAGAGCAGTGCTAAATGAATAGCAGAGGCAGGGGTTGCAGCAAGAACTAGTGTGGTGTTTAATGTCCAGGAGGGCAGGAAGCTCACTTGAAATCTGTCAGAGCCTGCAGCTCCAGCAGCAAACACAGCTCACCAGACCAGATATCTACATGTGTCACTGCTTTGAGGGACATCCCCCATTGGTACCAGCCAAACGAACTGGAAAAGAGCACAGCCATCCTCATAGAATATGGGCACAGACCAAGGAGGGAGCAGCCTTGTGTTACCAGCTACCATTAGGAGATGCCTGGGGAGAATTTCCATACCAGAGTCTGGTTTCAAGTGAGGAAGCCATGCAGTTCTTACCAAAAAGAGCTCTATCTCTACAGCTGCCATTAGAGCTACAGCTCTGCCTGAAGCACAACCCCACTCAAATCTGCTCACTTCCAGCATTTTTTCATTGCTACTCCAAGACAAAAATGCCATGCAAAGCCACTCTGAAAAGCATACCACATCCTACTCAAGCTGTGACTATGTCTTCTCTAATCTTGGCAAGACCAAATGCTACTATGTAGTTATTCATATGGCATTACAAGACCCAAAGCAGATAGATATCATTTCAATAAGGCTAATTCTGGTAATTCACATATGAGATGCTGCACTAAAGATAGCAGAAGATGGGAGAGGCAGCACTTAAGAAATAAGCTGTAAGAATTTCAAATCACACATCCTACAACTACCAGGCAATGTGGAAAACCTCAACCGAAAGAGAAGACTGTTGAACACGGGATACTTACAGGTAGTGCAGTCCGGTGCCAAGCAGCAGCTGCTGTAGTATCACTTGCATAGCTCCTGCGTGTTAGCAGTTCAGATGCACTTAAATTACTTTTGGTCCTTCGGGACCCCAGTTCAGGGGCACTCCAAGAATTAGCCGTGGCACTGGTCCTTGCTGAGGTCTGCTCCAGGGAGTCTGTTCTCACACTATTCCCTTCCACTTCGGAGAGGTCCACTGAGGACCTACACAAGTTTGTAGTACTGGAAGCTGCACTTTTCTCCACTTCAGTTTGAGAGTCCTCCAGGGAATGTAAGCCTTGTCTTGTTCTCCAGGAACTTCTCACAGCGACATGCTTTGTTTCAGATAAAGCTGCATCTGAAGAGCCATGGCTCTTCCAGCTGATTGTTTCTGAAGGCAGTTCACTGTTCCTCTCTGTGAGTTCAGAAGTCTTTAGCATAATGCTGCTTCTGGAGACCACCGTTTCGGCTTTAGTTCTTGGCACTGCCTCTCCAATTCTGTCCACCTCAGATAATTTCAGAGCACTTTTATTAATTGATATCTCAAAGGGTGTGGGGGCATTGTTTGTTATTGATGGTGAAGGCTCATTTGAAGCTGCTCTGATGTTGCTGGTGGTAATGTGCCTTTCCTTTGCTGCTATATCTGCAGTGGTCCTTGGAGATGTTGGCTCAGAAGGGAAGATTGTGATGCTGCTTGTCATTTTATTTGTTACCATTTTAAAAACAGACTTCTGTTTTTCTGACTCTGCCTCCGAAACAGTCCCTCCCATGACTGCCTTCATATCCTTCTCAATAATTGCAGGTTTAATGATGGCTTTTGATCTCAGAGCTTCTCTCGGGCTGAACGACCTTCTGGATTTCAATCCTCCAGTGCTGGCATCTGATGGTTGTATGCACTTGGTGGAGTCTTCATCATTTACAGTGGTTTTCTCATTTTCAAAAAGCGATGCTCTAAAAACTCCTCTAGAATTGGAGAACTGCTTGGAACTGACTTTCTTTCTTGTCTCAAAATCTGACTGAGTGGTTGTTTTTTTGCCTCTTCCTGATTCTTCATCTGAATTAAGCTTTTCCTGGTCACTCTGGATGGTCTTGGAGTCAGTTTTTAAACCCATATTTACATTATCTGTTGCTGAACTTGAAGACTGCTCTGTGTCTTCTTTATCGAGACCTGTGAGAATCTGCAGAATGTCTTCCTGACTCCTGGAGCGATGGGAACGCTTTGTTAGTATTGAAAACTTCACACTTTCAAGTGATGTGTCTGTGACTTCTTTTTCCTGGGAGATTATTGCCCTTTTAGCCCTCCCCTCCAAGGGCTGCCTATGTGATGCAGCAAAAGTGTTCACTGCTTCTCCTTTAGAGCCAGCAGAGCCTAAGGCTGACACATGTGAGGACAGATGGTACCTGTATGCCGAAGTTGTGCCATTGGAAGAGGTGTGGTTACCCCTTGCCAGCTGTGTGTCCCCCACGCAGTCACTAACTTCAGCCTGGCTTGTTTTCAGCTTCTCAGCCAAAGAAACCATTGATTCTTCTTTGCTTGACTTTTCATCCCGTGTTTCAGCACCATTTTGGCAGCCGCCACGGAGCACCTGAGATGGCTTTTCAGCCTTGCATCTCAGGCTTGTGTCACCAACAGGTTTGGAAGGTGCTTTCCAAGACTTCTGCTCCTGTGCAGCAGGAGGATATCGGCTGAGGACAGATGGCTGCTCTTTGGATCTCCTCCCCTCATTCTGCATGACGCAGCCTTCCTTCTGATCAGGGGAAATAGTGGAAACTAAAGATTTCTCTTCCAGTCTTTTTGTATCTGTGACAGCAGTGTCTGAAAGGGCAGATGCACCAGATGTTTTTCCCGCTTTTCTGTTCATTAAGCTTGAACTAACCACCTGCTTACCACCATGGCTGTAGCTGTCATTACTGACAGAGAAGTCTCTGTTCCGTGCTCTTTCCCGGCGCTGCTGTGGCGAGAGCTCCCTTGGCTTGTGCTTGGCTGCTGTCAAATCTGCTGTGATGCCTCTGTATTTAGGTCGGTCATGTTTTCCCCTGCTGGTAAAGCTTGTATCTTCATTTTCAACCTCTCCATTCTCCAGATCTTTCTGTTTCTTTATTTGCATTTTTATTTCTTCTAGCTGACCTGTTAAGACTTTGTTTTTATTCTGTTCACTCAAGTAACTGTCTTGCAGGTCATTGTTTTTGGCTCTTACTTTTTTAAGTTCTTCTTCTAAAGATTCAAAACGTTTGATCTGAGTTTTAAGTTTCTCAATTTCTTGGGTGAGATCTTTCACTTTGTTGTCTTCCTGGTTTTTATTCTTTTGGTTTTCTGATTTATTTCTGGTTTCATTTTCTACATGTTTCAGGTAATCCACACTTCCTTTCCTCCTGGTCTCCTTAGAAGGCAGTGCAGAAGTCAAGTCATCTTCAATTCTCAAATCATTTCTGTCCAGGAGATTGTTGGATGACCTTTCTAGCAAGTTGGATGCATTTCTAGTTTGATCTGCCCTATTTAGTTTATTGTTTTGTTCTAGTTTCTGTGTTAGCTCCTGGATTATTTTTTCATTCTGCTTTTCTCTTTCATTAAAATGCTTTCTTTCTGTGATAAAGCTCAGAGCTAAGGATTTCAGCTTTTCTAGCTCACCCGTTAAGCTCTGCTCAGTTTTATCCAGCCTATCCTCAGATGCTTCCAGTTCTTTCACTTTCACTCGAAGTATTTCTAATTCTGTAGATATCTTTTTGGTCAAGTTCTTTTCTTCATTGAGGCTAAGACACAGCTGTGTACAGTCATTCTTGCTCCTCCCGAAGGCCTCCTCCAGCTTCTCCAGCTCTGCCATTCTCCTCTGAAGGTGTTCAATTTCTGCCTTCAGCTCTCGAGTGAGACTCTCCTCCTCTTCAAGTTTTTCTTTCATTAATCTGCAAAGCTCTTCAGCCTTCCTAATTTCTTCATCCTTGCCTTCAATCTTCAGTACTCTTTTCCTCAGGGCTTCGATATCAGCCAGCATGCTGGAGTTGCTGCCTTCTGCCTGGATAACTTTGTCCTGGAGGTCAAGCAGTTCATCCTCCGCTTTCTGCAGATTTTTGGTTGCTTCCTCCAGTTCATCAAGGCGGCGACCAAGGCTCTGCAACTTGAAACGCAGGTGCCGATTTGAGGTTTCCTTGTAACCTGTAAATTCTGCCATGCTTATTTTATTTCGTTTACGTGAAAGCTTTGCTGGGTGAATGTCTTGTGTATTCCTGGTACGTTATCGTTCCTTTGAACAGGGAAAATCTCACTCTGAAAGAAAAGATGTTAGAAATCAATATAAGAGCTCAGAACATAAAATATTCTCACTATGTAAGTTCAACTATAAATGTTCATATAAGTAACTCCCCAGTTAAACCCATTTCTGAGTGCTAAATTAGGAGAAATGAAACTGCAGAGAAGACCCACAGTCCTTTTACTTTGGTTACACAGGGTTTCCAAAAATAGCCTGCTCCCAATATCTGAGTGCAGGAAGTGCCCTCCCCTCCTGATCTGCACAGGCAGTTTGTGCACTACCAGCAGATTCTCACCCAGGGCTCCACAGTCAGTGTGGCTGCCTATGTGCACGGTCCCAGGCTGTAGAGGGTCATGCAGGATTCAGGTCCCTGTACGTGGACGTGCCCACGCAGCAGACACCTCTCTTTTCAGCACTGCACCAGCCTCCTGAAGACACCTCAGTGAAGAAGATTCAGGATTTCAGAACCAGAAAAATACAAGTCCCAGCCATGTGGTAACCACTGAGGAGAGGGGCAAGCCCCCCATGCTGGCTTGCAATTGGAGGGACTGGGAGTTGCTGCCATTCAGCACTGCCCATCACTGCCAGGATTTCTCCTGAATCCTTGGCTGCTCAGCAGAAATCTTCCCCTGGGTTGCAGTCACATCCCAAGGACACTATGCCAGTGGAGTTTCAAGTTTCTCTCTCCTGTTTCAAAAGCTGTCATTGCCCTCATCTGCCACCCACTCACTCCCCCAGGAGACAAGCAGTTGCTTGCACATCTCCCTGCTGCTGCTGAGAGCAAGCAGTGATTAGAACACACCGGCACGTGCTTGATGTACTCAGTGTGAACTCTTCCCAGCTCAGCTCAGAGCTGGTAGGATGTTTTTAACAGCCCCTCTGTGCTTGGCAGGTAGTAGTAGGGAAGGGGCCTTGGCCACACCAGAATGACCACTGGGAAGATATGAAGTTCCCCTTTGGCCATCAGCATTACCCCCATCCTGTCCTGGGCCTGAGGCACAGCCCCAGTGAGTGCCAGGGCTACTGCAAATGTGAGGAGACAAAGGGTGACTGCAGCAGCTCTTTGACCTATGCCCTTGCTCAGGCTGGCTGCCTTGGAGTGGGACTTGACCTCCAGAATTTTTGTGGAGCTCTCTGCAGAGGAAACACTCAGGAGTTTCCTCTTTCACAGTGCCAAGAAGCAATGAGCAGGACGTGGGGAGGAGACAGGGCTGCTAAGGGAGGCAGCAGTGCCCCAACACATATCCTTGGGCTGGAGATGATCCATTTCCAGTCATGCAGGGGGGCCTGTGCTGCAGACAGGCACCTGCCATGCATGCCATGGAGGTACTCCTGGGCACCCTTTGACCCATCTCCTGAAGGACCTCCCTCACTAACCAACCTATTTGGTTGATCTCATGCTCCTGAGGTACCTACCTGAAAGGAGCGCTCCAAACAGTACCTGGAGAGGAACCTTGGCATTCTGTGCGCAGCAGTGCACAGCCTCGGACACGTGCCTGACCCTCCCCCACCACCACAGCCATGTCCTGCTCCTGGACAACCCTCTCTCATGCTGTCCACACACTGTGAAGGCCTCATGGGCCACAGTCTCAGTGTGCAGCTGCCTGCAGGCAGGAAGGCTGCTCAGACCCCAGCAGAACCCCGCGAGAAATGTCACCAGAGTGGCACAGGAAAGGCCACAGTGAGCAGCTTCGCAGTGCCCTGAAAACAAAGCAGGCCTAGGAGCTGGGAGTTAATGGTTAACCTGGCATCAGCTACCAGCTCGGAAGTGAGAGCAGCCTCCTCCCCAGGACAGTCAGGAGTGTGATGGAGGCAGACCCGCACAGGCACACCTGCACTGGTATGCAGCACTGGTATGCTGTGTAGGTGTGCGGTATCAGTGTGCAGTGCTGGCTTTGGGGCAGCGCTGGTGTGCTGAGCAGGTGTGCAGCACTGGTTTCCAGGCAAAGCTGGTATGCCAGGCTTTCAGGCCACAGCTCCCACAGGTCATTTCTGCAGAGCTCAGGGGACAGAGCTGCATACTGACCACGAGAGTCTTGCCAGCTGGGACAGGGTGACTTTGGCTACCAAGCAACAGTCTCCTTATCAAACAGAGACCATGGTGGCTCAGCAAGCTCTGCCAGTGGGACCAGTCCCACAGCCCACTTTATGGGAAGGGCTGGGAAATAGAGAGCTACCTCCACAGGCAGGTGGGCAAAGGGGCTGCTCTTCCCTTTCCTCCCTCTTCTATATTCCAAACAATCCTGCAGCATCAGCTGCTACCTGGATGGAGTAGGACCCCTGCTCTCACATGCTTGACGCCCTGGGGAAAGCCCCACCATGGAGGCCAGTAAAGGCTCAAGCTCAGTGAGCAACTGGGTGGAGAAGAGTGACCTTGTCCTGAAAACAACAGGCTTCTGCAGATAAGAAGAAACAATCACCCTGGGAGATAACCTGGGGTGGTCCAACACACACTTCACCAAGAAGGAAGGGGGTTATGGGCACGGATCCCAGGGATGGGACCCAGTATCGTGAACCATCTAGCTTTTGTTGCTCCACCAAACCATGCTCCTAAAGTTGGTTCCTACAGAGTCTGGACATGCTTTTGTATTTGCACAGGATAAAGCTGAGTGAAGAACTGGCTGTGGGCCATGGGTCAGGATTTAGACTCCCTGGCTACATTGTCACAGTTCATGGGTCATATGGAGGAGGAGAGAGATGTTGGGACTAAGTTACTGATCTCTGTGTATGTCAAAGGCTGCTCAGAGGAGAACCTGATTTAGGAGAAAACACTCAAATTTTCAAATGATGCAGATAATTGAACTCAACAATTAATGGTATGAATGAATTACTAGAGATGTCCCTCAGGTGCTGATAAAGTTCAATGTCTTTATTAATGACAGAGATGATGGGACGGAGCACGTTCGCATCAAGTTTGTAGATGATACTAGACTGGGAGGTGAAGGGGAGCATAGCTGATATGCTGGAGGGCAGGACTGCTATTCAGAGGGACCTTGACAGGCAGAAGAAAGGGATGGACAGCCGCCTCAGCAAAATACAGTCCAAGTCCTGTCCCTGTGGCACCAGGACAGGCTAGGGATTATGGCTAGAAATCTGCTTCACAGAAAGGGATCTGGGGAGTTCTGGACACTGAGGAGCTGAACAGTGTGTTCTTCTGGCTAAGAAGGCTAACCACAGACTGGGCTGTGTCAGCACACGTACAGCCAGGTCAAGGGAGGTGATCCTCTCTTCGGCTCTTGTGAGGCCACCTCTAGAGTGCTGTGCCTGATTTGGGACTGCCTGGTACAACAAAGACATGGATGTACTGGGCTGAGTCTAGAAGAGGCCACTGAGATGGCCATGAGCTGGAGCAGCAGACATATGAATACACTAAAGGAACTGGCTTTACTCGGCCTGGAAAAGGCAAAGACTTTTTGCTGCCTGCAGCAAGAGGGGAGTGTGAAGAAGATACACAGGCACACAATGAATGATGCAAATGACACAAGCTGCAATAAGAAAAATTCCAAGTAGTTAATACTTGTATTTTTTTTCCCCTATTGTGAGAGTGGTCTAACACTGCCACAGGGTCCAGACAGGCTGTGGGACCTCCATCAAGGTACTCAGAGGTCTACCAGAAATGGTCCTGGAACTTGCCAACACCGCCCCAGCTGACAAGATTTACCGCCAGAGATGAAAGAGGCTCAATCTAATTAGCTTAATAAGTAGAAGAAGGAGATGTAAAGCAACATTTTCTACAAAAAAATAATATTGAGAAAGTACCCATGCAATCTCCCAGCTGAAGTACCTTTAACTTCTTGGCATAGCCAGAAGTAACCTCAGTGCTTGGAAATAGAACCTGAACAAATCAGTATTACAAAAAAATTGCACATTTATAAGATTGAGGGGAATCAGCTATTGTAAAATATTATCTTAGATGTAGTAGCCACTTAAGGGTTTGAGTTAGTGCTCAGACCAGAGACCTTTAGTGGTACTTCCAACTAAACTATTCTGGCTGTTCATGATGGTCCTTCTCCAGTCTGTCACCAAGATCAAAGTATCAGAAGGAACGGTGCAGGATTCAAACACTGGAGCTATTGTTAATGCTAATTAATATTGCTGTCAGATCTTTAAACAGGAGTTGTTAAATAAATCTGATACAGCTTGTAAATGTACTGAATGATCTGACATGGATGTATGGAGTTCCAATTTTTCCTTCTCACGCTCTCATTTTTGGAAAAGTGAGCAGTTCTCTGCCTAGCTCTATTTTAGCATTTTAGAAAAAAACCAAACCAACCAACCAAACAAAACCAAAAAAAAACTCACAAGCCACCAAAACAAAAACCCAAACCCACAAAAACCCCAAAACCAACCAACAAACAAACAAACACCAAAACAAAAAAAAACCAAACCAACAAAACACAACAGGAAGAAAAGAGAATGATAATTTTCCCAAAGAGCAAGTAAACTGTGGAAGTGGCAAATGTTACAGGGAATGTTCAGCCATGTGAGCCACCAATAAAGTGAGATCAAGGACTCTGATGGGCTCTATCCTGGACACACAGAAAAGGCACAATGGTCGAAGCAGCAATCTTCTCTACAGCATCAGCTGATGTACTGCTGCAACTCAAAGGCAGCTCCTCTTGGCTGTACAAGAGGAAATACTGAGTGGAAGTACAATAGTAGGGATGACATTATTTTGCATATGGTATCAGACTGCATATGTACACACCCAAGGCTGATGCATCTCCCTTTGCTTAAATACACAGACACACCTACAAAATGCTCTTGAGTCTTCTAGATTCAAAGAGAAAAAGATGCTCACGTGTCTTCATCTGACCTTATCAGGGAAACAGGACTTTCCACAGAAGAACTTCTCCCCCACTGACAAGAATGGGAACCCAGGCATGGGCTCGGGCACAGATACCCAGCAGTTGTACCCCTGGGAACGATGCCTCTCTTTCTCCAAGGGCCATACACCAAAAACATGAACTGAAAGTTTCAGAAAAGTTGAGGAGAGTTTGGGGAAAACTCAGAAAAGCAGTCAGGCATGCTTCTTTACTCTTTAAAACTCTCAGAAATTCCTGATTTCACCTCAACAAAAGGGCAATCCTGCATGAAGCCAAGAGCCACAATAACATCCCTGTGGATTTGAGTTTCTGAAAAAATGTTCTTTGGATGAGATATGTGGGAAGCCTGGGAGATCTCCAATTACCTGTTATTCAAAGAAAATATCAAGGCAAAATATGTGGCTAGTAACTATCTAGGGGAAAAAGATTTTGTCTGACCTAAAAGGCTCTTTACTAGAGCACATTGAGCCAAACCCCAATTCCACACAGTTTAACCAATTCAAAGCAGTAATGTAGTACCAGACACTGCAGTGAATTTACCAGGAATCACTATTTCAATGACTCATTCTGATTCTACTTTTCCTCATGGATTTGTCATTGGGTTTTCTGATCTTCCTCAACAAGTGTGTGGACCTCCTAACTAGCATTACCAATTGTCTGCTCCCACTGCTTAGGACAGACTACCTTTCACAGCTCTTCTGATTCTGTATGGTTTTTGGCCACGGCCTCCTGTTAAAGGATGTGAGAATTCCCTGTTCACGACATTTACTAGAGTCATAATTCTCCATTACCCTTCATGTTCTTCAATTTAATTATTTCTGCACACTCACTTCTGCTCATCATTACCTACAGTTTTGTGAAAATGTTTCTTTAGCAGCATCATTAGATATAACGTTCCCCTGGAACCACTTTATCTTGCCTGCACAAACCATACATAGTCTGTTCACAGCTATGTGTGGAAGCAAAAAACCTCCAGCTAGAAACATTTGTGTTAGCTAAACACTTCATGAATTGGGAGATAAGCATCATCTATTTCAGGAGCAGCAATTAAATGACTCCTCCATGAGATCTCCATAGATCATCTCTGTCAGAGCTCCTTAGCACCGTGATGTTGTTCCTCTGCAGAGGCACAGAAGCATCTTACCCTACACATTGTCTTCCTTCCTCTGGTTTGATTGTTGGTACGAGTCCCATGAGCACCCACAGCTTTTGGTTTCAGGATGTCCCCAACATGCTCATGTGGGAATAACTGTTGGCACCCACTTTTACTGTGCTCTCTGCTATGCCAAGATAAAATCGCAGCCACCTGCCACATATGTCTGTACTAGGACACTTGGATATCTCTCGCGAGCACATTTTGCATTTAATCTTTGGATTTTTAAATCATTTTGCTGTGCTTTTATTCTGATAATGCAACATCCCTCACTGTGGTTGGCAGAGCCTGAGCTCCCACTGACAGTGCCACTGGTCTGCCATAGCACCCATCATCTAAAGAGTCACAGTATATATATATTTCAGCCTTACCCAATCATAAAGATAAATGAGAATTATTAATACCTTGGCCTGCAGACTCTTTTTAGTATTTTCTTTGTTTGCTCTTGAAGTTGTCAGGGTTTCCCATAGATTCTGGAAAGCAGCACTCATCATAAGCAATAGAAAATCAATAGATTCAAGTACAGCTATAAGCAGAGAATATAAAAGCAATTTGTCCCATTAGAGTTGGAGTCCTTGGGATCCCCCGCATTGTGAAACCCCACAGGCTGAGGTTTGCATCCCTCAGCTCACAGGTGGTCCAGTTTCAGGTGAGGAGCAGAGAGGGGCTATTTTCCATGCTCTTATGGATGGTACTACTCCCTCCACTTCCCCAAATGGTGGGGTGAACTTAGATCCTCTCTGTTCTATTTTCTGTTAAATTATTACTCAGAATATCCATGGGAACTGTATTTTTGCACTGAGCACAATGCTAGGAGTGTTTGCACACATCTGGGGAAAGGGAGCCTTAGGCAATGCAGGTCTCCAAACTATGGATTCAAATTGCATTAGGCAGCTGACAGTCACTTCAGGCATGAGGACAGCTCTGGGGATGTAGCCAGGGTTTTTTTCTGAGCAGTTAGTGAGGAACTGGTGAAACTGTGCTCCTGTTCTAATGCATACTCTTCCACCTGAAGAATAGGTTAGGTGTGTTGATTGGATTCTCCCCCATGTGCATATACACCTGCAGTTTTATTTAAAGGGTTTCTGGTGTTGCATACATATGCAAGGGAGAGTGAACATGTCATGCTCACATGCGGTAATGTGCTGATGAACCATGCCTCTATCACAGCTCAGTGTGGTGAGAGCATCAGTGGGACTTTATTTCCCTGCCCCAGGGTGGAATGTGCTGGGAGGAGTCCAGCATGTCATTCTTCATTTGTAAAGGAAAATTTCTTTGCTGTTTATATAGAAAAAGGACATGGGTGTTACAAATTGCAGGAAGGGCAATACTGGGGCCAGAGCCTTCAGTCAGTTAAAGAGAGAAGGAAGGGAAGTTTTCCTTAATTTGATTTTGCCTTTTGTGAGCTCTCTCCACCATATGGTTCTTGACCTCACATAATGATACATGGTCATTGCAACGGAAGAAAAACATTCAAGAAAATAAAAAGGATATAAAACAAGATAGACTATATAACAGCAAGAGTCCACTATGTGACATCAACTCTGCATGCCACCTGCAGGCACCTAACAACCTCCTGGGGCAGCTGAGGAGGAAGACAAGGTGTTTGCTCACACAGGATGGGGACAGGGAGCCCCTGAACACAAAGACAGAATGCCAAGAGACTTTTTGGGATGCATTTATTTTGAGGGATGAACTGTCTCAGAAATGTCTGCATCTAACGGGAGAGGAAATTCTCAAAGTCAGAAAAAGCTCAGCAATCTGGAACTGGTTTGAATATTGACTAATACAATGCTAGACTAGAGATGTGAAATAATGAGACAGCAGCCAAAAATAACCACAGCAACCACAACCTTCAAGAAGACTCAAATGAAGACACCAAACAGCATCCACACCACACATCACATCCAACATGTGAGACACTGCAGCAGGCTATGCAGATGCAGGAGAGGATCTGGCACATCCCTGAGTCACACTAACCCTATGTCAACACTCAATCACTCAGCAAACTCCTCAGTGCTGATCTTCTCCTAGGAATTTCTCTACATGGAATTGACAGGGCCAATGCAAAAGCAGCAGAGCATAAAGGCACACCTGGCTGCTCACAGCAGATGCTTTGAGCAGCACTGTGGTTTGAGCAGTTGCTGTTGCTTTACTGTGCACAGCAGAGATTTTGCTTTCCTCTATTAAAGCTGCTTCCCTCTGGCTCCCCCTTGAACTCACTGTTTACCTCGCACTGGAAGGGCTCACTGAGACCAGGTCTGAGCATTTAGTGACCAGGTGCAGCATCTTCCTTCCAGCAATACACAACAGAGTATTGCTGCACCAATGCCAAACAAAGCCCTGCAGCTAGTGGCATCCTTGCCCTAGGAGCCTGATGTCAAGGAGGATGTTACCCATACTTCAGAGCTCTTGTCCAGAAACTGATTTTTTTTTCAAAGTCCCTCAGCATGCTACTCCTATGTGACAGGTATAAAAAATGCCTTGTACCTGCAGCAAAGTTATACATTTTGACAAGCTTATATTTGAATTCAGCAATGCATTTTTACATATTGTAGGCAAGCAAAAGAGTTGGTGGGACAGCTGGGGACCTCATCAAAATCATAGGCCTCAAGAATTCCTGCCTTCTTCATGCTCTTTCAAGAAAAATGCCCCATCCTTCACTGGAATCAAAGCTGAGAAAGATGTTTTTCTTCTTCCCATCCTGCCACTTGTACTGTCCTCAGAAGCACATTTTACTGTCACATTTGATTTCACAAACACTATGCAGGCATCTCTCCAGCAAGTCACAAACTTGGCAGCATCCAGCAGATGGCATGGGAAAAGCAGCCTCAGCTCAGTGGTGCCTTTGTAATATTTACTGGGCGTGGAAGTCTCCCACCTCCTTCACCCTCCATCTCTTCCTCCCATCAAGCTCAGCATTGCAAAGACTTCAGGGACCATGGCTGTTACCATCATTTCACCCCCATAACATGTGCTAGCAGGAAGGCACCTCCTAGAGCTGAGCCACCCACGGGCTGGCTAAAAGTCCCAGGATCCAAACTTTACAAGAGCCTCAGACTAACTGAAAAGATTCAGAGGAGATCAGAGCAAGCAAAATCCAGAAAATTGTTAGAAAATTAATGAAAGAATGTTTCAAAGGTTATTGAATGTGAAGAACTCCAAGTTCTATGACTCAGAAAGTCCCTGGAAGTGGACAGTGGGGAAAATCTTATTTGCTATTCTCATGTTCCTCCCCAACATCTGGTTTTGGTCACTGGTGCAGTTAAGATGCTGAGGAAACAGGCACCTCAGTCAGACCTACAGTGCCCTCTCCTCTGTTCCTTTTCTTTTCTCCTGCATCACTGCATCTTCTCTGATTCTCAAACTTCCATTATTCGCAGATATTTAGCATACAATAAAAACTCTTCTCAGACTTATCTTCCACGCTGTCTCTTTAATAAGACAGACTTCTGAATTTGTTCTTCTAATCTCTTCATCTGGCCACCACAAATTGTACTCTTTGAGCACAACTCTGTTCCCTCCACTCTCTTCTCTTATGTTTGTGCTGAAGGCTGGGTCAGTACTATTAGTCCCAGTTCCTGCTGTTGTTTTCACATCCTCATCCCATCCTGTTACCTTCTGCTTATCTCTGGTTGGGCTCACTTTGTTCAGCACCCTACTTCTGCTTGCAAATGGTGTTACGCTGGGGAACTTCTTGCTGCACAATGTTGTGGAAGCTAAAAGTCCTCGTGGGTTCATAAAGCAGCAACTAGATAAATTCATGGAAGAAAAATCCCTCAAGCTCATAGATACAGGAAAAGGGACCCAATCCTAGTTCAGCAACTCCTCTGAGGCAAAACTTGGAGGCTGGAAGAATTCTCTGACCTGCATTGTTGCCCACTTCCCCTGACCCTATCCTCCTTCCTGGGAGCCCATTTCTAGCCATTGCTCATCCACAGAGCTCTTATTATCTTGTTGGGCTCTTGTATTGTCCCACCCCAAACACCTGTCCAGGTGAAACAGGACTAACACTGCACATCTGCCAAGTGCCATACTGCAAATGGACTACATGCCCAAAAGCATAAACCCACACAATTTATCATCCAGCAACACTTACAGATCTGGGAAAGGACTTCCTGGTAGAACACACCTAATAAGATTAACTTCAAGTACTTGTAACTATCTCCGAATCATTTTTCTCATTAGACCTAGGCAGCTCTAACCTTCCCATTCTTCCTAACGCTACATCCAAGAGCCACCACGTTAGTGAAAGCAGCTGAGGGCACTCTGAGCTTAGGGTCATAGAGGCAAAGGATAACTCTGAAGATCTATGGAAGAACCTTCTAAGTCTCATGAGGGAAATGACAGATGATGTTCAGTGTAGATCAGCATTAATTTACAGACATGGAAAGAAGTATCCTAACTTTACAAGTAAAATAGCAAGCTTTCAGCTTACCACAAACATTCAGGAAATTATCAGCTCATTGTTCCACAGTGGTCAAAAATTAAGTCTAACACTATGAGATCCTAGTAAAGAAGTGCAGCACAAAAAGAAGAGAACATTAATTTCCCACTGTATCAACCCATGGCGTGCCAGCATCTCCAAGGCTGTTTGCAATTCCAGTGCCACTTCAGCCTCTGCTGCCAGCTAGAACAGATAAACAACAAAGCTAGTCATAAGTATGATTTCTGAAGAGGAAAACCCTGAGAAACAAGAACTCTTTAGCCTGGAAAATGAAGTGACTCAGGAGGAATGTGACAGTTCTATAAAATAAAAATAATCTGAAGAAGAGGGATATGATCAATTGCTATCTCTGTGCAGTCACAACAAACATGGAGAGATGCTCCTCATGACATGCAGATAGGCTGTTGGACTCTGTCACAGGATGCTGTAGATACTAGAAGTTTCCATGGGTGCTGGGAGAGCACACAGAAACTACTTACCCCAGGTTTTCCCCATTTCAACTATCTTTCTAGGGCCCTGTTCTTGGCCACTGCAAAAATGCTGGGCTACATACACTTGTGGTCTGATCCAGGACAAACGCAATGGCCATGGATAGGAAAGTCAAGCCCAGCTTGAAGATCTGTCCTGCTAAGACTTGAGTCAGGAGCTGGGTGAAACCAGAACTATAGCAGATAGAAATCACGGATAGTGCCTCTTCATGGATAGGCCTTTGCCCTCTCTGGAAGGTCTGGCAAAGCAGCAGCTATGCTTTGTTTTATGACTTCAAAGATGTAAAAACCTGGGATGTCACATTGCACAAAAGCACAGCTTAACAGTGAGAGTAAAGAATGGGTTCATCTCACCCACAAGTCAGCCCCCAGCACAATCCCAGAGGAAGCAGAGCTACAAGATGAAGCCAAAGCAAACCCACCATCCCGGTCTGCTGCCAAATCCTCTAATCCTGAAGCTGACACACAAGGTGACTGAGGCAACCTACTCCTGTCCTCGGTATTTTAAATCGCAAGAAGACTGCATGGTTAGGCTGTTCAGATGGGTGCTGTGGGCTGGACACAGGCAGCTCTGTACTTTCTTCCATACTGTTCAGCATCTGATGTTTCAGAAGCACTTTGGCTCCACAACTGCCTGGAGGTGGAGGCCCTGCAAGGAGACAGTAACACGCAATTTCACTGGAGGAATGTTCTGATCTCATGACACAACTCAAGACAGAGCTGTCAACAGATTATTTAACAATCTAATTTGCATCTTTCTTTTTTTAAGTAGGTGTTTTGTGCCAGCCTCAATGAGCAAGACTGCTTATTGTCAAGAGCAACATATAATCCTAAATAGCCTAAACTCTGATAAAGGAGACTGATCCCAGTTCAGGGAGGTTCTCACCTCTAAAACCAAGCCAAAGGTAGAGTCTGAAGTATGATGATCTTCTTTTGTGAAAATGGAGAAAGAACTAGAACATTCAAATTCATGGTCGTGCTGGTAACTTCCTTAACACTTCTTAAAGCTGAGTAAGAATCACACTCAAAAAGTGAAGAAGCAGCAAATGTAAGGAATCTTGACTTTATTGATGCTTTCGATAGTGCATTCCAGGTGGATTCCTATAAGCATAGTAGGGAAACATGTAGGCATCACAGAAACACACGTCTAGAGGAATTATGATGATCCAGAAACCCCAGGACTCCCTAAAACTGTCCCTTGATGGCAAGGGAAACACCTAAACAGAGAACAGGTGGACTCACAGCAGAAAGCAGAGGTAAGTGTTCTTCCACCTACCTACAAGGCCAACTTGTGCAAAAAGGGCAAGTCATGCCCTGGACACATTAAGAGAAGAGCTTTACACACAGCAAGTGAAGTAAATTTTTTTCCCTGAGGATCTTGGTGGCACAATACTGTCCTCAGGGCTTGGCTACAGGTTTGCACACGACCATATAAAGGGACCACCAAGCCATTGATGAATGTAATCCAGGAATCAGTCATAGTAGCAGGCAGCTCTGCGCTGCACTGAAAATGCAACTGCAGTCACAGGGGCTCAGAGGCACAGCTGTCCTCACAAGCTGCCTGTTCTGCTCCTTGCTGGCTCACTCACATGTCCCACTCACCCCCCCACCTGTATGGAGGGCTCAGTCGCCTGCAGGATGGGGCACAACCTCAGCACCAAGTACCCAGCAGAGCTGCAGTGCCCCACCATCTCAGGTACCAAAACAGCTGCTGAAAAACCAAAGGTGAGTAGGGCAGCCCTTTGGCATCCCTCCCGGCTCTCCTATGCTGGGAAATTCAGCTGCCTGACCTCAAGGTCCTACCCAGACCTACTGCTGTATGGTTTGAGGAAAAAATCTGGCTTAGCTCTCTGCTTGAACACTCCATCTCCTTGGATGGTACCTACATCCCCAAAATGTAGCTGCTAGAGCTGCACCTTCAATATAAAAATGTACAGGCACACTCCACAGATAAAAAAAAGAAAGTAGGCAGCACTGTCACATAATCTTTCACCTGATCCCAGTTTGCTGCCTAAGGCCATGTGGATGAATAGTCCCCTGGGGACTGCACTGTCATCACTGACCAAAGAGAGCATTCAGGGTACACCTTTATCAGTACATGAGATTAGCTTAGGTCTGTCCTATGTGCCAAGGCCAACTGGCACAGAACAAGCCCCCCTGCCCTTTTAAACTTGCTTTGCCTCCAAACATGATGGACCTTGCTAAATCCTGATCCATCCCCTGGAGATGTCTGGGAAGATCCAGGCCAAGCCATGCCAAGAACTGTACAAACAAAGCAGCATTAATGATAGTGATCCATGGCTCAGGATTGCCCCCACTCCTTAGTGTTAGTAGGGAAAATCTTTTGGGAACAGGTAACTTCTAGCTCAATTTCAGAAAAGGTACCCTATCCTCTCTGCACACCTTGCCCTGCACTTCCTTCTGCTCTCTTCACGCAGAAACTCATTCTGAGCAGGCTCAGCAGGCACTGGACAGACTCTCACACAAACGGCACAGTAGCACAAGAAAATAAAACATGACCTGAATTAAACACGATCATTCATATTTCAACAAGTGTATAAATTTTAATTTTTCATTAATCCTTACTAAGAGCCCTTTAACTCAATAATGCTCAGCAGACTTCTAAGACTAATTACTCTGACAAAATTCAGTATTCAAGCATAAGACCAGTTTTAACTGCTCTCTTGTAGGTCCACTTTATAAACCGTTATCATTACTATCCACCCATTGAACAGAACAGCCCTGCCATTAGTAAGAAACATGATCATCAGAAATCTCCCAAATCAGTAAAAGTTTTACCCCAAGTCTCTGTAGAGTTGCTCCACGGTACTCTGCTCTTCCCTTGACTCATCTGCGAGAAGATGCCCTGGCCTGGCTAACACCCAACACAGCCTCCCTGTGCAAATCCACTGCTTGCTGTGTTTAGTGCAGATGCAGGAGATGAATTTGCTGGGACTGTTTCAGGACCCTACTGTGGGATGGATGGATGGACAGCAGTGCTTCTGCAGGCATGCTCAGTAGCCTGGCCTGTGTTGTACTTGCAGCCAAAATGCTTGGGGTTAAATGAAGGCTGCAATTAATATAAATTCAGACTTGTGGAAGAGCCCCTGAGGAATACAGGGAATTTGATTCAGGTTACAGGTGCCACTGCTGCTGTTCCTGGAGCAAACCAGAGTTTAGACTTGAATTGTGTGTTAGAGGAGCTGCAGTGCCCAGTGCACAGGCATGCTGGCAGCAGCAGCACTGCAGTAGCTCAAGCACATGCTGGAGCCCATTGCAGCTATGCCACTCTACAGCTTTTGAACAAGCATTTGTTAAAGATGGGGAAGAGACTAGCAGCAGCTCAGCTGCCTGGGGAACAGCAGGGATTAACACCTCATGAAGAGTCCAGGAAGAACTGGTCAGCCATTTGAAATGCCTCTGGCATAAAGGGTGCCCAGCTTGGGTTCCACCAACAGCATCACTTCTGGCTCCAGGCAAACCTTTCTTGGACAGGGAGAAGACTGTCTCCTACCTGCTCCTTTTGCAATTCGGGAAATCTACACACTCTAAACCAAGACATTGAGTGCTGTTACCCAACCAAGGCACTATTGCCAGCTCTGTGCCTCTTCCAGAGCCACTCATGTGCTCTGCAGGAGCAGCAGCTGAGCGGAGCAAGCGTCCAGGACAGCAGGCAGGCAAGACGAGGCACGATGCTCCAGTGGGACGCCCTGCCGTTAGCAGGGTACCCACCCACTGCATGCACTGACTCACAGGCAGCGCAGCCAAAGCCTGTGTGATTTCTCCCTGAAATCATGTGACACAAGTGGACCTCAGGTAGAGCGACTCATAACCACTTGTACACATAAAGGAAGGCTGGCTAACCAACACACTGCAAGTAATCTCCAGATTCTTCATGGTCCCCCAACACAAATTGTTGTTAACCCTCTCCCCTGGCTGTACCACAAATATTAACTGTGATTTTGGACTCCCTTATAACAAGTGGCGCTTTTTTTCTCTCTGAGCTCCCAACCTGCAGCTCTTTTGTTACTGGCAAGTGTGAAATCACATGAAAGGAAGTATTCAGGAATTTTTGCCACTTTTTCAAATGTGATTTACCCAATGAAGACAGCTGGGTGGATTGGAAGATCCTAACAGGAGTCTTTGTGTTCAATTTATTGCTGAAAATATCCTCAGGTAACAAAAAAATAACTAAAATAACACTTTCAAACAGATCACAGCCTGGATCTTCAAGGGAACACACTGCCTTTCTGAGAGCATGCTTTTAGCTGCAGGGACTTAAACACATTACCCTCAAAATTAATGCTGTGTGGACAACAGCGAGACTCCAAGACAAGCTGCCAGGATTGTGTCATGACACTGGGCAGCTGTGCCACTGAAAACTGCCCACTCAAAACCCTTGATGAATCTATGGATGGAATATGTTCACTCACAGGCTGAGCGTCTTGAAAGGACAACAGGCAATTCACGCATAGAGCATTGTGCCAGGACTGGGGCAAACAGGGCAAAAAGGTGAGGGTATCTCATTGCCCTGGCAGGCAGAGACCAGCTGCATGCCTTGCACTACAGACCCTGCTCTGGGCAAGAACTGTTAGGATTCTCCTTAACGCAGAAAGAGATAGCAGAGGGATACCTGGCTTCTGCTCCCTCTTCCCAAAAATGGGCCAGAGCAATTCCCCCTTTGCTTATATAAAGTGTCTCCTTTGATTAGGGAGGGCACTGACACAGCAGAAGAGCCATAACTTCCCAGAGAAATCATCCTTAGGATCCAGTCGCCTCCTTCAGTAAGCAGCTAAGAAGCTGTTTCAAGTCAAAAGTGTTAGACAGGATTTCCATCAGGAAGATTCTGAGTCATACTTCTCCTACAGACAAGGGTAAGTAACATTACCAACTTCAAAGTTCATCCCCCTCCCACCAGCCTCTTGTCCACAGAGCATGAAAGAGTTAAAGACGACATCCAACTCATGACTATCAAGGGAAAATTTTGTTCCAAATTCTCCATTTCATGCTGTTAGAAAACCAACAATCTTGAAATACTCTGTATTAAAAAGAAAAAAGGCAGTTCTACAGAGCAGCCTGCATTTGCTTTTAAGCCACTGGTATGTAATGGATAACACAAACAAACTCTACTGCTCTTAAAGCACATGTATTCCTGCAAGCATTACACAAGATCTAATGAGGAAATCTGCAGCCTTGATACCAAGCGTTAATTTACCTGAATCCCATCCTCAATGAAGAGGGCATGTGCCTTTCTTATACCATGTTTAAGTGGAGAGTGAGAAATAGAGCATAAGGCACAAGTGGCAGCAGAGGATCCCCTCCAGCACTTTTTCAGGGCATGGCTGTCTAACCTTGCTCCCTCACATTGTTATTCATGTGTCTTTTTTCCCCTGTACTCCCTGAACTGAAGGAAGGAAGGATGTTTCATAGGAAGGAAGGAGTGGCATGGCTGTACTGAGATGGGACCACAGCACTTCCCCCACCGCGTTGTTCCTCTCTACAAAGGAGGGAAGGAGTGGGAAATTCACATTTTCTGTCTCATCTTGGTTGCCAGTAAGGGGATGAAGTCAACCCTAGTCCAGTTCCCACTCCAAATAGGTTAGTGTCCAAAGCTGGAGCAGGTTGCTCAGGACTGCATCAAGTTGTGAAAATCTCTAGGGTCGGAAGTGCCAGAACCTTTGGGGCCCTACTCCCTGTCTCAGGGACCAGTCTCATAGACCTGTCTCACCTCTCCCTGTCTCACAGACCAATCTCAGGGTGAAAATTATTTTCCTTTATGTTCAGTCAGAATTTGCCGCACTGCAACTTCCTGCACCTAAGAATGGGACAATCCCCAGAATCAACCTAGACTGGGGGATGAATGGATTGAAAGCAGCCCCGCAGAGATGGACTTGACAGTACTGGTGGATGAAAAATTCAACATGAAAGCCAACTGTGTCCTTGGCTGCAAGAAAAAAATAATGGCCAGCAGGTCAAGGGAGATGATTCTCCCCCTCTGCTCTCATGAGACCTCACCTGGAGCACTGCATCTGGAGTTCTGGAGTCCTCAGAAAGACTACAGTGGGTTCCCACAAGGCCACAAAAAGGATCTAGTGACTGCAACACTTCTTGTGCAAGGACAGAGAATTTGGAGTTGTTCATCCTGGAGAAGAGAAGGCTCTGGGGAGACCTTATTGTGGCCTTTCAGTATATGAAGAGGGTTTATAAGAAAGGCAGAGAAAGACTTTACCACGGACTGTAGTAACAGGACATGGGGCAATGGTTTCAAACCAAAAGAGAGTAGGTTTAGATTAGATATTAGGAAGAAATTCTTCCCTCTGAGGGTGGTGAGGCCCTGGAACAAGCTGCCCAAAGAAGCTATGGATGCTCCATCTCTGCAAGTGTTCAAGGTCAAGTTGGATGGGGCTTTAGACAACCCAAAGCTCTAGTGAAAGATCTTCCTGAATCTCATGACATTTCAGACACCACCTCACTAGTACTGGGCAGAAAAGAACAACCTTTTCCCACACTCAGTCACTGCCATGCTACCAGTGCTTTGTTGACACCATTCTTGCTTTTGCAGAGGAGAGGTGGTGTGCCTCATCAGGTCACAGACAGGTGGGCTTCAAAGCAAGGACTGTGCTTAACATTCTCAGCCACATGCTGCAGCAGTCACAGCAGTCACTGGAGGCACACGGGCCGAGATTACTTAAAAAAAAAAAAAAAAAAAAAAAAAAAAAAGGAGAAAACCCCCAAAAGTTAATAAATCCACCCTGCTCTGCAAAGCAACTCAAAGAATAGGCAGCAGAGGAAAAACTGAATGGAGACGATCTGTGGGTAAGGACTTGGGAGTAAGACACACAGAGAAAGCAAGCCAGAGGATGGGGCTCAGGA
Organism: Pachyramphus minor; assembly: GCA_013397135.1. Lineage (NCBI taxonomy): Eukaryota > Metazoa > Chordata > Aves > Passeriformes > Tyrannidae > Pachyramphus > Pachyramphus minor. The sequence continues at coordinate 20,278 of VYXB01010194.1, read as the reverse complement.
AGGGAAATGTGGGGCAGGTGACCCAAGCTTGTGGAGTGCCTCCTAGCAACCAAGGCAGTCAGCAGGGCACAGCCATTTTCCTGCATTTAGCAGTTACTGTTTCACTGCCTCAAGCCAGCCTCTCAGCCCAGCTATTAAACACCAGCAGCCCGTTTGCTGTCTAAGCTCTGCAGAGACTACACACCCAAAGAGCCCCCCCCATCTTCCCATCACTGCAGGAGAAGAGCCCCCCACCTGCGCATCTGGTCATAGCATTGCTCCTGCAGTCACCTTCAAACACACAATTTCACGGCTTTCCCGAAGCACTGCTGATACTCCTTCACCCTTTCACAGCATCTCCGTGACAACGGGTACAGACAAAAAGAAAAGCCCAATTCCAAACTGTGCTTCTTGCTGCCATGCTCTGCCCAAAGCAAAAAGGCAACATCCAGAGAATTTCAGAGCATATGGAGACAGTTTACAACATACTACAGCAAAGCTCAATCAGAAATATCAACAACCACATGTCACACAGGATATCTTTATGCAAAGACATTAATCACACTCAACAGCACTAAAAACAATCCCAAAGAGTAGAATGGGATACAGACATCACAGTGAGAAGCTTACTAGGAATTCTCAATTGCTGCAAGTTCAAATTCTCACCACAATGCAGTACCAGCAGTTATTTACTATCATCCAGGAATTACTGTTTTTCAGTAAAACAGACATATTTCCAAATGATTCACGCTACCTGAGGAATTAATGTTTTTGCAGCTCTGTTCCAGATCCTAGGTCAGGAATCTCCTTTCTATTCTGGTAAATTCCCCTAAGATAACACATGTAACAACAAGTTCTTGGAGCAGTTTCATCAGATTTTCCCTTTAAGGTAACCCACTGCACTCCCACGTGAGGCATAGGCACCTGAAAGGCACAAGCAGCTGGAAGTGCTGCAGTGGAATCAGATGATCAGCAAGCGCAACCTTGGAGCCTCTGCAGCCTCTTTTCAGCTTTGGAAACATGTCCTGCAATTTGCAAACCAATCCACCACGGAAGACAAAAGCCAGTCTTGGAGCTTAAAACCCAGATAAGGCTTAAAAAAGCAATTCATATTAAGGCAATTTTGAGGATAGACGTGAAAACAAAGTCTGACAGATTTTGCTGCAGCACTGCAGCAAAAGCTGTTGCTCCCAGCTGTATGGAGCTGTGCAGCATGTAGCACAGGGTGGCAGGGCTGACGACACCAGGCAGCAGAGCCACACTGCCAGGAGCCCTTGCTGCACAGCCCAGGGCTGTTCTAGCTTCCTGCAAGCATCTGCATTGCATATGACAACAGAGGAAAACGTGGAAAGTAAACATTCAAGGTAAAGAAAAACATTCTTAAGTTAATTAAAGAGTTGCTTGAGCTTATGTTCATCATGATCAGTCATGTAGAAAGGCACATTTTCTTACAATGAAGCTACCACTTTTAGAGGTCAATTAGAACACTGCAATGCATGCATGTGAAATACAAACACAGGTCCTACCATGTCACGCAACAACGTGCTCCCTCTTTCACTCCCACTACACCTTTTCCTACCATGGCACGTATACTTCCAATGCAGTGTGCTTGCTGTTGTATACTTCCAATGCAGTGTGCTTGCTGTTGCCTGCTCCTGCACCCTCAGAGTAGACGGGATGACTTGCTACATGTTGCTCACCGGCTCTCTGAGTGGGAGGGCTGCTGTCCTGCAGCAGAGGTGATGTGTGTCACCAGAAGGCACCGTCCTCGGCTGCCCCGCAGGACTGCTGTGTGTGACACAGGTCAGGCAGCCCTCTCACATCAGCTGCCTATAGCAACAGCCTGACACGAGGCCCAAGCTCCAGTGATTTTGTAATATTAACCATCAAAGCTGAATCCTACCAGGGCTAAGTAGGTCTCGGTTCTCATCTCCTGCTGCTCTGCTTTCTCCTGCTGCTCTGCTTTCTCAGAGATGTGCAGTGTACACTCAAGGATGTGTGCTTGGTCTTGGCCACAACACTGTTTGCAGGGAGCCTGAATGAAATCTGTCCTGCTATTTCTGAGACAATCAATCACAAATCCAACGAAGTAACGTGGGGTTTTGTGGCAAAAAAAATCTTATTTATATCAACACGCCCCAACCATCAAGTTTGCAATTTGAAACTGCAAACCTCAAAACCGTTGAGTTAATGAGTTAATTCAGTACTAAGAGAGGCTTGATACTATGGCCTCAGCTGTACAGTAGGTCAAACTATGACTTAATCTATGGCTTAAAAACCAATTAACTAAGTAAATTCAGAACTATAAATATTTACATGCACGGGCTTGTCCACCCAGTACTAATTAAAAATCACTAAAACCTACACTTTCCCCTTTGTGACTTGAAGGGGCAAAACCACACTCCTCCCAAACCAGGGCAGAGAGTGAGAGGTGAAGAAGTGCCTATACTCGGCAGTGCATGTCTCCCCCTGCTTCATGCTGGAGCACCCAGGAGCCCACCTGTGAGAAATGCAAACTGCCCACAGAGCCTGTGCCTCCTGCCAAGGGAGGACGAGGGCTGGCACCAAGCATGGCTGGGTTGTGGACAGCCAGAGAAGCTCAGGATGGCAGCTGTTATGCTGCAGTGAGCTGAGGAGCAGCTACACAGAAGTTTCCAGCTCACACAAAGTATTTACACACATGAGACCAGTGTACTTTGCTGGCCCAAGTTCAATACAGCTGATCAGACCCCAGACAACAGGGCTCAGAAGTTACTTTGTGAGGAAGACATTTGAGGTTAGCTCAATCCAATGAAGCTTTGACAAACAGAGTCAAAATTGTTGAGACTTAATAAATACAAGAACTTTTCCACTGAAGTAGTCTAAACACGGTGTCTCTACTTCTCTTCCCAAACCTGGGCAGCACTTCATGCAATCAGGAATTTTGCAAAGGCAGCACGTCCAAAGTGAAAGCACTATGAAAGCAAGGTGGTGGCAGAGATCTGAATAGAGCTTAGTATGTTCAAGAGATGCTATCACTGCAGAAGTGACCTCACAGACTTTGGACCAGATCCTCAAACTTAAGTTTTATAACCATTTTCAGATGGCACCACATTGCACCTGCCCCCTTCTAGTCCCATGCTTCCCTTCCTTGACCAGAGTAAAGCACCCTGGAAACCAGGCTGGGAATCAGGCAGGGCTAAAGGGGGTGGGAGGGAGGCTGATGGTTAATTTTCATCCAGATCAACTGCTTCCCATGACTGCATGGAGTTTGTGTCAGCTGGTGCACGGCTAGAAAGTGCCCCTGGAGGAGAAACCGGTCAGAACAAGGCGAAAGGCAAGTCCACTTCTTCAAGCAACAGTGCCCACCTGCACTGATGTAGCACTTCCCAAATCCATGACTGGATAGGATGGGAAAATTCCTGTCTCTCCTCCAAGCAGACAGAATCGCAGCAGCAAGCAGTCACTCTCATCTTTGCATTGTCACACAGAAACAAACTTACCAGTTGATGTGTCCTTACACTTTACAGCTGTGTATTTTGGCAACTTTGTTCCTAAGCGAAGAAATTATCCATTTCATTCCCGGGGTTATTGGTGTGGATCCTAAGGGGTTCCACTCTATGCAGAACTTCTCCAACTCTCATGGCCCAAGGCTGCAGAGCAGGCTGAGTGCTGAGTGTAATATTAAAACTCATCTTCTTCTAAACACCCTCTGTCCTTTCAACCTGTCACTCTCATAGTGCATTCACCTTTCTGGATTTTGTTTCTATGAGAAACTCAAATGTTCAGGAATGCAAGTGTTAAATTCACTGTACAACTTCCACAAGAAAGCACAGAAATATTCTCAGCTTTGTTTTACATAGAAGGAAGCAGAAACTGCCTGTGAATGGCATTCATGCTTCTGTGCATGGTGACAGCATACTTAGCGTGTTGCACCTGTATATCTTTACTCCACCCTGGCAAGGGTTAAAGAACATAGGGCTTGAGCTGATCCTTCCAATCCCTCATCTGTCGAAATTAGGGCCTTAGCAGGGGAACATCACTGCCAAAACCTAAGACAATGCCAGAGACTCAAAAACATTAAAGCCTCAATTGCGATATTCTGATGGCTGTTATCCAATGCCACAGTTCATATTTGATCATCTCAAAAAGCACTGGTTTTCAGGCTGCTGAATCAACCAAAACCCCACTGACTTCATGGAAATAGCATGCCTGGAGTCTCAGAGTCAGGGTGGTTATGAAAGCTCCTAAATCTGGACTATTAAAGGCAAATGGTTTGTGGGTTTTCCACTAAACTGATTCTGTCACCAGCTCTAAACCCTCAAATCTGGAGAAATGTGACTGTCCACAGTGGGTGCAGTGAATAGCCACAGTTGTCATCAGGAGCAGGCAGCCAGCCCCTCTTACCCTGGCAAACAGCTGAGCTTGGACAGGGAGATTAATTCCACCTTTGGTGACTATGAAGAGGACATCAAATTAAAAGGACTTAAAGCCCCTACTAAAGGACTAAAGGCCAAAGATTCAGACCATCTAAAGCAGAGAATAACAGAAGAGGACAAAGCCAACCACCAACACCGGGAATGCAGGAAGTGCTGGCAAGCAACACCTGCTCATCAGCTATCGTCAAGTATTTGAAAATACTCATGCTTTCTACTTCGCATGAGTGGATTCAACCACTACCCAAGGCAAAAAGTCTGTACATCAGGTCTTAGACTTGCAAAAACGTAAGTAACCACGCCATAACCATCACAACGAGGGCTCTCCCTTCCAATACATTTTAAGAGCTCCCATGACCTGCACTGCACTAGTCAGTGCAAAACATATTACTGCTACAAATCATCTACAATTCATTACCCTCTCATGAATCTTCCAATCCAAATGGCCTTCTAAAAAGATTGTTTCTTTTTAGTGTAACAACTGTATCAAAATTGTTCTTTTTTGTCATTTGGCTCAGTCATGCCAACCACACTTTTTGAAAAACTTTTATGAGGAGGGAAGCCTTTGGATCCTCACAGACCACAGCCTGTGGTGGGAAGGAAAGGTGTCATGGAGGACAAGTACAACCTCGGAGCGCCTGTGTACAATACTCTGGTAAGGTCATGCTCAAAGAGATAATCACCAACCCATTTGAACAAACAGAATTACGTGGTCTTGATTGCAAGGCATATCAGGTTTTTAAACTTTATCATTTCTGGTAATAGCTACATTTGAGAGTTCTGTTCTTTAACATGAGTTATTTTTGCCTATACTTTCTAGCTCACATTCAATAACGAAAATCAGTAACTTATTCTCAGTTGGGCCAAACTTTCAGAACACAGAAAAAGCCAGAGGGCTAGTGAAAAGCTCATGCTGTTGTAACTTATTTCTACTTCCTAGGAAGTCAAAGTCAGTCAGGCTGCCCTGTACTGGAGTGCAGAAACTTTACCATTTATAGGATTACAGGGAAGTTGAGGCTGAAGTGCTACGCAGACTAGGAGATACAGGGGGGACCTGACTACTCTTGAATTGCGCTGTTGGCCCACATTCTTTACCCTGATTCAATTTTTTCCACAAGAAACTTTCAGCCACAACTCCAAAAGAAACTAGCTCTCCATGTCCTCCTCCTCCTCCCTGCAGTGGTACAGAGGGCTGACTGCCCTGAGCAGCCCCAGATGGCCCAGGTGCGAGCCTGGTGAAGGGGCCCCATGACCAGGAAGGGTCTTGCACTTCAGGGCCCCTGCACAATTATCACTCTCTTGGGCCTCCTGGAGCCCCAGGGTGGGGGAGTCAGCCTGGCAGGCAGTGCTGACCATTTTTTGCTGTCCTTACCACTGCAGAGCCAACACAATGGAGGAATTATACTTCTGCGAGTGCCACAAATGCAAACCATCCATGGAGCACACTGCCTCTGCCGAAATGTGCCAGCAGGCCACTGGCTGCACAAACTGACCAGAGCACAGAGCTGTTGGTTCTGTACTCACACAAACTGTGACACTGAGGAACACTGTCCCCCCTCACTGTCCTGAAGGCCAGGAGATGCATATCTCTGCCAAGAGGCTGTAAGCATGCAGTAAGTTGCTCCATTTTTTCCCTAAATTCTGAATGCCTGAGACTACTCCAGGGTTGTAAAAATACTTGCCCCTTCCCACTGTCATCACTGTATCATCACTCAGAGAGCATGGCTTGCCCACCCCAGTGGATTTCAGCGAAACACTCAATAAGCAACAACCCCAACACACAGGGTAGCAATGAGCACTCCTTCCGTGATTTTTGTGGAAGATTTTAACAGAATTTACGCACCAATTAAAATATAATCCCAGTGCAGCTAAGTTGAATGTGCTGATTAGTTGGGATGGTCACTTTAATTTGTCTTTAATTGGTTTAAAGGCTTCAGATGTAGCATTAGAAGTGAAAAAAGATGCAGATTTGCAGTGAAAGTGTGGTGATCAAGGACAACCAGCAAAGGTCTGCTGTGCTGCTGGCTTCACGTGGCACACCTGACAAAGCCCAGTGGGGTACATTTGAGAAATTCTAGGAAGACGAAAAGTTTCGCAATGCTCCATCAATTAATTCTGTCAGGACAGAGGAGCAAAGAAGACTGAAGTGATTAACAAAGGCAGAGGGTCGGAAAAGTACATATATAAAAGAACGTTATTAATTATACGATTAGTGTGGACAGGCAGGCTAGAAAAAAGGGAAATTCAGGGAAAATGAGCATCAGGAAAGGGAATATGTGGCTGCAGCAAGGAAAAAAATTGGTTATCCACAGAAATCGCGCTACGAGCCTGGAAACCTCCAAAATCTCAACTCCACCAAGCCCCAGCTATAGGTTTTGGACCTTCCCAAAGGGCAGACCGCGGCAGCCCCGCAGGGACCGTGCCCTTCCCGGGCGGGGACCGAGCCGCTCTCCGTTCAGGAAAGCGGCTGTTCCGGTCCCGTCGGAAGGAGCCCGACGGCGGCTCCATTTCCGAGCGGGAGCCGAGGCCCCGCCGGGC
>VYXB01010194.1:804-13256 GCA_013397135.1 Pachyramphus minor | reverse complement strand
TCTGCGGCACCCCCCGCCCGCCCACTCATCGCCCACCTCTGCCTACCTGGGCAGCGGGAGCGGCCGGGCCTCCCTCCCTCCCAGCCCGGGCTTGGGCAGCCGCAGCCCACGGGGGGCTCCGGGGCTCGGGCGGCGGGTGCGGGCGCTGACAATGAGGGGAGGNAGGGCGGGGAGGGACTGGCCGCCATTTTGGGGGGGGTCGGGCTGCCCTTGGGGCGGGGAGGGAACTTTCTGAGTGGCCCCAGGAGAGAACCGGGGGAGGCGAGTGTTGTGGACGCAGCGTTGTTGGGCGCAGGTGGGGCGCTCTCGTGGTTGGTTTCATGGTGGGTTCGTGGTCCAGAACCCGCCGGATAAGCCTCTCCCCAGCCCCGACCCGGGGCTACCAGTGCCTTGGGGCTTTGGGGGCCGGTGGCGACATGGGCAGTGCCGGTGCCGGCTGACTAAGAACAGGGCAGAGCCCCGTGCAAGGTAGCAGAGCGCGGTTTTGCGCTATCCCGTCGTTGCATCCCCCCCTTCAGTGCCGTCTCTTGGAAAGTTTGGGACTTGGTGTTCAATCCAGCTGTGGTTGGTTCCACGTCTGGTATGTGCAGCCCAGAGATGCTGAGATGGGATCAGAGACAAGAGATCCCCCCAGCACTAACCGGGAAAATCTGCTCCCGGCGTTCCTGAGGTGTAAGCAGATAGATAGATCCCCGGGACTCCTGACCGGACAGGTGGAATGGTGAGTCGGGACACCGGGGAGCACGGCTCGGTGCTCTGTACAGCTGAGTCCATAGCAGACATGGTCAGAGGCTTGTGAGCAAGTCCAGCCTCCTGGCCGTCAGCAAGACAGGACAGGCTCCGAAGACATTGTCACCTTTGGCCAGTGTATCCTTAACTAAAGTTGTCTCTCCAAAGTTGTTTTATTTCAGACAATGCCAAAGGAAGATGTTTCAAGTGCCGGGTGATCTGCTTGTAACATTTTGCTAAAGTATTGTCCTTGCTTGTCACACTGAGTTTAAATATCACCCTTTAATCCTGTTTCCATAGCACAGCCTGAAATATACTTGTTCGGAATGAAGTGTTAGCACTTAAGTGAATTCTCTAGGTTACAGCTAAAATCCAAGCTCACATGAAGATACAGAATGAGCAAGACCTTGCTTGCAGGCAAAGTGAGGAAGGCTGTGTAGTTATTCTAGATGGGGAAGGTATTTGCCTGCCTGACACTGCACGTGTGCACCAGTGTGCAGCAGCAGAGGCATGTGCTCCATGTGCTCTGAAGTGCAGCCACATTCAGTGGTTTTTGGCTCTCCCCTTTACAGATGCTACTTCTAATTTCTGAACTGGTATGAGGGAGGTTTACTAATACAATGCCATCTCTTGATACCCATCTAGTAATGGCATATTTGGGTTTGACTGGGAGATGAAGCAGAATAATAATAATTTTAAAAAAAGGTATTTATTTATTTCAGCAAGTGCTAAATGCAAATGCCTCAGGCTTGCCAGGAGTTGGGCACCTTAGAGCCTAGTGTCTTCCATGTACTTCTTGGATTTGCTGTGTTGCGAGAGGAATGGGGATGTGCTTGGATACTATTTCATATGTTTTATGGTGAAACTCATTGCTGAACCATGATATTGGCACCAAAGGTTCCCAAGTGTTTCAAAAAAGCATGAAACATGAGGGGAAGAAAATTGCCAGGTGCTGCCAGGGGATTACAACAATGCCTCCCTCTGACTAAAGAAGAACCTGAAGAAATGTTAGGAAAATATTGTTATATGTTTGGCATCCTTCCTCAGGCATAACCTCCCTTGCTGTTGTCCACATTGGTTTCCACAGGGAAAACAGCTGCAAGTGTTCACAGTCCAATCCCCATCATTATGAAGATGGAATTTTGTGTGCTGAGATGGACTCAGGGACTCCAGAGGACCACCTTCAGGAGTGGATGAGATGAGAAGGGACAGAAGAGGGAATGTGTCTCCCCATGGCAAGCCCTCTCTTTGGTGTATCCTTCATACCATCTGTGTGGATCTCACCTGGTCATTGTGGTCATCAGTGTTTGCTGACTGCAGCAGGCTCTGCAGGATCTTTCCTGGCACAGAGAGGGAGGCTTAGCAGCCATTGAGGAGACTTCTAGGGAGAGAGGTTTCTGCCAGTGGTGCTGGTACACTGCTTTGTGTTTTGGAAACCCAGCACTTGCCCTTCCAAGCCAAGAGACAAGCATTGCGACCGTGCCCCAGTCTTTGGCGAGTCCTCATCATGCGGTAGTGCAAAGAGCAGAATGCTCACTTAAGGACTCAGTGGGAGAGATACTCCTCAACCTCCTGTGCCACCAGATGCCAGTAGCATTGGCACAGTGATCTGCTGCTGGAGGGAAAGCACAAGGTGCAAGCTAAAGTTCTGACCCATCCAGCATGAGTGATGGAGGCAGATGAAGGAGGTGAGGGGGAACAAACTGAGCAGAGCTGATAAAGGGAAAGAAAGAAGCCCTTCCCCGTGGCAGCAACTGAACCAGCTGCTGAGTAAAGACTGCAGTGTGAGGAAGAGACAGTGAATGGAAACCCAGGGAATGACAAATGTCAGATCTCTAGATCCAAGTGGGAGATACCCTGCTCACTGTGTGTGGTACAGAAGCAGCATGGCTGCAGCTGGTAGTAAAGTGCCTGTGGCAACAGGGCTGCCAAGCTGATATCCCACAGAAAAAAACTTAGTGATGTGAGGCTAGAAACTTAGAAATTTCTGTCCTGGGAAAGGAAATGACATAGAGGAAAAGAGAAAAACTAAGGAAGCTCTGGCTGCTCTGAGAGAAAGGAGCATTTTTTTTTTTCCTTCTTTTTTAATGTTTTTATTTATGGGGACTTTGTCAAAGCAGTGGAAGCTGCAGACAAAAGGACAGAATGGAACAAGTGGAATGAGGGATTTAACAAGATGAGGAGGCAGCCCCAGCTCATGGCTGGGTTGGGGAGGTGCTGAACAAAAGGTATCCAATTGGCAGGGTAGATGGGAGCAAAGTAGGGAAACCCAACTCACCCTGAAGGGTAAAGGGGACCAGGAAGGGGGAAAGTGACACAGAGGCTGGAACAGAAGGAGGGGGCAGAGGCACAGGGGAGTGGAGGATGAGGCGCACTAGAGGTTGCACTGGTGGTGTGCCCTTCCTTAGGGTGGGCTGCAGAAGACTGCTCTGCTTGTGGGCAGATATGGATAGCAGGATGGGAGGGAAGATGTGATCTTAGCTGGAACACTGTACCTAGAGAGTGGTATCCTTTTATAGTACATGATAGAAAGGTTGTTTAGTTCCAAGGGAGCAGGGTATAAGTAATGTGGGCAGATGTGACCAGGGATGATGGGGGAGGGGAGATGACAACACCCATAAAATCATGAATAATATGGGGAAGCAACAGAAGCTGTCAGTGTGTCTGACAACAGAGGACCCATATGGGTGTAGTAGCTTTAAACAAACAAAAGTAGCTTATGCAGTTTATGCACAGCCTGGTAACATGAGAAGTGGATGGCTTCAGGAGGCCATGAACATTGGAGGTATGAGATTGAAAAGGGATTAGCCAAATTCACAGAGAGCAGATTTTTCAGGGGTTATTAAAATGTCTATCTGAGTCATCTTCCGGTTCTTGAAGTCCCTGAGCTAACTCTTCAGATATTCTTCCTATTCTGTACTCACTCTGTTTCTATGGTGAATTTGAGTGAAGTGTCTGACTTGGTCTAACAGCTTGCTGATGATGATACATGCAGTTCTGCATCCCTCCTAAAAGTACTTGTGTATCTGTGCTGCTTCTGCTGCACTGGTTCTGGGATTTATTCAGTTCATTAAACTGGCAGAAAACTAACACAAAGTGAATATTTCTCTTCCTGTTTAGTTAGCTGAATTAGTCCACTAAGGCAGTGGCTTTTGCTTGTCTTCTTGCTTCTCTCTGCAAAGTAAGATTAGGTATTTTTTTAATGGAAGTGGAGATTCTTCTGTTGTTATCTGATTCCACGTGTTCAGGTTTTAAGTATTTAGAACATCAGAGTCATGATAAGATCCTGATATTATAAAAGCTCCTGACAGAGCTGGAGACTTGGCTGTCCTGAGTGCCACACAGTTTAGGAACATTATTAAAACGCAGCAAGTGGGGAAAAAAGAAGCATGCTTGTGTGGGCAGCAGTGCTGCATGACTTGGTAGTCTCACATCATTATCAGCACTCTGTACAGCAAACAACATAAGTTTTGTTGGGTTTGGAGTTTTTATGTGTAACTGTTTCTCATTCTTAGAATCAGCAAGGTGCCACCATTACCTCCCCTAGGAGCCTGCAGCCATGCCAAGGTATGGTAACAAAGGCACTGAGAAGCAAACAGGCACTTAAGAAACAGGTCAATGTCTTGTTAGTTTGTACTGCCATCTTCCTCTCAGTCAGAAAGCATATGCTATTGCATTACAGTGAGAACACTATCTCCTCCTCAGACTGAGGGTCTTCATATCTGTTTTCACCAGCTTCTACCTGGCATGTCAGGAGCCACAACCTGGAGTACCCAGAGAACACTGGGATGGCCAGCTGCAGTTGCTGGGAATAATAAACAGGATTTGCACACACTAAGAGCAGGGTTTGTCTGCATGTGTGAGACGTCTCCACTACAGATTCTCCCACACAAGTCTCATTTCAGTTGTCCAGTCTAGGTAATGGAAATAATGTCTTCAAAATCAGTTGAGTTTAGGGGATGTTTCATCCCTTGCTGGAGCAGATGTCTTAAAAATGTCAGATGAATTAGGTCTACACATGGGGCCAGAAGGGATACATTTGAGGATGCCAAGGGTGTTTGCCAGTATAATTTCAAGATTGATTTCTATCATCTTTGAAAGATGCTGGTGATTGAAAAAAGACAAATGTCATAATACCTGTCATCAAGAATGGCAAGAAGGAGGATCCAGGCAACAATTAGCCTCAACTTAGTCCTTGGGGAGACTAGACAGCACATTCCCCTGGAAGCTATTTTGCAAGCACGTCCTTCTGGACAAAAAAGTAACTGCAATTTGCCAGCAGGAATTTACCTGACTAACTTTATTTTCTTGTACAATGAGACAACAGACTGTGTGGAGGGTGTTGTATTGATTAGCATTGGCTTTATCAAGGCTTTTGATATGGTTACCCACAGTCTACTTGTAGGCAAGTTGGTGAGATTTGGACTGAATAATTGGAATGTGAAGGGAATGAAGAACTGGCTGGATGGTTGGGGTGAAGGGCTCATATCAACCGTATGAAATCCAACTGGCAACTGGTTCCTGGAGCATCCTTCAGGGATGCACAGTGGTAGGTTGATAGTGATTAATTCCTTTTTAATGGCCTGGGTAATGAGCTGTCTTGCACTCTCAGCAAGTTTACAGACAACACCAAACTGCGGAGAGGAATTGCAATATGCCTCAGGTCAGGACTGCTACTCAGATGAACCTTGGCAGGCTGGGAATTGGTCCTCTCCCTCAGTAACAGGTGCTGGAAATACAACTGCTGTGAAGGTATAACTTGCCACCAGAAGCTGGAGGTGCTGTGTATGTAAAGGAGGTGGCTTAGAGGAAATCTGGCTGAAAGGGTTATTAACTTCACATTTTTTTCTGTTTCACCAGTGATGAAATCTAAATGCAAAATCTGTTATTGGCAACAATTGTATGGAATATGTGTCTGGTCATTAGTATTTTGAAGACAACCATCTTGGCTGTATTGAAAAAGAATTCAGAAAAGTTGAATGAATTTTGCTGAAGCTGTTGGGAATCCCTCACCTCTGAGTGACAAGAGCTACTGAACACCTATATCCAGATTGTCATAATGTAGATTGCATGGCAATTGTATCTACGGCCATCCCTCTTGACATTCCTTCAAGGACTTGCAAGGTTTACCACAGAGGGAGTAGTAAACTCAAAAAGGAAAAGCAGGGTACCGAGAAGTAGTTTCCATGCACTACTGGGAGTTCAGAATTTGAACCAGCAGAAATTGTCTATCCATCATTAACTGCTACAGAATAGCCAGGAAAATGTGAGCCATCACATCTTCATGGTATCAAAATTTTTGCATTAGAATATCAGGGTGGAAAAAATCATAATTGTCAAAGAAGACATTCTGACACTATGTTACGAAGTGTCTTGTGGAAACACATTTCCATCATGCCGTATACTTGTTACATTGACAAAGCAGTCATTTCCAAAAGGATTTTTTTGCCAGGTTTGTTTGTGAAGATGTGATCTGTTCATCAATAGGGCTTCTTATATGTAAGTAGTCTTACATAACGTTATAGTATTAGTTAAATAAGAAAGCTTTTTTGTTGAATTTTTTGTATCATCACATAGTTCAAAGCACAGGGGACCGACCACCCCCACCCTGCCAGGGCTGCACCAGGAAGGGACTGTCTCCCAGCACTGGTACCTGCTGGAAAGAGTGGGGTGGTCCCTGAAGCGAAACATCACGAGAACTCAGGGAAAGGGGATAAAAGTCTCCAGCGCTTCTGGAACTGTCTCTCTTGGTACCTGTGTTTTTGCTCACTGGAGCCTTTTCACCAGGAACTGCTTATCTTCTGTGATCCATTGCCACCCAGCTTTCCCTCACCCTGGCAAGCCGCCACCAGTGCTTTTTGCCGTGGCAACTGCTGTCAGCTGGCTGAGGGGTGCCAGTGCTGCTGCCAGCTGCTGACACAGCCATGCCAAAAGCCTGGGAATTTCCTTTTGGGAGCTCTCCGGGGCACTGCTGCCACGTGGCTCATGATCACCTGGTCCCAGCGCTGCTTTGGTTCCATCATTGTCCCGTCACATCCGTCGGGATCCACGCTGCCGTCTCAGTGGCATAGGACTTCTTTCTTTGAACGAAACACTTCCAGGTTTTTCTTATTTTCACCAAGGGAGAGGGAGTGGCTAGGTAACATATTTTGTGCTATTGTTTGGTTTTATTTTGTTCTGTTTCGTCCTCAATTTTTTAGTAGGATTGTTATCTTTTTCCTCCATTCAGACTCCTCAGAACTTCAAAATTTGTCAATATTTGGGGGAAGGAAGTAAACAAAAGAGAAGTAGAGGTTTACCTGATGAGAGATCCCGCCTCCTGAACATATTGTCATTAAACCAAGACACATGTACAGTATTTGTTCATCTGTAACCCCCTCACAGGGAACTGTTTTCAGATTGGTAAGCATGGCAGGCTTCCCTCAACCCATAGGCTTTCCACAACCATCTTTCTTTCACATTGCAAGGTTCAGGCTTATCCTGGGAGGAGTGATCAGATTCCATTTTCATTGTCTTACCAGTCTTCACTCATGGTGATTCTTCATTGCTGACACTTGTCCTCTTCCCTGGCTGTAGGAATAACCTGCACTGGAATTTAATTGCAGGGCGCTGCAGTAAACACACATGCTTTGACTTACATTTAGGTATTTCTTCTGTTTCAAATAAATTTCACGTTATAATTGAAATAACTATCTGCTGGGACATCTCAATATGTACTTCAATACAAACATAAAATGAGTTTTAGCTTACCTGTATGCTCAATATTGCAAGTGCTTCATTGGAGCAGCACTGAGAAATCACACAGCCCTTGTGTACCTTCCGTGAAATACATTTGTGTGCTCTGGACTGCAATTCACAGAGCATTGTAAAACATGGTAAATATGGACATTGATCTTTGTGACATGAGAGCCTTGTCCTTTCAACTCAGAAGCTATGGGGTGTTACTTATCTTTCATTTATGATCCCTAGCAAGTCTTTTTCTCTGTCAGTTCCATAGCAGGTTTTTTCCAATATGAGTTCCTGAAGCACTATATCAAATATTTACCAACATTAAGAATGGTATGATGATGATAATGGCCAGACTTCGCGAACGAAGATCTGGGGAAGGTCTTTGTACACCTTCCAGCCTGCGCATTGGATTTATTTTAGGTGGGACACAGTGCGCGCAGAACTGAGCCCACCCTTTAATCCTGAGGTTCATCTGCCGGGGCCAAGCAAGCTTGGACAGTGGCAGCGAGGTCCTCAGGACGTAGGTGGATTGCCTTACAGGGTTAACGGGCTCCCCCTGCCCGGGGAGTGTCCCTGACCGGGAATCGAACCCGGGCCTCGGCAGTTACAGTGCCGTATCCTTAACCACTAGACCATCAGGGGCTCCCAAGAATGGTATAATATTAGACCATGTGCCTTTTTAAATTAGCTTATAATCTAATCAAAGAAAGGGCTTTGTTTCTTTACTCTTGAATAAATAGTGTCATAAAAGCCCAAAGAATAGTAGTGGATCATCTTCCTATGCCGTATTTTGCCATTCAGTTCATCACTGGAAGTCTTCAAGAGTAGCAAAGATGGGAAAAGGGCAAAAGCATAGCTGATACAGGCAGAGCAATGGGAATGGACTCGCTGACCTCTCAAAGGCCATTCCAGGACCATGGTCTATGGTTTTATGTTTGACACTGAGCAGATGAACCATCAGAAGAAATTCTGTGGAGATATTTGGCTTCTAGATCCCTGTGCACATGTACTTGCTGTCCCAGCTTTCTCAGCTGAGAACTTTCCTGGGCTTTGAGTACTGATGTCAACCCATCTCTTTCCTGGAAATGCCAGCGTCCTAAGGTAGTGGCCAACACACTCTGCTGGGAAGTGTGTTTTTAAACAATGTCACTCGCTAGATACTGAAGGACAAAGTTCACAGTTTCAACTGCTATTGTGCATAAACCCTCTAATTAGAGAACTGACTTGATCCTCTGTCATCTGCTCTCTAGGTGCGTTCTAACCAGTGGGCTGTACTGCCAAGGTCTTGCTTTCCTTTCCCTCTTCCTAGCTTCAATTGTATATGTACAAATATACACCCTGGTTTTGGCCAGGATGGGGTTAATTTTTGTAGTAGCCAGGAGGGGGCGTGGCCAGGACCCAGAGATTATTCTATACCACCTCACATCATTGCCAGGGTGGGGAAAAGGGACTTTCTCCCAGTGAAAAGGGGTTCATTCTGGTCGAGTAAATGTTGTGTATGGAATAGTCTGGTATTCTTTATTATTGGGGGATTTCCATGTAAATAGTTTCTTTTTCTTATACCTTTTGTTAATATTGTTGCTGTTGTTCTTTTTCTTATCTCACTGCTGTTTCCAGAAAGTTTTTCTTACCTCAATCCCTGACCTGTGCCTTTTGTGCCTCCAATTGGAGGGGGGAAGGGGAAGTGGAGCATGGTTTTAGAGGGAGAATACCATTCCTAAACCATGGCAGCCTTAATTGGCACACAATATAGGGCTTGAAGGGTTGAAACAACAACAGATCTGCCCAGAGTGTGTTGGAAACAAATATGATCTAGCATTTATTGTATTAGGTACAAAGCTCCTTGTCAAAATATTGCTTGATCTGTTCATGTGGGTGTGGTACCGAACCCTGTATATGTTTGCATCTATGCACTATGTGACCATCATGATGCTCTGTTTCAGAGCAGGGAGAGGGATCAGGATTGTTCAGTTGCTGTACGGCGTGGTATCGATGTGAGGGTTGTTCAGTGCTGCTGTCCTGCCCTTACCTTGGGCACTACCTTCAAGAGATCATTAATAATTGTACCCAGCCTGTGGGGCGAACAGGGGAGGATGATTTTCCCCAGCTTTTCCCCCCCTTTTCCTCCTTCAGGCCTGTTACAACAGCTATTGAGACTTTTGAATTTCCTTTGGGTGTTAAGGAAAGCATGTTCTTGTTGCTAAGCCTGACAGGTCTCCATAGTGCAGTCCACACCATGTTTAGAGTCAAGAAAGAAATTTCTAGGAAGTTCATTCAGGTATCTGCCACAAGGGTGGATAGTCATGAGTGGCATGGGATGTGGGAGAAAATGGGCCAGTTTTTTGATAAATTCTCTGCTCCAGTGATTTAGGAATTCTCCCCTGAAGAACTACCGGACCCTGGTAAAATGACAGGTAATCTGCAAGGAGAATGCTCTGGCAACTCCAAGGAACAACTTATTGCAATGTGCTGGGTCCTGGCTACTATTTATCAGACACTGCTTGCTATTTGACAGCACCTTCAGGGGGAGGAGGAAAGTAGACCAGCAGGCCCTGGGGCCACTCAAACTGCAGCTGAACCAGAGGAACAACTCGTGCTGGTAGCATTCACCCCTATGCATTCAAGATAACATCGGTTCTCTTAGTGAGGGATGAAGAGGAAGGAGGGCCCTCAGAACAGGAGGAAGAGGGAGGGCCAGAGGTAATCAGCTGATCCCTATCCCTGGGTGAGCAGCGAGGTATGAGAAAAGATTTCAGTCACCTGTCATGAGAGCCTGGGGTGACCTGGCTGCTCCAATGCTGGGATATTGCAGCCCACAATATGAAACTAGATGGGAGTGAAGCCAAGCAATTGGGATTCCTTCCTGGGATGAAGGCATTGACAAAGGGATTGGGAAGAAGACAGAAACTCTCAGTGACTCCTGTCAAGGGTGATGGAAAGGTATTCTCTCAAGGATGATCTAATGGTGCATCCAAGCAGGTGGAACACCGTGGAGAAAGATGTCCAGTACCTGAGAGAATTAGCTGTGCTGGAGGTAATCTATAGGGATTCAAATAACAAGCAGTCCTTGTTCTGATCCAGATGAGGTCCAATGCATACAATCCATGTGGCGGACATTTGTATGGGGCGTGCCATCATCATATGCCAACTCATTGGCATTGATGTCATGGAAAGAAGGAGAACAAACAGTGCTTCAGGTGACTGCCTGACTCTGGCAATATGAAGATCAGGTCCTCCCAACTGACTTGTGCCTTGACTGTGGAGAGACTGTCCAAGACTGTAAACAGGTTCAAAATACACGCTCTCTTCACTGATGGTTCCTGCTGTATTGTGGGGATACATCGAAAATGGAAAGCTGCCATGTGGAGTCCTACAGAGTGAGTCACATAAACTGTTGAGGAACAAGGTGGATCAAGTAGGTTGCAGAGCTGAAAGATGTCCAGCTGGCTTTAGATATCACTGAAAGACGGAAACGGCCAACCCTCCACTTCCACACTGACTCACTGATAGTGACAAATGCTCTATTGGGGTGGCTAGACCAATGGGAAAAGACTAATTGGGTGCACAGAGGGAAACCCATCGGGGCTGCTGAATTGTGGGCAAGACGTTGCTGCCCACATAGAGGAGCTGGCTGTAAAAGTACATCATGTAGATGCACAGATACCTAAGAGCCAGGCTAATGAGGACGGGTAGATCAGGCTGCCAAGATTAAAGTGTCTCAGGTGGATCTGGACTGGCAACATAAGGGTGAATTAATTCTGGCTTGTTTGGCCCAAGACGCCTCAGGTCATTAGAGAAGAGGTGCAGTATACGGGTGGGCTCGTGATCGAGGGGTGGAAATAACCATCAACACTATCTCCCTCCCAGGTTATCCATAACTGTGAAACGTGCTGGTGATCAAGCAGGCCAAGGGGATAAAGGCTCCATGGGATGGTGGATGATGGTTGAAATATAAATGTGGGGAGGCCTGGCAGATTAATTTCCTCACACTCCAGGACACCTGCCAAATGCTCCATGCTGACAGTGGTGAAACAACCACTGGATGGCTGGAGATTTTTACCCTGTGCCTCAACACGACTGCCCAGAACGCCGTCTTGGGCATTGAAAAGCAAGTCCAACACAGCCCCCAGAGAGAATTGAGACAATGGGACACATTTCAAAAATAGCCTCAGAGACATCTGGGCCAGAGACCATGGGATTGAGTGGGTGTATTGTATTCCTTGTCATGCACCAGCTTCTGGGAAAGTTGAACAGTGCAATGGACTATTTGGAACCACACTGAAGGCGGTGGTGGGACTTCAAACATTGGGACCTACATTTAGTGAAGGCCACCTGGTTAGTGACCACTAGAGGCTCTACCAATTGAGCTATCCCTGCCCAGTCAAAACCTCCATGTACTGTAGATGGAGATGAAGTCCTCATGGTACATATGAAAAATGTGTTCGGGAAGACAGTTTGGACTAGTCCTGCCTCAAACAAAGGCAAACCCATCCATGGGATTGTTTTTGCTCAAGGACTTGGGTGCACTTGAGGGGGTATGCAGAGGGACAGGGAAACATGACGTTTATCTCAAGGAGATTTGATTTTTGAGTGAGAGCAGTCTGTAATGTTGCACTGTACAATTTTGGTTGCTGAATGACACTGCCATGGCCTGCCACAACTACCGTGGGCAATGAGGATGGGCTTCTCCAGATTCACCAGTTGTGAGCTCCTGATACAGCTTGCAACCAGCCAACAAGACACCAGTTCTCCTACCTGGAGGACATCTAAGATGGATAAAAACCCGCAATTATGGACTTAATGAACTCAAGAGCCATCTTAGAGGGACAGCCATTGAATATAGAAATGATACCTGTGCTTGTGTGTATTTATATATATATATATAAAAATATATATGTATATATTTGGGGGATTAGGGGGAGAGGAGAGGAACGGTCCGGCGAGAAGGCAGGTGGCGGGGGGCAGTACTGTGGTGGCATGGTGGGCGAAGGGTG
>VYXB01010193.1:58275-73790 GCA_013397135.1 Pachyramphus minor | reverse complement strand
CCCTTCCCCACCCCTTTTACCATCCCC
This sequence comes from Pachyramphus minor, assembly GCA_013397135.1. Taxonomy (NCBI): domain Eukaryota; kingdom Metazoa; phylum Chordata; class Aves; order Passeriformes; family Tyrannidae; genus Pachyramphus; species Pachyramphus minor. The sequence goes on along the minus strand of VYXB01010193.1, from coordinate 73,763 downwards.
AGCCCTCCTTTCCCCTCCCTCTTTCACCTGCCCAAGGTAAAATGGGGCCGGGGTGGGGGGGGGATAAACCCCCCTACATCCCCCCCCTCCCAAATAATTAACCGCCCTAATTAACGCAGCTCAGCCTCGCGCAGGGCGACACCCTGAACAAACACAACACGGGCTTATTTTCGCCTTTTAACACCCTTTTTTTTTTTCAATTTTAAACCTTTATTTCACCATTTTTTGCTCGCCCTCCCCTCCAGGCGCCCCCCCATCGATTGCTCCCCTCCCCGCCCGCTCGATAGCGCAGCGATGCGCTCTGCGCTCGGCTCGCCGCGCCTGGCGCGCATGCGCGCTGCGCGCTGTACGGAAGGCGGGACGCGGGGGACAAGATGGCGGCGCCCGGCGGAGCCATGGAGACCCCCGAGGAGGGAGAGGGGCTCGTGCTGGGGCGGCTGGAGGAGGAGGCGCTGAAGCGGCGGGAGAGGCTGAAGGCCCTGAGGCAGAGGACGCTCCAGGTCGGGCGGTCTGGGCGGTGGGAGGGTCTGGGGAGGCCCTGGGGGGGGACCCTGGGCAGGGTGAAGCTGCTCCGCTTTGCCGGGAGTTCTTCTGTCCCCTCTCTCTGCTCCGCTCTTCCGAGATCCCACCTGGAATGCTCTGTCCTGGGCTGGGTGCTCAGCACAGGAGGGATGTGGAGCTCTTGGGATAGTCCAGAGGAGGCCCCGGAGCTTCTCCCAGGGCTGCGGCACCTTTCCTATGGAGCCAGGCTGGGAGAGCTGGGAATGTCCAGCCTGGAGAAGAGATGGATCCAGGGAGAGCTGAGAGCCCCTTGCAGGGCCTGAAGGGGCTCCAGGAGAGCTGGAGAGGGACTGGGGACAGGGGATGGAGGGACAGGACACAGGGAATGGCTTCCGACTGGAAAAGTGGGCAGGGACACCTTCCTCCAGCCCAGGTTGCTCCAACTTGGCCTTGGACACTTCCAGGGATCCAGGGGCAGCCACAGCTTCTTTGGGAATTCTATCCCAGCCCCTCCCCACCCTCACAGCCAAGAATCCCGTTCCAATATCCCATAATACCCTGCCCTCTGCCATCCAAGGCTTCCTACAAATTAGGGTAAAGTGGTAGGAGAAAATATTTCTGGAATATTCTTATTTCCCGCTTTTCTTGCAGTCCTTAGTTAAGGCATCGTGCTCTTCCTGGAATTTCCAGATCATTCCTGTTCTTGGGATGCACCTGATGCCTAAAAGGTGGCACTTTTTTTATTCCCACTGTTCAGGAAGACAACAGGAATTTCCATGGAGAAACTGCTGTGAAAATATAAGGGAAAATATGTGGATGGATGAGTTCCTGCTTTGAGATTCCCACTTTTCCTCCCTTGCACCATTCCCTCACTTTTTTCCCTGGTAAAGTGGGAAGAAGGTGATACTTCTTCCTTAATTTAAGGAAAAAATTCCTTGCTGTGACCGTATTTAGGATTCACAGTCAGGCACATCCTGGATTTTTCCTTTTCCACTTGTCTTTCCTGCTGGTAAATCCTGGGACAGCACTGGGTGGCTCAAGGTTCCAGTCTGAGGGAACTTCCCAGGCAAAAAGCAAATTTCCCAGGCAAAGACCTGGATATTCCTCTCCTTTTAGAACATCTGCTGGCTCAGGGAATGCTGACAACATTCCAAAAGGATCCATTGGCAAAATCAAGGATGGTGGTGTGGGATGTGCAGGGGAGATTCCTTCCTGCATCCCAAACATTCCTCACCCGGCCACAGCTGTTTCTCCTGCTCTCTTATCCCCCAAATCCTTGACAAGCAGGAGCATTCCCATGTTTTTGTGGGAATGGGGGGGGGTGTCTCCCAGTGGCTCCTTCATTCCCATCCCCGCTCCGGCCCCGGAGCGTTCCCGTCGCGTTGTTCATCGCTCCGGAAAAGATTCCCTTGGCTGCATCCCAAGCTTTTGTTTCAGGCTGGATTTGCTCCACAGCCCCCTCCCTGCCCCTCCACACCTTCCCGTGCTGGCAGGAAAAGCGGGAGCGGGAGGAAGGGCAGGACTGCTCCCTGTTCCCTCCCCATGGAATGTTCTCCTGCCTTTCCGCTGCTTCCCTGCCCTCCCAAAAACTCGGTCAGTCCATGGACACAGTGGGACATTTTCCCACTGAGGGCTGCTGTGATCCCACTGTTTGGCTGCTTATTGCCCTCTGTTTTCCTTGATTTTTGCTTGGATTTCCTTCCTTTCTGCTTAATTCCTGGCTGGAGGAGCCAAGCACGTCCCGATCCTGAAAGCCAAGTGCCCGGGAAAACAGTTGCTGTGGAAACAGAGCTCAGGGAAGTTATTCCATTGGGGAAAAACACCCACTGAGGGCTCCAAAGGAGCCATTTCTCTCCAGGTTTTATTAGGGAAGTCACTCCAGGTTTTGTTTGGGAAGTCCCAAAGGATCCCAGTGGTGCTCCCGGGGCTGGAGAACCTGCGGACACAGGAACTGCACTTCCCACCGGAGCACTCGGTGCTGTCACCTTGGGAATTGTTCCTGGAGGTTCCTCTCTCCAATTCCAGCCCGGAAATGCTGTTGATTTTGGGATAAGAAGGTCTGTGCTGGCTCAGGTGGGATCCCACCTGGAATGCTGTGTCCAGGCCTGGGTGCTCAGCACAGGAATGATGTGGAGCTGCTGGAGAGAGGCCTCGGAGCTGCTCCCAGGGCTGGAGCACTTTTCCTATGGAGCCAGGCTGGGAGAGCTGGGAATGTCCAGCCTGGAGAAGAGAAGGATCCAGGGAGAGCTGAGAGCCCCTTGCAGGGCCTGAAGGGGCTCCAGGAGAGCTGGAGAGGGACTGGGGACAAGGGATGGAGGGACAGGACACAGGGAATGGCTTCCCACTGCCAGAGGGGATATTGGGAAGGAATTGTTGGCTGTGAGGGTGGGGAGGGACTGGGATGGAATTCCCAGAGNCTGGGATGGAATTCCCAGAGAAACTGTGGCTGCCCCTGGATCCCTGGAAGTGTCCAAGGCCAAGTTGGAGCAGCCTGGGACAGTGGAAGGTGTCCCTGCCCATGGCAGGGGGTGGCACTGGATGATCCTGAACTTCCCTCCCAACCCAAACATCCTGGAATTCTGTGAAATAATTGTGGGGTTTGGTTTTATTTTTAAGCTCCATTTGGGACCAGGGGCTTAGGGAATATTGGGAATTAACTGTGGGAATAGAGGAGAGCCCAGATATCCCCCCCCTGAAGCACAGGGATCCAGGGTGGGCCAGGGGGCTGGAGGGAACAGTGTCTGCTGGGTCCATCCCTGAGGACATTCCCGGGAAATCAGGACCTTTTTAGGAAGTTGGGGCTCTGTTTCCTTAAAGGATGTACAAATGTGGGGAGAGAATTCCATGTCTGCCTGTCCCCAGCTGCTCTCCAGCATCCCTGGAAACAGGGACCTGCCTGCTCCTGTTTGACAGGTTTGATGGGAGGGAGCAAAGAAATCCAAGTGTTTTGCCTCTCCTGGAATTCCCAAGGTGCTGGAATTACCCACCTCTTACACGTGTGTGAGTGGATCCTGCTGTGGCCACATCCCAACTTTCCTGCCTTGTGTTTGATCCTGGAATGAGCTGATTCCGGAAGGGAAGAGGCTTTTTGTTTGTAGCTTTTCATCCCTTTTTGGGTGGTTTGGTTGGAATTTCGTGGGAAGGGAAATCCTTGGTTTCCCACTGGGAGAGGTGAGCACCGGCCACGGGAAGGTGCAGCTGGAGGGGGTGGATGGAAAATGGGAATGTCCCTTTGGATGGCACAGGGAATGCAGGATGGCAGTGCCAGCCCAAAGGGGTGGCTGAAGTGCAGGATGGAGGCTGATGATCCAGGTGGGAATCCCTGGGAAAGCTGAGGGAGTCCCTTCCATCCCAAACCCAGGAATTAGTGCCACAAAAGCTTTTCCATCTCCACGTCTCCAGAAGATGTTGGAATAACAGAATTGAGCTCAGGGGAAAAACGCCTCCGATGCTGTTCCGTCGGGATTCCTGGGAAGAGCCCCGGAGCAGATGGAGGGATAAAAGGTTTTCTTCCACATGATTTGAGGGCTAAAGGGCTGGGATTGGATTGGGAATCCCTGTGTCTCCCCACTCAGCAGGTGGAGAAGGAGCTTTCCTCCCTCCCCGCCTCGTTTTCAGTTGGATGTGGCCCTGTGAGGAATTCTGAGGGAATTCTGCAGGGCTTGTTCTTCCCTCCCAACAATGTCATTGTCCTTCCTGCCCTGGAGCCGGTGTGGGAATCAGGGAAGGAGAGCAAGAGTCTGGGATCAGAGGCTGTGCATCCACAGGGACAACATTCCTGTATCCTTGGGATGGCAGAGGGAGGAGGGGGCCGGGCTTGGCTGGATTGGAGAGGGAATTCCAGGAGTTCAGGTGTTACTGGGGCTGCTCCAGGAGAAAAGCCGGAGCAAACCCGGCTGCTCCACGGAGCCACTTCCACAAAAACAGGGGAAAACCAGGGAACAACCACAGCCAGGTCTGCTTTTCCACACCCAGGGAGGTCAAAGCTTTGCCGCAGCCACGAAGCTCCAGGGCTGGATCATCCCAATCCCATGTTTGGAGGGAGAAAATGAGGGAGTGAAAGGAATTCTGGAGAGTTTCCTGACTGGGAATCGCGGCACTGATGGAGCGGAGCCGCTGGGATGGGAGACAGCCCTCACTTGGGATTGGTGGAGCTGCTGATTCCTCTGGAATTCTCTTCCCTTTTTTCCCCCTCTCCATAAATTAAAACCAAAAAATCCCATTGAAAGGCAACGCCAGCACCGGCCCTGCCGTGATTTTCCTTGGATTTTTCCCTCCCAGCCTGGTTTTCCCAGGTGGAAAGGTGCTGGTGGACATCACCAGGATCATCCCAACTTCATTCCTGCTTGGAGGCTCCAAGGGGATTGAAGGTTAAAGGAAAATTCCTCTCCCATCCAACATCCCTGGCAATGCACAATCCAGGCTTTTCCAATGCACATTATTTTTTGGGAATGAGGGTTTAAATTCCCTGTCCTTGAAACTGGAATGGTTCCAAGCCACCTGAGGGATGGTGGGAAGAGAAAGGAGCAGAAAAGGTTGGGAGGTAACTCGGCAATTCCACAGATCCAGGTATTTGTGCTGAAGGATTTTTCCTGGGATTCACACAAGGCTGTGGCCACAGGGAATTCCTGTGGATATGAACCCAAGTGATGGGAACAAAGTGTTTCTTCGGGAAATCAAGTGATTCCTGTGGAAACAGGGACAAAAAGTCTCCTTTGGATCTTTCCTTGCCCACAGGGCGCGATCTCCGCTGGGCTCTGCTGGATCATGGAATTGCTGAGGTCGGAAAAGCCCTCTGGGATCAAAGTCCAACCATTCCCAGCGCTGCCAAGGCCACACTGACCGTGTCCCCAAGGGCCACATCCACAGGGCTTTGGAATCCCTCTGGGAATGGGGACTCCACCCCTACCCTGGGCAGCATTGTCCCAATATCCAGCCGAAATTCCCTCTGGCACATCCTGAGGCCGTTCCCTCTCCTCCTGTCCCTGTTCCCTGGGAGCAGATCCCAACCCCCCCCCCAGCTCCCCCTTCCTGTCAGGGAGTTGTGCTTGGAAACAGGAATTTTCCCCAGGACAGGGGGACGAGGTGTTGAATTTTCCGAGGCGCTTTTGTTCCCGGTGTTTGTTTGTGATGGACATCCCGCTGCTCCAGCTGGGATTGAAGCATTTCCATAGTAACCAGGATTAGGAATTCACTGAGGAATGAGCAGCAGGGACACACAAGTTCTGCCTTTCAAAAATCCTCCTTTGATCCCCTTATCTCCACTTGCTCCTGGCAAACAGATTCCAAACAGCTCCTGGGAATCCAGCGGCGGATCTGGGATCCTGGGGGTGTTTTAAGGATGTTTTTAAGGACTTTTTGTGGTGTAGTTTAATTATGATCCCTTTTTTTTTTCTTGGCTGCTTGGGGAACTGTTGGATTTCAGAGCCAGGAGGAACCTTTGGCTGCTCCAGGGACAGTTCAGGACTTGGCTTTTTGCCTCTGGAATGAAACATTTGGGAAAAAGCCTGGGAGGGAGGGCAGGGCTGGGCCAGGATTCCAGGACACCTGAGCCTCACCTTGGCCAGGGGGGAAGGAAAAGGTCCCAGGAGGTGCCATCCCGGGATGAAGGAACTTCCCTGGGAGCTGAGCTCGCCTTTGTGTCTCCTTCAATCCAAAGAAATTCCAAGGAAAACGGGCCTTTAACCCCAAACAAGGTGGATGCTCATTCCCTGGATGACGTTATCCATGAGGAAATCCCACTGTGGGATCTGGGAGCTTCCCAGTTGCCAAAGAGATGGGATGAAGGAACGTCCCTGGGAACTCAACTCCATGTTTCCTTCAGAACAAGGAAATTCCAAGGCAAACAATGGATGTCACCATGAAGCAAGGTGGATGCTTGTTCCCTGGATGAGGTTATCCATGCAGAAAATCCCTCTGTGGGCCCTGGGAGCTTCCCAGTTCCCAGGGACATGAGGATGGGACGAAGGAATATCCCTGGGAGCTGAGCTCACCTCCATGTCCCCTTCAATCCAAAGAAATTCCAAGGAAAACTGGGATTTCACCACCAAACAAGATGGATGCTCGTTCCTTGGATGAAGTGTTCCATGCACAAAATCCAGCTGTGGGACCTGGAGCTTCCCAGTTCCCAGGGAGATGAGGCTGGGATGTGTTTTTATGGATTGAAGCCTTTCCCTTTCACGGGCTCCCCGCAGCTGGAAAACAGGGAATAGGAGCAGCTCCAGCTCAGCTGGCAGCAAATACCTGGAGAAATCCAGCTTTTTTCCAGCACTGACCTCCTTTAACTCCTCCAAAAGGGACAATTCCTTGTGCTAAGGAACCATTTGGCTGGGAATGTGACCGTCCTGGGATCCTTCAAGGAATGATAAAAGGAGATCTCGGGGATTCCGCTCGATCCCCAAGGAGAACGAGCAGTTTCCAGGGAAAAGGGGAAGCTGGGGCTCAGTTTAGGGATTGTCAGTGCCTGGCTTGGGTTGAACGTGGAGCAGCCTGAGGGATTTGGAAGAGACCCGGCAGGAATGGAAAGAGGAGTGGGAATATTTATTCCGGCATCGAGACATGGAAATTTTGCTTCTTAGAATTTTGGGGAAAAGCCAACCCTGATTAAAGGGAGGAATATTTCAAGGGAGAGAAAAGGGAAGGAAAGAAATGTTAATTCCCAATCCTGACTGTGTCTGGGAAGGGCTGAAGGGCTCACGTGGGAATGAGGAGCTGCTTCCCAGAGCTCCGGAGATGGGAGGGCGGGAACCATCCGGCAAAACCACTTCCAAGCAGCAGCTCCCAGGAATCCCAAAAGAATCAGCCGGAGAGGTTGTGGCGCTGCTGGGGTTTGATGGAAAGCTTTCCTGAAGGCTGGAGGGATTCCAAAGGGTGGGAAGAGAGCGGAGGAAACACACTGCTGGCAAACAAAGAGGGTTGGAATGCTGGAAAACCTGCCTGGCAATTCCTGGAGTGTCGCTGTTGCCATGGGAATTTGGTTGAGGGGAAGGTGGGATGTGCTGGGTTTCCACAAGTCCCTGCCAGGATGGATCCAGGTGGGAATCTTCTCCCAGGGAACAAGGGACAGGATGAGAGGAAAAGGCCTCAGGTTGCACCAGGGGAAGTTGAGGTTGGATTTAGGGAAAATTCCTGCCTGGAAAGGCTTTTCCCAGCCCTGGTGGAGCCCAATCCCTGAGGGATTTAAAGCCCTCTGGAAGTGAGTGATGGCAGGAAAAAACTGGGAATAAGTTATGGAATCGGGTGGGTTTGAAGTGAAGCAGTGAAGGAAAATTGTGGATCCTCCAGCTGTTCCTTTGGGATAAGGTTGTGCCCTTTCCCTTTCCTTGGAAAAGATGCTTTCCTTGGATGGGGGTTGTTGCAGTGTAGGGATAACTGGGGAATTCCCAGATCAAGGGGATTTAAATCCCCCTCTTGGCCTTAATGGCTGCAAGGCAAGGAGTTGCTTCCCAAATTTCCCTGGAATGCTGCTGCCACATGGAAAAAGCCTGATAATGTGCTGGAGCCCGAGGGAAAGCTCCATATTCCTTAAAATGTTCCTTTTCCCAGGTAACCGAGACCTGGGAAAGCAGCTGGAAAAGAGAGTTGGTTTTCCTGCAGGGAAAATGGGATGGAATTCCACGGGCAGAGGGATCCTAGAGATCCTTCCACAGCCACATTCCCACCTGCTGGTTCTCCAGGCTTCCCTCTTGCTCTGGGATATGGCCTGCCTGGGATCTGGGAAGTGGGAAAACATGGAATCTGGTGGGAGCTCCATAAAATCCAGTTCTTCTTCAGCAGGGGAATAAAACCTGCCTGGAATGTGGGTGCTGGTGGGAGATGGATCCTCTCCCTGGGAATGGGCTGGGAGGGATCCACAGGGATCCTGGAGTCCAACTGCTTGTCCATAGACAAGCCCCAAATCCCACATTCCCAGTGTTTGTCCTCAGGAAGGAGCACAAGGCGTTTCCTAAACCCCAGGGATGGGGATTCCAGGGCCTCTCTGTCCAGCCTGTCCCGCATTTTTCCAGGAATATCCCCAAGACTTGAGGAGAGATGGGGGTGGTTCCATTCCAATAAGTTGGAATTGGGGGTTTTGGGCGAGTTGGAGAGGATTTAATATCCAGTTCTTTCAGGATCCAGGGAAAAGCTCTGTGGCTCTGCCTGTGGGAGGAGGGAATGGCCACAGCTCCAGGGGGATATTTGGGCCTTATCTTAAACCTTCCTGGATAAAATTCCAGCAGGAACCAGGGGAATGTGGGCACTTAGAGGAGGAAGAGGTGAAAGGAAGGAGAAAGGGCTTGGAGTGCAGGAAGGGACTTCCCACAACTTTCAATCCCATGGAAAGGAGTCTATTCCTCGTAGCTCCCACCGGGAAGTTCCAGAGGCTCTTCCTGGTTATTTATGGAACTGGTCGAACATCTATTGGATGAGGAATGTCTGTGTGAGCATCCCAAGGTTAACATGGAGTTAAAAATCCAACTAAAATCACAAATTTAGGGATGGTTCTTGCTCCTTTCTGCTCTTTTTAAAAAGCTGGGAATGTTTTTGTTGCCCTTTGAGCAGGAGCTGATCCTGAACAATTCCAAGCCCGGCTCCTGGCTCCTTTCCCTGTTTGCTTGGGATCTAATTTTTAACCCAGGCTGCAAACCAGAGTGTGGAAGTTTGAGCAGTTGGGATACAGGGATGAGCCAGCTGTTTGTTGGGAAACATTCCTGGTTCTTGGAGGGCTTTGGGATTGGTTTAGCAGGAAATAATATTGGGATCCTGGGGTTGGCTCCAAGAGAGGGACTGGGAAAGGGATGGAGGGACAGGACACAGGGAATGGCTTTAAGCTGAAAGAGGATAAATTTGGATGGGATATTGGGAAGGAATTCCTGGCTGTGAGGGTGGGGAGGGGCTGGAATGGGTTTCCCAGAGAAGCTGTGGCTGCCCCTGGATCCTGGGAATTGTCCAAGGCCAGGCTGGAGCAACCTGGGATAGTGGAGGGTGTCCCTGGCATGGGATGATCCTGAACTTCCCTCCCAACCCAGTCCAGTCTGGAATTCCATGACTTAACCTACTGCCACATTTTCCTTGTTATTTGTTGGATAATTAATCAGAATTCCAAGGAATTGGCTCCGTCATTCCCTTTGCTGGAAGGATGTTCTCTCCCAAGCAGGATGGGTGTGGAAAATACTTGTTTAGTGGTTGGAATCATTTAATCACTGGGAGAACCAAACAAATCCCTTCCCAACTCCTTCCTGGGAACATCCCAGATCTGTGCCTGCCTGGATAACAAATATAACTGGGAATTCCGGGGTCTGGGTTTGCAGCATGAGCCTCTTCCCAAGAGAAACTGGATTTATGGTGTTTCTGGAGCTGAAATCCCACCCTGTGTTGGGCTGATCCCTCTTTGATCCCGTGTTTTCCAACTTGTTTAAACATCCAAGATCATAAATTAGGGGGGGAAAAAAAGGGACCTGGAGTGGATTCCCAGATTTTTTTGCACAGCTTTCTCCCTTCCTCAGCCTTTAGTATCTCCTTTATCTTCCCATCATTCCCTTCATCCAAAGGGTAAAACGTCCCAATCCCTGAGGAATCTGGGGCTGGGGTTTTTTTTGGCTCTCCCTCATTCCCAGAGAGGCCAAATCCTGACAGATCCACCTGTTTTTATTTTCCAGAACAGGGACAGTGGTGAGAACAAACTTCCCAGGCAGGAGGAGGACGAGGAGCCCGTCAAGCACAAGTAAGGATGGATTTCTTCCCACTTTTCTCTCCCTGGGATGTGTTTCCAATGAGGATTTTCCCTTCTGTGCCATTTAATTTAGTTTTTAATTTGGATTCTGAGTGCAAATAATCCGAGGTGGGGGTGGTTGGATTTGATGACCTTGGAGGGCTTTTCCAGCCTTAAAAACTCTGGGAATAACGAGGGAAAACCTGGGGTTGAGTCGCGGCCTTTCCGGTGCCATCGGAGGTGTTGGGATTTCCTGGGATTTCCCAGCAATTCCTGCCCCTCTGTCCCTGGTTTTGGGGGTGTTTTAAGGGTGGATTTTTTTTTTTCCCCATGGATTCCTGTTTTTGTCCCTGGAAAATGGGAGCACAAATCCAGCTAAACCAGGGAGCCGCTCCTGGCAGGAGCAGCTGCCTCTGGAGTGGTTTTCCTGCCCTAAAAACTCCCACCAGGGATTTCTGGGAGAGCCAAGGAGTGTAAAACTGCATTTGAAAAACGTGGGATGTGACCTTTTCCCATCCTTTATCCCTAAAAACCTGCTCTGGGGGAGCTCAGCTGCTGGAAGGGACCAGCGGAGAACCGGAGCAAACCCCGGCTGTTCCTGGGGGATATTTGGGAATTCTTGGCAGGGTTTTCCCTGCAGAAAACATATCCCTTGTGGGGAAGCAGGGCTGTGTTCCCCCACGGATTTGGGGCTGGAACTGCTCCTGGAGAACCATCCCTGAGATCCCTGGGAGTGGATTCGGGGCCGGAAGAGCCCCAGAGGTCTGAGCCGAGGCTGAAACAGGAGCTGGAGGTGCTGGGAATGTGCTGAATAATGGAAAACCTGCTCTTGAATTCCAGCCCTGCCACCTGATCCCGGAGCTGCTGGAGCCCCAGCTCTCCTGGGAGCATCACCCTGGCTTGTGTTTCCCACCCCTGCTCATCCCACCCTGGAATTCCGAGCGGATCCTCTCAATTGGAAAAAAAACCCCAACCTTGTTTTTTGGGCTCCAGCTGATTTTTTTTAGCTGGGAATTCCTGGTTTTTAACCCCTGCTGAGGGGCTTGGAAGTGCTGGCTTTCATCCCACGTGTCCAACATCACCCAAGTCAGGCTGGGAAATCACTTCTTCCAGGAGTTTTTGTTCATCCCGTGGCAGGTTCAGCCAAAAATCCTTCCCCAGGATCCTTCCCCTGCCTGGGAGTCCTTGGAATTCCACAGGTACAGAGCAAAAGTGTTGAGGGGGGGTTGAGTAGGAGATTCCATCTCCAGCCAGCTTTGTCCTCAAATCCATGGAAGCCTTTGGAGAGGCAGCTTTTGGGATCAAAAGTTTGCTCCCCACATGGATTTTCCACATGGATTTCCCCCTTTGTCCTCAAATCCTTTGGAGAACCAGTTTATGGGGTGAAAACTTTGTTTTCCAGGTGGATTTTTCCCATTTGTCCTCAAATCCATGGAAACCTTTGGAGAGGCAGCTTTTGGGATGAAAAGTTTGCTCCCCACGTGGATTTTCCACATGGATTTTCCCCTTTGTCCACAAATCCGTGGATCCCTTCAGGGAGGCAACTTTTGGGGTGAAACCTTTGCTTTCCACATGGATTTTCCCATTTGTCCTAAAATCCATGGAAACCTTTGGAGAGGCAGCTTTTGGGATGAAAAGTTTGCTCCCCACATGGATTTTCCACATGGATTTTCCACATGGATTTTCCCCTTTGTCCACAAATCCGTGGATCCCTGGATCCTTTTGGGGTGAAACCTTTGCTTTCCGCATGGACTCTCCTCCTCGTGCATAAATCCACGGAAGCCTTTGTGGAGGCAGCTTTTGGGGAGAAAGCTTTGCTGTCCCCCTGGATTTTCCCCTTTTCCCAGTTCTCCAGCCAGGGTGTGTTTTGTTGGGATGCAGAGGGAGCTTTGCAAGGCAAATCCAGGTGAGCTCTGCTCCGCAGGGAATGTTTGCATCCCAAACCTGGCCCAGCTCACTCTTGGCTTTGCATTTACTTCTCCTTTCCCTGTTAAATGTCCCTTTTCCCCCCTGGAATCCGAAGTGAGTTTTTACCAGGATCAAGAAGAGCCCATAACTCCATTTCCTCTTGGATTTTGGTTTCCCAAGAGCGTGGCAGAACCCCGGGAGCCCTTTGGAAAAGGGAAGCACGAGTGGTGTAAGAGGTGAACTGGGATAACGCGCTGGATTTTTTTCCCTGAACGTGGGAAATCCCTGGGAATGGAATTCTGCCTTCCCTGCAAACCAGTTGCACCTCAAGGGGGAAACCACCCGGAGCTGGGCTGGGAACTGTGGTGGGTCAGGGAATGATCCTGTGGCTGAGCAGGGAACAGATCCCGGGGTGTTGGGAAGGTTCCTCCCCCATCCCACCCTGTCCTTCCCACCCTGTGGAGAATCCCGGGATGAACTGGGGTGGAAAGGACCTTAGGGATCATCTCATCCCACCCCCTGCCATGGGCAGGGACACCTTCCATGATCCCAGGTTGCTGCAGCCTGGCCTTGGACACTTCCAGGGGTGGGAATTCCACACTCTCTGTGCAGAGGAAGCTCAAACCCTCTCGGCTCCAGCTCCCCCATCTCCACCCTCCCCCATTCCCACACCTTTCTCAGCCTCTTCCTCTTTCGTTCCTGATCCTCTCAAACCTCCCTCCCCACCCATCCCCCTGTTTTTTCACTGTCTTTTTGTTCCTTGTTTTTTCTCTCTCCCAAACTCCCAGGGCAGGACTGGCAGAGCCCTTTGTGCAATCCCTGCTCCTCTCCCGGGAATCCCGGCTCAGCTGATCCCTCATCCCACTTCTCCCTGGGGGGGGATTTCTCTTTGAAACTCTGGATTATTGCAGGTTCCTGTGATTTATATTTTTTTTAACCACTGGTGTTTTAATCCCAGACCAGGAAACGCAGCCCCGGATCCGCCTTTGTGAGGAACAGGGTGGGGGTGGACTTCAGCCTTTCCGCCTCATTCCCACCGGGAAAAACAGCCCGTCTGGGACACGGGGACCTGCGTGGGGACCTGTGAGACTGGAGTTTGGAATTGCCACCCCCCTCAGGGAGCAGGGGGAGGGCTGGGATTGGGGTTGTTGTGCCAACCAAGCTCCTTAAAAGCGGAGCTGGAAAATCCAAGGAAGGGCTCGGGAAGGGAGGAGAGCAAAAATAACCTTCAGCTCTTCCACCTCAGGGAGAAACGGAGCTGCTGCTGGTTGACACTTAGTCATCCTGAAAAAGCATCCTTAAAAACTGCTGTGCTGCTCCTCGAGGTGGATTTCTGGGAGGAGCCGGGCCTGGGAAACTCGATCTCCGGCTCAGGAATGTCACCGGGCAGGTCCCAACCACTTTTTATTTTGTTGTAATCTCCACACAAAAAACTCATCAGCGACTCCTCCCCCGGGGCAGCTCGGCAGGATCGGCCAGGCAGGGTGTTGGGTGTGCTTCCCGACGTGCTTCCCGAAATCCCAGAGCCTGGAGGCCTCAAGGAAGGGTTTAAAAAGAGTAAAAAAAGGATTAAAAAAACCCCCTGAGGATTAAGAGGGGGAGGAGGTTCAGGCTCTGCTCAAGGTGGTTTGATTGGCAGCTCTGGGGAGCTGCTGGTGGGCACTGCCAGGGATCAGCTCCAGGGCTGAGCCACAGGGCTCCAGAGGATGATCCATGGGCAGGAGGAGGAGGTGGGCACCTTTTCCTTGGTGCTGGAGGAGGGAAAACAGGGATTTAGGTGCCTGAATCCACCTGGCTGGGGGTGGGGGGTTCCCCTGGAGAAGAGAAGGATCCAGGGAGAGCTGAGAGCCCCTTGCAGGGCCTGAAGGGGCTCCAGGAGAGCTGGAGAGGGACTGGGGACAAGGGAGGGAGGGACAGGACACAGGGAATGGCTTTAACTGAAAGAGGATAAATTGAGGTGGGATATTGGGAAGGAATTCCTGGGTGTGAGGGTGGGGAGGGACTGGAGTAGATTTCCCAGAGAAGCTGTGGCTGCCCCTGGATCCCTGGAAGTGTCCAAGGCCAGGCTGGAACAATGTGGGATAGTGGAAGGTGTCCCTGAACTGGATTGTCCCTAAGGCCCCTTCCCACCCAAACCATTGTGGGATTCTGGGATCTCAGTCCAGATTTCCTGGTGTTCCTGGAGGGGAAAGCCTTGTCCTCAGGGAGGGAAATTGGGAAGCTGCTCCTGAAGCAGCTCCAAGTGGCTGTTTTGGGAGTAAATGTGGGAACGGGGAACCTGCGCCACTGAAGAAATCCCTGTTATGTGGGATTTCTTGGCAAACCCATTCCTGGTGCTCCTGAGGGAAGGATATCACCTGGAAAGATGCCCTGGAACAGTGTTTGCTCCGTGCAGCCCTTGGGGCTGGAGCAGTGAAGCAAAACCGACCTGGGAGCAGCTCAGAGGGGCCTGTTTTGCTTCAAGATAACTCTGGGCATTCCACACATTCCCAACGTGCCACTTCCCACCCTCCTCCTTCCACAGGAGCTGCTCTCCCTCCCTGTTCCCTGCCAGGAGCTCCAGCCCAGGGTGAGAAGTGGGTTTGAGGCATTCCTGACCCAAAGCAGGGAATGTGGCACCCCCAGGGGCTCCGTGTGTGTCCATCCTTCCCTCTGGAATGCTGCAGCTCCCTAAATGCTCCTGTGCTCCCAGACCTGTATCCAGCTATGGCCACCTCCATCCCTGGTGTTCCTGGCTGGTTTGGGTGGGAAACATGGCATGAGGTGCCCAAGGAGCAGGAGGTCTCCTGGATTTGTGCACATCCATCAGTTTTAAGGAGATGCCAATAAAATCTGGGAGTGGCCCTGCAGGAGGCTGATCCCAAATGGATCAGTCCCAGCTCTTCTCTGGGTGCTCTGTCCTTCCCAATGGGATGTGTCCTCCACCCCCAGGAGCTGCAATCCCCAAACTGGCTCCTGGGTTCTGCCTTGAGGCCTGTTGGAAGCTGTGGGTTGTTTGGGTTTTATTTTCCTGGGAATTTGGGTAATTCACCATGAGGAAAGTGCCCCGGGATGTCTCTGGAATGTGGCACCGGAGGAGCCGCTGGCACCGGGATTTTCTTCAACATTTCTGTGAAAATGAGCAGTTTTTAAACATCCACATTTTTAACCCTCCAAATTCCTCAGGGAAGTGCTGCCCAGCTCCTCCTGCCTTTGGCTTTAGGGATGTGCTGAGATCCCACCTGGAGCACGACATCCAGCCCTGGGAATGCTCAGCAGGTGAAGGACCTGGAGCTGCTGGAGAGAGTCCAGAGGGGCCATGGAGCTGCTCCCAGGGCTGGATGGAGCTCTGGAGCCAGGCTGGGAGAGCTGGGGGGGTTCCCCTGGAGAAGAGAAGGATCCAGGGAGA
>VYXB01010193.1:28948-50741 GCA_013397135.1 Pachyramphus minor | reverse complement strand
TCCAGGGAGAGCTGAGAGCCCCTTGCAGGGCCTGAAGGGGCTCCAGGAGAGCTGGAGAGGGACTGGGGACAAGGGAGGGAGGGACAGGACCCAGGGAATGGCTTTAACTGAAAGAGGATAAAGTTTTCCTGTGCCTGTGCCAGCAAGAAATGGAAAATCGTGGTGGTGCTGCAGCTTTTGCACAGCCCTTGGCTCCAGCACCTGCCCCGAATTCCCAGGCACAGCCACGAGCCCCGGGCAGGGCAGGACTGGGATCAGAGGCAGTGGATCCTGCTGGGATCAGAGGCAGTGGATCAAAAGGCAAGGCCTGGATTCAGAGCTGCTTCCTGCTGCCAATTCCCCATCCCAGCTGCTCTCCTGCCTCTGGTCACTCCATCCCAGGGAACGTCCCAGGCTGGAGCTGGGACAGTCTGAGCAGCTCCTCTTGTCCCTCCTGCTCGTGTCACCTGTGTCACCAACGGAGGGGGAGGGAGGGACCCGTGTTCCTGTGACCAGTGTGAGATCAGGGAACCATGGAGTGGGTTGGGTTGGTGGAGACATTTAAAGTCACCCAGTGCCACCCCCTGCCATGGGCAGGGACACCTTCCACCAGCCCAGGGTGCTCCAGCCCAGCCTTGGACACTTCCAGGGATCCTGAACCACCCTTGGCATCCTGTCTCCCTTTGAAAATCCCTGTTAAACAAGAGATCCAGGAACTCCTTCAAGCTTTGGAGGATTCTTTTTCCCTTCAGATGATGATATTTGAAAGAAAAACACCCCTGGAGTCCCAATAAAACTCCTGCTGGATTTATTCCCTGATTGTTAGAGAGCAGAACACTCCCAATAAAAAGCAGTTTTCAGCGACAGCCCAACCTCCCCCAGCCCTTCCCAGGCTCCATCTGCTGTGGACGGAGCTTTATGGAATAAACCAACATCTTGGAGCCACCTGAAGCTTCCAAATGTCACTAATAATAGCAAGGCCGTGCTGCTATTAATGACTTTTCCCTCTGGGGAATCCCAAGGACTGAGGAAAAGTGGGAGCTGGCTGAGAATGCTCCACACAGGTAGCACCAGGAGTGGTTTTTCCTGGGAGAGTTCCCTTTGCAGCTGCGGGATTTTGACCTATTGTTCCTTACAGGTGACACAAAGAGACAGAAGAGAGAAGGACTCAATGTTCCTCTGGATTTCACAGAGAATTCCAGCACGTTTGGGGAGCTGAGGGTGGTTGGAGCCCTGGGAATCGCTGGCAGAGTTCTCGTGGAGCCGACGTTTCACCAAATCCTTGGTGCTCCCGGGGGTTTGTCCCTCAGAAAGCTGTGGAACAGTCACTGTGTGGAATTTCCTTGGGATCCATCCAGCTCT
Organism: Pachyramphus minor; assembly: GCA_013397135.1. Lineage (NCBI taxonomy): Eukaryota > Metazoa > Chordata > Aves > Passeriformes > Tyrannidae > Pachyramphus > Pachyramphus minor. The sequence goes on along the minus strand of VYXB01010193.1, from coordinate 49,400 downwards.
CCATGTGAAATGGCTCCAGAGAGCCAAGAAACTCCAGGCCAAGGTTTGGAGGTTCAGGAGAAGGGTCTTCCCACCCCTGTCAGCACTCGGGGCTACGGAAGGACAAAGCTCTGGTGTCCACTGGAGCTGGGCTGGGATGGTCCAGAAGAAAGGACAGCCCAGGAAGTTTATCCATGGAAATGCCTGGAAGCCTCAGGGAGGCCTGAAATAGCACAGGATGCTTCTCTTTCCCGGGATTTCTCAGGGGACAGCTGCTCCCAGCTGGAAAACTGGGGCAGATATGTGGGATCAGGGCTGCGTTAAAATCATCTGGAAGGTTCTTCTGGAGATCCCACGGGAAGGGAATTCCACGTTTCAACCCCCTGGAGGTGCTGCTCTCCCTTATTCCCATGCTGGGTAGAACTTGGCAAAATCTGCAGGAATTTGGCTGATGAAGGAACTTGGAGTTTGTCCCAACAATGGCACAGGAGGAACGGGCAGGAACTGATGCCCGGGAAGGTCCTCCTGGACACGAGAAAGAACTTGTTCCTGTGCAGTGCCCGAGCACTGAACAGATTGTCCAGGCAGGGTGTGGAGTCTCCTCCCTGGGGATATTCCAGACCCATCTGGACACAGTCCTGTGCCAGGTGCTCTGGGACGGCCCTGCTGGGGGAGGGAGGTGGCACCAGATGCCCCACTGTGGTCCCTCCCAGCCTGGCCCATCCCGGGATTCCTGCTGGAACATCCTATTGGTGGTTCCTCATTAGCTGTGGGACAAGGGGCAGCCAATTAAGCGTGTAATTAACTCCTCAGCAGGTGCAGGAATTGCAGGAGATCTGGAGAAAAGGTTTTAGTAGGAATTGATGCTCCAGGAAGACCAAAGGGTTGGGTTCTTCTGCTCCCAGGAAATGCCAGAGTCTGATGGATGTTGGGGATTGAAGTGAGGGCTTTTCCCTGTTCTCCTGGGGCCTGATCCTTCAGACTGACCCAGAGGAGGTTTAAATGGGATGTTGGGAAGGAATTCTTGGCTGGGAGGGTGGGGAGGGACTGGAATGGATTTCCCAGAGAAGCTGTGGCTGCCCCTGGATCCCTGGGAGTGTCCAAGGCCAGGCTGGAGCCACCTGGGCTGGTGGAAGGTGTCCCTGCCCATGGAACTGGATGATCCTTATGTTCCCTTCCAACCCAAACCATTCCATGATTCTGTTCTAATGAACATTTCAGGGAATGCTGGAAGGAGAAGTCCCCTGAGTGTTGGTGCATCCTCAGCCAAAATTAGGAGAAAGCTCAGGGGACCCCCGGCCTGGATTTGGTCCCTCCTTTCCAGGTCCTTCCTGCTCAGCAAGAGCAGGAAAAGGGTCAGGAAAAAAAGGAGAAATCCCATATCCTGGATAAGACAAAGCTCAGGAACTTGTCCTGAAGGCTGAGCTGGGCACGGGCACAGGGATCCCTGGATCCCGGTGTCCTTCCCGGAGGTTCTGGGCGCAGGAGGGAAGCCGGGAGCGGCGGGAAGGATTCCCGGGAGCGGCGGGAAGGATTCCCGGGAGCGAGTGGATTCAGCCAGCGCTCTGTAGAGGGCTCTCTCCACACGCCCATCCCGAGGAACCCTGGATTCAGCGCCGGGAATTCAGCCGGGTGAAACAAGGAGCGCCCCGAGCTGGGCTTGGGGGATCACAGGGAATCAAACCCCAGGGGTTAAAGGAGCCAGGGAAACTCGGGGAGAAAATATGGGAGTGGGCCCTGGAAGCAGCCGGGAATGAGATGCTGGGAAAAGCCAAGGGCAGCTTCCCAAGGCTTGTGCCCGCCCAGGGAGGAGGGGGTTGGAGTAGTCGGGGTCGGCTTGGAGGGGAAAACCCCGCGGATTTATGGGGAGGATGGTTCAGTTCAGGAGGAAAATGAATTAATTTATGGTGGGGAAAAACGGCTTTAATTAATTTATAGTGGGAATCCCCGCTCCTGGGATTCCACAGGCAAGTCCACCAGTGAAACCAGTCATCAGTTCCTGGGGGGCCTGGATTTCCCTTGATTTCCCTTGTCCATGGAAGGAGGTTTTTTCCTCTCCCTCCCGAGTGACAAATCCCAGCCCAGGAGGAAATAAATGGCACAAGTGAGGAAAAGCAGGTTGGGTTGTGGTGGATATTCAGAGGCATTCCCAAACTTGGGAGATAAAAACTGAGGCTGGAACTATGAGTATTAATATATTTAATAAATAATTGCTGTAGGGTTTTTTTTTTTAAATTGTATTTTAGCTTTAGTGTCTCCTGACAGAATCCCAGACTGGTTTGGGTGGGAAGGGACTTGAAGCTCATCCAGTTCCAACTTATTCCATGGGCAGGGACACCTTCCCTTAGCCAAGGTTGCTCCAACCTGGCCTTGGACACTTCCAGGGATGGGGCAGCCACAGCTTCTCTGGGATTTTGGACACATCTCCCTCATTTAGAGCCCGGGAGGTGTTTGCTGTAGATCCACATGGGAGGTTTCCACCCTCAGGGATCAAATCCTGGTGCTGCCTTTGTCATCCCATCTTTTATGTGTCCATCCTTTAGTCCCAAAGTTCTGGATAAACTAATTTTGAAGTGACAGAAATGTTGGAAAAGCAACTTCTGTCCTGCCAATGAATTTGATAAAGCTCCAGAATTCCCTCAGCTGATGGAGAGAGAGGACAGAGGAAAATTGGATCAGTGCAATAAAAAGGGAGACAAACAGGTCCCCGTTTGCAATCCCAAGTCCCCATCCCTGGAGGGATCTCAAAGCCCTGTGGATGTGGCACTTGGGGACATGGGGCCATGGTGCTGGGGAAGGGTTGGAATTGTGGGTCTCTGAGAGCTTTTCCAACCTAAATAATTCCCTGATTCCATGGTTCAATGTGCTGGAAAGGAGCAGCTCCCACACCAGGAGCAGGATAAGGAACCCCCATTGCTGACCCTGCAGCGAACAGAGCTGGAAAACGGGGTTTAAAGAGGAATATTCCCGACTCCAATAATTCCCTCAGCTGAGCTCTGCTTTCCAAAATTCCTCACTTTTTCTCACCCCAAATTCCAAGGTCACCACAGTCCCATGGAGCTCTTCTAAAGGTGGAATTTCTTCCTCCTCTTTGCTCAGCAAAACTCCTGCAGCATCTTGTTGAACTCGGTCATGGCAACACTTTAGCACTGAGTGGGACCTCTGGGCATTTGGCAAATCAATCCCAAATCAATTCCTCTTGGAGCAGAAATGGGTTTTCCAGGAATGTAGAGGAGCTTGATTAAAGTGGAACCACGAGAACCCTCCAATAAAGGGTCTGGGCCTGGTGCTGTCCCTTCCAAAGAGGGAGGTCTGGAGTGTCTGGAGTCCTGGGAAGGTCCAGGCACTGCTGGTCATGGAAAGTGATTCCACAGAGGGGGAAACCCAGGAGGAACCAGGGGTCAGGGCTTTTCCATTCTCCAGGGCTTCCAAGATTGGAAACTTGGATTTACCTGGGGTGAGAGAGGAGCAGCCTCGAGGCTGGAGCTGTGGGTTGGTGTCTGACAGGACACGAGGCACTGGCAGCAAAAGCAGCCAAAGAATTTCAGCTTGAATCAAATCCCATCCCAATTTCCCCCAGTCAGAGGCTGATGGAATTCTGAAGCACAAAGGATTTGACCTCCTCCAATGTGCTCGTCCTGAACTGGGGAGCTTTGGATCCTGAACTGGGGAGCTTTGGATCCTGAACTGGGGAGCCCTGGATCCTGAACTGGGGAGCCCTGGATCCTGAACTGGTGTGCTTTGGATCCTGAACTGGGGAGCCCTGGATCCTGAACTGGGGAGCCCTGGATCCTGAACTGGTGTGCTTTGGATGCTGAACTGGTGTGCTTTGGATCCTGAACTGGTGTGCACCTCTGGCCATCCTCAGATCCATCTCCCTGCTCCTGGTCTCACCTCTTCCCTTGCAGTGACCCCTCTGCTGTGTCCAGGGTCTGATTGAATTTGTAGTTCCTGTGGGGTTATTTGAGGGTTATCGAAGGGGTAAGAGAGAAACTAAACTTTTGTAGGGTTATTTAAGGGTTAAGGCAGAGAACTGGTTGAGACAGAAAGTTTTGTGGGGTTATTTAAAGGTTAAATCAGAAACTGGTTGAGAGAGAAAACTGGCCAAGACAGAAACTGGTTAAGCAGAGACTTTTGTAGGGTTATCTAAGGGTTAAGACAGAGGACTGGCCAAGACAGAAACGGGGTAAGACAGAAAGTCTTGTGGGGTTGTTTAAGACACAAACTGGTTAAGACAGACTTTTGCAGCATTATTTAAGGGTTAAGACAGCACTGGTTAAAGACACAAACTGGTTAGGACAGAGAACTGGCAAAGACAGAAGCTTCTGTAGGGTTATTTAAGGGTTAAGGCACAAACTGCACAATATGATTTACCCATTGAAGCAAAACAAGCTCCATATATACAAAAATATGGCCCTGGATGTCTCCAGGCTGGAAGAAATGGTGTGTTTGTATCAGCAACAGAAAGGGAAGAAAAGGGCAATGGAAATGCTGAAGAGCTGAGTGTGGGTCGTGTGTTCCCTGCTCTCCCACCTCTGAGGGAGCACCAAGTGTGTCAGGGGGGTTTCACTGAACTTCCTGAGAGCAGCTGCAACCCTGGGCCTTGAAAAGAGGAAAAGGTCTCGTCTGGATGTTCAGCAGAAATCGGTGGTTTTGGGTGTCCCACATCTTCTCACAGAATCCCGGGATGGTTTGGGGTGGAAGGGAGCTTAAAGATCATCTCATCCCACCCCCTGCCATGGGTAGGGACTCCTTCCACCAGCCCAGGGTGCTCCAACCTGGCCTTGGACACTCCCAGGGGTCCAGGGGCAGCCACAGCTTCTCTGGGAAATCCATTCCAGCCCCTCTCCACCCTCCCAGCCAAGAATTCCTTCCCAATCTCCCATCTCTCCCTGCCCTCTGGCAGTGGGAAGCCATTCCCTGTGTCCTGTCCCTCCCTCCCTTGTCCCCAGTCCCTCTCCAGCTCTCCTGGAGCCCCTTCAGGCCCTGCAAGGGGCTCTCAGGTCTCCCTGGATCCTTCTCTTCTCCAGGGGAACCCCCCCAGCTCTCCCAGCCTGGCTCCAGAGCAGAGGGGCTCCAGCCCTGGCAGCAGCTCCGGGGCCTCCTCTGGACTCTCTGCAGCAGCTCCAGGTCCTCCTGCTGTTGTTCCCAGGGCTGGAGCAGCTCTGCAGGGGGGTCTCAGCTGAGGGGGCAGAGGGGTAGAATCCCCCCTGTCCTACTGTGGGATCAGCCCAGGGCACGGGGGGTTCTGTGCTGGGGCATCTCCAGCCTCTCCCCCACCAACTCCCCAAATCCTCCTCAGGGCTCCCAATCCAACCATTCCCCACCCACCCTGAACTGGTGCTTGGGATTGCCCTGACCTGGGTGCAGGACCCTGCTCTTGGCCCTGCTGAACCTCCTGAGGTTTCTCAGCCTGGGACTTCTGAATTCCCATTTAACTGCTGGGTTCTTGCCCATATCTCCATCCACGTCTAATTCCCGGGAACCAGGAATAATTCCCCTGAAATCAGGAACACTGGGCTGCTCCAAGGAAAACCAGACTCAGGGCTCCTTACCTGTGTTTGTGCCCAGGGTTTCTCCAACCTCCTTCAATGCTTCCCTTTTCCATGCATCCCTCTAATCCTCAGTCCCTTTCCCTGTTTTCCCTTCGGGCAGCCCCCTCATTCCCATGGGCAGGATCTGGAGGATTTGGGCTGGACACTGGGTAAAGTGTCTGCACGAGCTCCAGGAGAGGCTGGGACAGAGACAAAGGATGAAAAGCCTTTCCCAGCTCCCTCTGACTCCAGGAAGGTCTCCTTGTCCAGGAGCCTTTCCCTGTGGCTCCCAGCACACACCTCATTTGTGAGGAACGAGGCCCCAGGGCTCGGCTGCAGCGGGAGCTGCTTTGGCTGGAACAGGCTTTGATTCACAGGAGCCAGGGATTATTTATTTTCCTTCAGCCTCCCTCCCTCCTCCCCTTCATTCCAAGTCGGGATTGAGGATCTCTGTTTGCCTGGGGGCTCCGGTGGCCTCGTTCCCTGCTGGGCTGGGATGGGCAGAGAGGTGCTGCTGGAGCAGGACACTGAATTCCTCCACTTCAGATGCTCTGGAATTTGCCCCTTCTCCAATTCCCCTGCAATTTGTGCAGGCAGGAAGGGAAGGGAAGCCCTGGTGAGCTGGGCCCCTGCCAGGAGTGATTCCCTCTGCATCCACATCCAAGAGACTTCCACGTGGTCCTGCTATTTTTTCACTCAGTGATGAGGAACAAGGTCTCTACAGAGCCCTTGGCCTCACCTGGGGCTTGGTTTGGGTAAGATGAGGTTTAATGTAGGTAAGATGAGCTGCTCTGGGCACTTCATGACTGGTGCTCAGCCTGCTCAGGTGGGAGGTTTTCCTTTTCCCTGGGGAACTCCATCCTCTCTCCAGGCTCATCCAGCCTTTCCTGCTCGGTGTCCTCCTTGTGTGATGTCCAGACAGCAGGAATCAGTGAGGGCTGGATACAAACCTGCCTTCAGCACTGCCCAGGGATTTCCTCTCCTCCCAGGCTGCCCCTGGGAATTCACCTCCTTGTCTTGATGCTCCAGGGGAGGTGCAGAAACCCCCCAATGGCAGATGGAGACATGGACATAAGGGAGAAGTGTTTTGCCATGAAGGTGAAACAGAGAAGCTGTGGCTGCCCCTGGATCCCTGGAAGTGTCCCAGGCCAGGTTGGATGGGGCTTGGAGCACCCTGGGCTGGTGGAAGGTGTCCCTGCCCATGGCAGGGGGTGGCACTGGGTGATCCTTCAGGTCCCTCCCAACCCAACCCATTCTGGGACTCCAGGTTATTCCTGCTCCCATGAAATCCCTGACTCCATGACCCCAGCACGGTGATGGTGACCAGGGGTGGCTTTGACTGTCAGCCCAGAGTTTTGGAACAGCAGAACTGAAGCTCTGGGGCTCTGTTTGGCTTGGCCTTCAAGCAGCAGTGACAAACCCCTCACCCCCACACTGGGACAAGTGTCTGTGTGGACATTGCCCGTTCCACACTCCAGCTCTTTTCTATCCAAACATATTTTGATGGAATGCTGTTTCCACCAACCCCCCTCTCCCTCTCCAAGTGGCCTCTGGGAAGCAAAGTGATGCAGTTTTTGGGTCTGTTTGCACTGATACCTCCTGGAGCTGCCACTTGCATGGCTCATCCCCTGTTCCCTTGGATGGGCCCTGATCCAGGTCATTGGGATCTTCGCCGGAGGAGACACTGGAATTCATGAGTGGGATGACAACAACAAAAAGCCAGAGGGACTCACCCTGATCTCCTTGTCCCTGGGGCAGATGACCTGTGAGATGTGAGGCCTGTCCTTCACCCCAGGAGCTCGGGCTGATCCAGAGGATTATGGTTTTCCCGTTCAAACAGCCCTCTCAGGTGTCTCAGCACAAGGGTTTGACCTCTTTGGGAGCAGAAAAACCCCAATATTCCAACTTTTCTGTGCTGGGACAGGAACAGACACCACAAGAAATGGGTTTGGCCCTTCTGATTTTCACTCCACAGCTCGGGGAGACCAGTCTGGGAGGCACCACACCACTATCCCTCGTCCCAGTTTGCCAACTGGGTGAGGGCCTGGAGGGGATCCTGGGCCAACCTGCACTGAAATCTCCACCTGTGGGATGAAGGGAATGAGGAGTAGGTGATGATCCACAATCCCAACCACCAGCTCCACACACAAAAACAGTGCAACCCCACTGGTGGGTGGTTTTGTTTCCCTTTGCCCCGTGGGATTCATTCCAGGATGGTGGAAGTGCCTCTGATTTCTGAGATCCTTTGCAGAAGGTTTTCCTGGTTGGCAGAGATTTTTCACCAGGCTACAAAGGCAAAGCAAACCTCATCTGAGTTTTGGTAGCTGGAGAAGGAAGAATATATTTTTCAGCTGTCAGGACAGTGGTTTCTTTGGCTTCTCCTCCTCTCACTGGATCTTGGAACTCCTCAATTTAAAAATACTGGGGATTCACTTCCCTTTCCATGGAGTGTGGCTGGAGCTCCTGAAGGATTTATCTGCCCAGTTTTATGGATCATGAGCTGGGACTTAATTTGGGCTTGTGACAGCTACATAAAAATCATCCATTTAGAAAATATTCCTGGCTGTCAGATGAATAGAAATAAGCTGATTTCTGTTTCTGCTGTAATTTGGGATGACAAGGACTCTCGTGGCTTCAAATGGCTTTTTTTCTCACTCTGGTCCAGTTTTTGGGTCCTTTTTCTTGCATTTCCTTGGTGGGCACTCCAGTGCAGTAAAGCAGAGGTGTTCAACTGATTTGCATTTAGAGAATCCCAGGATGGGTTGGGTTGGAAGGGACTTTAAGGATCATCCAGTGCCACCCCCTGCCATGGGCAGGGACACCTTCCACTCTCCCAGGGTGCTCCAGCCTGGCCTTGGACACTTCCAGGGATCCAGGGGCAGCCACAGCTTCTCTGGGAAACCTGTGCCAGAGCCTCTCCTCCCTCCCAGCCAGGAATTCCCTCCCAGTATCCCACCAAATGAATACCCTGGGAATAGCATTTAAATATTTTCCTTCTCTCTTCATGTCCCTTTTAGGTTTCTCTTCCTTCAGGGCTCTGCAGATCTTCAACCACGATGGGTCTGGTTGGGCTTTAACAACCCCCTTAACCCGGGGTTAAGGAATGATTTTTATTACCATTCATTTTTATTGCTGTTTTCTTTCCAGCTTCCTCCTTCCCTTTGGGATTCCCCCAGGATCAGGCTTGTCTTGGATTCCTTTGCTCCTTTCCATCAGAGGCTTTGGGTGCTGCAGGTGTGGAGGCCCAGCTGTGAAGCTGCTGTGCTCTGAATCCCATGGGAAGAGCCAGGAAGGCTGGAGGGGGTGCATGGACCACATTTGGCCATGGAATCACTGTGGGATCCCCCCTGGCCCGTGGACAGAACTCCCAAGATGCTGATGGGCCATCCCAGTATTCCCAGTCTGAGCACCAGATAGGATCTGCTTCTCTCCCCTTTTGGTTTGGAGCTGTTTGGATCCCTGTTGGAATCATGAAGTTTGGAAAAGACCTCTAATATGAAGTTCAGCTGTTCTCCCAGCACTGCCAAGGCCACCACTGACCCAAGTGCCACATCCACATGGATTTTAAATCCCTGCAGGGATGGGACTCCACCGTTTCCCTGGGCAGCCCATTCCAGTGCCTGGTCACCCTTTCCATGGAGAAATATTCCCTGATATCCAACCTAAACCTCTCCTGGCACAACTTGAGTGCAACAACTGCTCCTTCTCATCCTCTCCTGTGCAAAGAACGCTCCAGATGCACATTCCTGCTGGATGTCATCCCTATCCTGACATTCCCCAGCCACACCACGAGCCTGCTGGACAATTTGGGAACAACCTCCGTGGGCTCAGGCTCCCAGTGGTTCCATCAGCACCCTTCAGGTCCTGCTGAGCCATCATTCCTGGTCCCCAGGGTTGGGAATCACTCTGGAAAGCAGGAATATCGGATGAGGTGATGTGGGATTTGTTAGATCCAGCACCACCATCCCATGGAAGCTGTAAAATTCATTGGAGTTCATCTGCACATCAACACCACGGAGCAAAGAGTCTCAGCAGGCAGATCCATGGGAAGGGGGAAAAAAAAGGCATCTGCACATGCTGATAGCAGCAAAGGGGCAGCAGTTTGGAAGGAAATCATGGAAAAAACACCGGAGAACTTGCCTGAAGGACTCCCTTGGCCCCAAGGAAAATGCAAACAAAGCCTGCTCAGCTCATGAAACACCCCTGGGGATGATTTCTCCCAATTTTTCATGGTCATGTGAAATATGTTCAGGGGAAAATCCATGTCAGAAGGTTGGTCATCGGTGTCGAGTGGCAGACGACGTTTCAACTGCTGATCTCACTTGCATGAGCTTGCAACTGATAAAAATAACCCGGATAGATGACATGGAACAAGCAAATCAGCTCCCAAGGGACTTTGGGAATGCCAGCCTGGAGAACATGGACCATTTAAACTGCAGCTTATCCCGAGTGAGACCTGGATCTTGGGAGAGGTTGGTTCAGTGCTGAAGGAACAGACTTGAAGAAACCAGACCTGGCTCTGAATGTCATCATTTCATATGGCTTTATATTCTGGGAGGGGGAACATTTTCCATGGTTGCACAATCCCTCTCCCTGCTCCTAAGTGGGCTGGAACTCAAAAGCAGAGTCACTAAGGTTTGGTTGGAAATGTGTCTGAAAGAGTCCAAAAGATCCAGCTTTTATCTCCTTATTCTACAGTCTGGGAAAACATCTGGGCTCTGTGGTGGGTCAAATCCCAGAGAGAGAGTCCCCATCCCTGGTAGGATTTAAAACCCTTGTGGATGTGGCACGTGGGGACATGGGGCAGTGGTGGCCTTGGCAGTGCTGGGGATGATCTTGGAGGGCTTTTCTGTGCTTCTGTTATTCCAAGTGTGCCACTGAAAACTCCATCCTAAGTGAGTTTTCCTGCCCTAAAAATAGTGGAGCATTGGGATAAATGAATTGTTCTGGAAGAGACAAAGAGCGGCCACCCCTTCCTGCACCCCCAGGATTATTCCAACACCTTTATGCCTCATAAATCCTCACCTTTGTGGGCTGAAGAGTCACACCCTGTGCAGTCCTGCCCCAGCTGGGATCTGCTTTGCCCCATGCTCCTGGCCCTGCTCTGAAGCTCAGGAAGAGCTGGGTGCCGGGTGTTTTCCTGCCTTTAGCAATCCAGGATTCCCTGAATTTTTTCAGCAGCGTCCCTTGTGGACACTGCATGAGGAGAAGCTCTGCAGAAGGGAAAAAGGGAAGTAGGGAAAGAGTAAAGATTGCTTTCAGACATGGTGCAAGCCATGAAGAATGACCTGAGCACCTCACTGACAGACAGTCATGGAATTACGGAATTTTTAAGGTGTTCCAAAATCACCAAGTCCAACTGTCACCGTGGCACCACCACGTTCACCATTCAAATGTAGCTTCCAGTGCCACATCCACAAGATTTCTGGGCACTCCCAGGGATGGTGACTCCACCACTGCCCCGGGCATCCTGCTGCAATGATTTACACCCCTTCCCATGCCAAAGCATTCCCAATATCTAACCTAAAGCTCTTTCCATGTCTGCAGACACGTCCCACTTGAGGGAGGAAAGGAACCTTTGCTCAGGGTGGAAACCATCGGACACCCCAACACTGGCACCACGAAGGGAGTGGATTGCAGAGAGGTTACTCCAACTTTGGTGGCTCTCAGAAACATCTGGAAGTTGGGAGCAGCTCCCAAAACTTCCCAGAGGTGCTGTGACCACGGGGTTTATGTTCACGCTGTCCTTTTCTGTGTGGAGGCACCACTTCAGCCCACGGGGCTGGAAACCTCTCCTAACTTGCTCCTCTGTGACCTCTTGCAAAGAGGGTCGGGCTGAGGTTCAAATTTAGGTTGTTCAGCCTGTAATTTCAGCAGCTTTAGCTGAGGGGGTGGGTGGCTTTTCCCTCCAAAGCCTGGGACGTGCTGCCTGCCCCGGCTCTCCCGGGTGCCCTCAGTGCTATTCCCGTAGCACCAATAATATTTGCACGGCTGGAAATGGGACTGAGACATTCCGGGGGGGTCCTGGTGTGTTCCTGCCCCGTGTCACGGACACCCTTCCAGCCATTCCAGAGAAACATAAGCCTCACTATTGTGGCCACGGGGCGTTTTCCCTCCGCTCCGTTATTGCCCGTTAAATCCTCGGCTCCCGTTCTAAATCTGGCCCCGGGACTGGGCTTCACAGGCTTTGGCAAAGGTGAATTCCACAGGATGTGGGTCCATTTCCTCTAATTTCTTTTAAATATGGCCACTAGTTAAGTTTTACTGACTGTTTTCCTGTTCTCATTTCAGGGACCAGCTGGAATCAGCCGCTCCTGCTGCAGCTGGATGTTCCCAGCCTGCTTTTCTTATCAGTCTGCACCTCATGGAGATGCCCAAGTCAGAAACATCCTTAAAACAGGCTCCTTCTCCTTCTCCAAAAAGGGTGATCCCCCTTATCCAAGGATTTAATTCACTCCCAGGTGTGTCTTTGCACAGACACTGGGATGTACAGGGGGACACTGAGGCTTTTGGTGTCCTCTGCTCTTCTCCCTTGATCCAGTCCTTATCCCAGCACGGGATTTATGCATTCCCAGTTCAGGACTCTGTGTTTTTAATTGGCAGCTCTTCCATTTCCTGCTCCAGGGATGGGGGAAAAGAGGCCACGATGGGCAGAGATGGAGAACTGTCACTTCTTCCAGCCCTTGTCCAGTGTTGGGTCCGTGTTTGGGTCTGGATCTGGCTCTGGATCTGCTCTGGGTCTGATTTGTCCCTCCCAACCCAAACCACTCTGGGATTCCAGAACAGAAAAAGATGGGAACAGCCTTTGGGAGAACAACTTAATGAGCTCCACAGTTTTGACTGTAAATGTTCATTCTGTGATTTTTACTTTATTTATTCCTCCTTCTTCTTGCAAGAAAGAATCCCTTGAGCAGCAGTGGAAGGAGTGACAGATCTCCAGTGCTGGGAGTGAACAGCCTTCATCAAATTCCAGGGCTGGAAAAGGCACTGAAGGAAAAACACTCTGCAAAGGTTACCAGGCCAAAGCCCTGGGGCAACTGAAAGCTAAATTAAAAGGGGAAAAAAAAATGAATATCCCATATTAAACCCAAACCCCAAACCCTAATGAAAACACTAAAAGCAATGATTAATATGACAACTGGGCAGCTTTCCCTGAAGACATGAATTCCCATCAGGGTAATCAAATTTGTCTTAAAAATGATAAATAGTGCTACCACTAACCTAAAAATGTACCTTGATCCCACCAGGCTCAATCTCTTCAAACACTGGCTGCTTCATTTGCAAAAAAACCCCCTATTTAAATAAACAAATAATATAAAACAAAACCCACAGTCCCAACACGGGTTTTTTCAAAGTTCCCTCAGTCTTTCTTGGCTGTTCAGTTCCCTCCCTGGTGTCCAGGTGTAAACAATTCCCAAAAAGAGACGTCTGTATCCCTGAATTCCAGCAAAGGTAGCGCTTTGTCTTTCTTTCCCAAAAAGGGCGTCTTTATGTGGACTTTCTCAACCAACCCAGGCATGTTTAGGCCTTTTGATTATTTTTTCCCCTCCAAATTTTTTAAACCCTCCCCTTCTCCTTCCCTTGGTGGCTCTGGATTCCCTTTTGATTATCTTCTTCCTCTTGCGCAGGACTCTCATCGTCTTTTCCACCGCGCGCTCCCCACAAATCCCACATTCCCTGGCAAAGCCTCGCCCTTCATTCCTACGCTCCTTGTCCACCTTGGGGGTGCACTGGGGCTGTCAGGGCTCTCCAGGCCGGGATGAAAAGGGATATTTAGGAGCATGGATGTGACTGATGGCTCAAGCACCGCGGGTGTCCTCGAGGAGAAACCCGAGCTCTGCGCCTCGGCCCTCGCGCTTCCTCTGGAATCTTCTTTGGATAAGGAGTGGTGGACAAGAGGTAATGGCCTAAGGGACAAAGAGGAATGGACTCAGACTGAAAGAGAGAAGGGTTAGATGGGAGATTGGGAAGCAGTTCCTGGCTGGGAGGGTGGGGAGGCCCTGGCACAGGTCGCCCAGAGAAGCTGTGGCTGCCCCTGGATCCCTGGAAGTGTCCAAGGCCAGGTTGGAGCACCCTGGGCTGGTGGAAGGTGTCCCTGCCCATGGAAGGGGTGGCACTGGATGATCCTTAAGGTCCCTTTCAACCTAAACTATCCTGGGATTTCATGACTCCCTGCAGCTCCCTCCTTGTGGCACTTGTGGCTTTTGGAGGAGCAAATTATAGTGATGGAATGAGCCCCTTCCCTCACAGGAGAGCAGGAGCAAATAATTATTGACATAACCCAGCCATTTACCAAAGTTTGATGGTAAATGAGGCAGTGGCTTAAACAGATTTGATGGCAAAGTGCCCTTGATTATTTCCTGATGAGGGAAAGGGGTCACACAGGGTTTTCAGGGAGACCCTTCCAGGGAGTCCTGAGGTGCAGAAAGGACCCCCTTGTGTCCTAAACTCCTTCTCAGAGAGGGGTTTAGGTGCAGCTGGATCCAGATTAACCCCAGACTTGTTCAGTGGTTTATGTCTAAAGGATTCTATGTGAACAATCAATCCTTTGTTTTGGGATCCCCATCCCTGGAAGTGTCCAAGCCCCGTCCAACCTGGCCTTGGACACTCCCAGGGCTGGGGACTGCGGGACTTCCCTTGACCACTTCTGAAGTGATAAAAAGCAAACTGTGGGGGGAAATTCAAAGATGTTCTTTTTACCTTCCCCTCCCTGAATCCCAGCTTTGCTGAAACAAGCCCTCTAAGCTTGGCAGACACCTGGGAACAGCAGGTTGTGGCTCTCCATGAATCCTGCTGTGTTTTCCAGCAGCTTTATCTGTTGTCTCTGAGGTGCCTCCTAAATCTTCCAACTAAACCCACACGGGGCCTCCAGTGAATACCCCAAAATCCCAGTAGATTATCCCATAGTTAACAAGGTCATGTGTATTTTGAGATGTGTATTTAGAGCTCTACAGCTTATCAGGAAAGAGAATTTTGTTTTCAAATTTGTTGCTGTAAAAAGCCTCCAAGTACTTCTTACCTTTCTCAGGCCTGACAAAGACAGAGCCTAAAGAAAAAAAAACAGGTGATAAACAAGAGCTCCACGTTTGTTCCAATTATTTTAATCACTTGGGGAACAAGAGGAGGAAGGACAGAAAGCAGTGAGTGGCACTGAGTGTTGCCAGGCAGGCACTTGGCACTTCTTTGCCCTTGGGGGTTTGCTTTGCCATCACACTCAGGGCTTATTAGAAAACAGCTCCTTTGCAGCCTTGCTCCAAAACCTTATTTGCTCTCAGCTCTGCAGTGAGAGGCTCAATCATTTCAGTCAGAGCTTGTTTGGAAAGCATTTATGGCCCTGGATTGATGTGATTGCTACCCACAGACATCATTAGTCCTGCCTGCACATCTCAGCTCCCCGACTCTGAGCCATAACCTTTTAAATGCTATCGATCCCATAAAATTGCTCCAGTGTTCTTTGTGTTCCCTGACATGTCAGACACTGCCACAGCCAGTTGAGGATGTGACCTGCACCACCATCAGCAAGGGAGAAGTGGGAAAGGGGTTGGAAGTTGTGTTGGGAGATTGGACAACAGGTCAGAGGGACCCACGTTCTGCAGGGGAGAAAAGACCATTTCGTGCTGTCTCTGCTGCAGGGAGGAGCTGAGCTGGAAGGGACACACAAAGATCATCAAGTCCAACTCCTGGCCCTGCACAGGACCATCCCCCACCTTACAAACCTCAGGATTGGGCCCTTTTTCCAGGTCATGGGGGTTTTGTCCTTCTCCAGCACTCCCAAGACACCTCAAGGGTTAATCCAGCAGCACTGGGCTGGGAAGGGGGAATCGATTTTCCTGCCTGTGGGTCTGTGGCAGGACATGAATATATTTGTAACCTGAGCCAGAAAACAACCTGTGGATGCTCCTGAAGAGCCCCACCATGATCCCAGGGCTGTGCCAAGGATCCTGTGCCAAGCACAAAGAGCTCACCTGTCCCTGGTATTCCTTCTCCAGCAACACCTCCACCACTTTCCCGACCTCTTCCAGGAGCCATGGGCTTTTAGCAAGAACCCACAGCCTGAGGATGGTCTTAAAACCACAGAGCTGGCTGTGCCAGAGCTCCTGCCAGAATGCTGGGGAGCAGAGGCTGTAAATCACTGTGCTGGCAGAGGGTGGTTGCTGCAGCCTTGTCTCTGGGCCTGATGTGACTTCCATGCCAATAAACCCCCCCCTCAACCAGATTTCAGCTTCCAGGTGATTTGGGTTTGCTTTGGGCCAGGCTGCTTTGGTGGCAGGTGGTGGCTGAGATGCCACAGGCACTCCTGGGTGGTTTTGTCCTGGTAGGAGATTTCAGCTTTTATTTCCACCAGTTGCCAGTGTCAGTGTTGCCAATGTCAGTGTTTTTACACCATTCTTGCTTTCCCAGGGCAGCTGGACCAGCTCAGGACACCGAGGGAGGGGTGGTTGGGTTTGTTGGAGAACTCAGTGGGGAATTGTTGAGTTTCCTGGAGAACTCACCTGGCACAAATCCCAGCTCTGCCCAAGGTGAGTGATTGCCCAAGGCCACCTCCATCCCTCCCTTCCAGCATCTTCCCTCTCCTATCAACACCTGCAGGAGGGAATCAGTTGGTCCCTCCCAACCCAAACCATTCCATATTCCATGATTTTATGGTCCCAGCCCCAAATTGCTGCTGCTGGAGCAGGAATCTCATTCTATCTCAGCAGATGGTTCTTAACAGCATCTCCCTCATGGCCTTTTCCTGCTGTCATTTTGTTTCAAAAGCAAATAACTCCAGCAGCAGCAAACCCCAAACTGCCTGGTTGTTGGGGACCTGAAGCACATGTTTAAAATTCCCATTCCCTGCTGTTCCCTTGCAATTTCCCTTCTCCTTGGCCTGACCACTTGCTCCTTGAGTTCTTGCAGGAACCCAATATCTTCCAGGGCTTCGGCTCTGCTCTTGAAAGCAGCTGGAATTGGGCAGCACAGACAAAAATACACATTGAAATAAGGTTCTTTTCCTTAAAACCCAGCCAAGAACTCCAAGGTGCACCATTCCAGCCCAGATTATTCCATCCGGCCCCGTAACTCCAACATTTGGAGAGGGAGGTTAAATTTAGCAGTGTTACTATTTCTATTTTAATATCCTGGAGTTGGCTCCGAGTCCAACACTGAATTTTGTGTTTTCTCCTGCCGGCTTCCCCCTCCTCAGGAATCCTGCTTCCATGGAGTGTCTGCTTATCCCTCCCCAGTCTGACAGGGTTGGGAGCAGGATCAAAGCCCAGTTTGATGGGGTTTCATTGTGGAGATGGAAACCCAAAGTGGAACTGCTGCCTGAAGTTCCTCAGGGGATGATTTTATTGTGTCAAGGTCCAGGTTTGTGCCACATCCTCCAGCCTCACCTGTCCAGGTGGGGCTTGGACTCACTGCAGGTCCCTGTGTGGGAGTGGAGAAGGTGGTTCACGTCCTGCTTGTGCTTGTGGCTCATGGAACAGGGAATGGAGCTGGGAATGTGTCTGTGGGAGCTGAGGAGCAGGGAAATGAGCAGAGAGGTTGGAATATGGCAGAGCTCTGGAAGTAAAAATAGCCCAAGAACCCTGGAGCAGGAGCAGCAGGAGCAGCAGGAGCAGCAGGAGGCTGTGCCTGGAATGGGGAAAAACAACTCCAGCAATGCCCTGTTTTGCAAATCCCCCAGTGGTGAGCTGAGAGGGGTGGGGGGCACTTCTGGGGTTGAATTATGGCAAATCCAGCCTGATTCATCAGCCCCAAAGCTGAACATCCTGACAGAGGTGGCAGCTCTGCTGAAGGACCTTTACCTACGAATGCTGACACAGCCTGGCCACCCCTGAGGGACAGGTCAGCACCTGAGCCTGTAAAAGTCCAGCCCCACACTCCAAGGGCAGGTTCTTCCAACATTCCCCTTCTTGGAACGTGTGGAGATTCCTCCCTGGAGTGGGGACACCCCTCAAGGTCACTCCTGGAGCCTGAGCTGAAGGGATTTGCCCACTGTCCTTGGTCTGAGTGAGTGACACCAACCTTTAATTAATAATTGATTTTTTTTGCCAGCTTTAATATAATTCCCTTAATAGAATCACTTTGCTATAGTGCACTATACTGGACATACCATACTGGTGCTTTGAGCTCCTATACTGAATAATATTGTGATAATAAATAACTCTGATTAAGATCTTTCTGCCTAATCATTTATCATAACCAACCACTCATTTTCAGACAACTAGACCTGCTTTGCCACCCCTGGTCCTGCAGGACAGAGTTGTGCCAAGGTTCAATCCCACCTCTGTGATTCCTTGGGGTTAATTATTGCCAGGTCAGGTGTTGCCCCATCCACTGCTGACAACCTTCACACCTTCCACTGACTTCATTTTCCAGGAAGTCTGTGAGTTCTTCCCATTCCATATCTCAGCTTTTTTCCATTGGTGATTTTATAAAGTTCATTTAAAAACAGACTGGGGGTTAAAACACTTTTTAATAAGAAATTATGTTCCTTGGTTTTCCCTTTTTTTTTTTTTGTTTTGGTAGACAAAAACTATCCAGAGGGAAGTCAAACAAAAAGAGAAACAAAGGAAACAAGAAGAGGGACAGAAAAAAAAATCCCTGTTCTGCCATTCCTTCACCTCATAAAGTCTTGAATTACTACAGGAAATATAAAGAGAGCAGAAATGAAGGGAAGCAGCAGCAAAAGCTCAGTGGGAAAAGGCAGTTTTGGTGGACTTGCCCAGGTTTTAAATGGATCATATTGTTGCCAAAGAGGTTTGTAAGGAGAGGGATGGATCATCCACTGGGAGGATTTTAGAATCCCAGGATGCTTTGGGTGGAAAGGGACCTTAAGGATCATCCAGTGCCACCCCCTGCCATGGGCAGGGACACCTTCCACCAGCCCAGGATGCTCCAACCTGGCCTTGGACACTTCCAGGGATCCAGGGGCAGCCACAGCTTCTCTGGGAAATCCATTCCAGTCCCTCCCCACCCTCCCAGCCAGGAATTCCTTCCCAACATCCCATGTAAATCTATCCTCGTTCAGCTTGAACCATTGCACCCTGTCCCATCCCTCCAGGTCCTTGTCCAGAGTCCTTCTCCACCTGTCAGCTTTTGATGCAGATTTTAATGGGGAATTTAATGGAGATTTAATGGAGAAATCCCAAGTCTCCCCTTCCAAACTTTGATAGAGCCCCATTTTTTCTATTCCTTAACTGAGATGTAACACTTGCTGTGAATCCCATCAGCAATAGAGTCCCCAAAAGCTCCTAATCCAAGGATTCCTGTGCATTTTCCCAGTTTAATCCCTTTCCCCATCCCCAAAGATCCCTCTTTGGAGTGTTTAAAGGACATTTTCATCACCTCAAGACACCAAACAATAATATTTTCACTATTAGGAGCAGTAATGTTTTCATTTACTCCTTGGAGACTCTGACAGGGAACCTTCCAGGAAATACAAACAAAGGAACACTTTAAACACACCGAATGCCCCAAAGCTGCAGAGACACCTTGTTGTGGTGACACCTGATCCCTTTGGGATCAAAGCCGGGAATTAACCCCGAATCCTGCCCATGGCAAAACCAGGGAGGGGGGAAAAGGTCTTCCCTCCTCCCCAACTGTGCCACCTTGGCACAAATCCTGCTGGGTTTTCATCCCTGTCTTTTCCCTCCCAGCCCATTTTCCAGGTGATTTTCCACAGCGGGGTCTGTTCTCCCTCTTGGCCTTGTGAGGCTCTGGGCTCTGGCTCAATCCTTGGGGGTTTTTTTTTTGGGTTTTTTTTTTCTTGCCCTGCTCGTGGTGTTTGCAGATTTTTTTCTTGGAATAGCCCCTGTGGGAGGCTGGAATGCCGTGGGCCGTGGCAGGGATTTGTCCCTGCAATTATCCCTGGGTGCTGTTAATCTGCTGCGAGTGCCTGTGGCTTGTCCTCGCCTCGGGCTCTTTGCTGCGGTTTCTGCCCTTCCTCAATCCCCCAGTGTTCACTTCTCACACTCCCTTCACCCTCCTCCTCCTCCTCCTCCTCCTTTTCCCTGCAATTCTCCAGCTTTTTGCAACCCCCCCCTCACCCCCATCGCTTTAAAATTCCCCTTGAAGGCCTGATGTTCCCCAGGTTTCCTCCTCGTTGGTCGGGAATGAGGATTATTCACTGTATTAAATTTATTCTCCTTCTTTTCTCCCCTTCCCACCTCCCTTTCCTCTCCCTCCAGGCCTCTTTCCCAGGCTCCTGTTGTCCCAGCAGCTTTTATGGATGGCAGATGTGTGTCAGGGGGTTTGGGGGCTCCTCACCACGAGGAGCTTTCCAGTGGCACCATAAATAATTCAGAACATCTTTATTATTACACTTTTATTGGATGATAGACATTCGTTGTATGTTATTTTATAAGTTACATCGCATTTTGTCATAATTTTATTATACTATTGTATGTCTTATAAATGTTATATTTGATATAATTTTCATAGGTTTATAAAGAGTATTTATAAACAGTATTTATAAGGAGCAGTTCTAAAGAATATTTATAAAATGCTGTATTTAAAGCTCTGCCTGAGGGGGAGCAGCCCCAGAGCCAAGAGGCAGCTCTTTATAATTGGAATATTTTTGCAAAGAGAGCAGAAAACTTACCCTGCTCCAAATAATTCTCATCCTCTCTGGGCAGAAACCAGCAGAGACTCAAGATTTTCTATCCATCCCTTTGGTTAATAAGACCATAAATAACCCCCCGGAGGATGCAGAATATCAGCCCTGTGAGTCCAACCCCAGCCTGTGAAATCCTTGGTTTCAAGGACCTAATTCTCATTTCTTTCCTGTTTTCCATGAGAACATGAAAAACGACACCCAGAGGCCACATTTCCAGGGATTATTTGCCATCACTGGGAGAAAAATGCACTGAAGAGCCACTTTGAATGTGTTGGAATTCATCTATAATTGTTATTATTTTAGTATTTATTGTTATTATTTTATTTATATAAATAAT
>VYXB01010193.1:0-28781 GCA_013397135.1 Pachyramphus minor | reverse complement strand
AAATATAAATATAAATATAAATATAAATATAAATATAAATATAAATATAAATATAAATATAAATATAAATATAAACATAAGGTGTGGGATCATAAAGTGGTTTTGCCAGAAAAGGGATCAGTTTTCCTGAAGAAGACCTTCTTTACCTCAAATTCTGGCTCACTCTGGCTCAAAGAACCACTTTTCCCTCAAATTTGACTTTGCCTTGGCAACATTCAGCCCTGAAGGGAGAGGAACAGAAGGAGCTCCCACTGCCGAGGGTCAGCCCGGGAGCCAAAGGGTTTGGGAATGGCTTGGAAGGAGCCTGTGGAATTGTTTGGAGCCCTGGGTGGGATGAGACAGGAGCTGTTTCCACCAGGCCTCGTCGCTCCCATCCAGGCTCCACTTCCCACCGTCTCCAGCCCTGCCTGGATTAAAGGCTCCTGGATGCAGTGGGAGCAGAGGATCAGCTCCCCTGAGCATCCCAACCGTGCTCCTCAGGGATCCTCATCCCAGGGGTTCCAGGGGGTCTCTCAGGACCAGCCACGGCCAAGAACAGCGGAGTTTAGTCCCAGCTTCAGCCAGGATCGGACTCCCACTCGGTCCCTGCCCTTTCTCCTTATCTTTCAGGACTTTGGAGCAGCAGCTCTCATCCAAAGGTGCCATCCCACCCTTGGGAACCCCTCCCAGCTCCTCCCCTGCGCTGGGTGGGACGGTTTATTCCACCTTTCCTCTCCTCTCTTCGGGATTTGTGAGCTCAGCCGAGGCAGCCATGGAAAAAACCATGGAAAAGCCATGGAAAAGCTGGATCCAGGGCCCGGCTGGCTCAGCCCCCCCATGGCACGACCCCCTTTGCCCTCCCCGGAGCTCTCCTGGCACCGCAGGCTCTGCCAAGCCCCGTTCAGTGGCTTTCCAGCAAGGCACAGCCTCCAGCTGGGCTCTGGGGATCTGTCCGTGCCTGGGATGAGGCAGAGACACAATTAAACCCCCCCGTGCTGAGGGACCCCGGCGAGGAACCGGCTCCGGGAGCGGGATTTGTCTCCATGAACTGCAGCTGCCTCCTCCCGGAGCATCCCGGCAACAGCAGCTCTTTATCCCCCTCTCCAGCCGCCCGGGAATGAGCAGGGACTGCCAAGAGGGGCTTGTTCATCCCTAAAGCTGCTGTGCTGCCAAGCTGGCCTGGATTGCCTTGGGAAGGTGGTTCCTGCTGGGAGAAGTTTGGAGAAGCTGCTACATTTTGCTGTCTAAAACTGCCCAGGATGAATCCTCCTCTTCCCAGCTCCATCCTCCCTTTAGGGATGCCCAGACTGATTTTCTCCCTAATGCCAGTTTTATCCTTGTTAATGGTGGGATCTGATATTGGGGACAGGACTGGAGATACCACCCCAAATTCCTGGTTTTGATGGCAACACTTGAGAACTTTTCTCTCCTTTTCTGCTTCACAAAACATGGTAAGATCTCCAATCTGATTTTTTTCCTGTGGCTGGAGGTTTCCCACTCCAAATATCCCAGAGAGAAAACTCAGAGCAGTTCAGAGCACCACGAGCAAAGTCTTTCTTTGGCATTTATTGACTTCCTTGGCTTCAGACTCTGGAGGAATCCCTGGGGAACCCACGAGGATTATTCACACAATGAAGTGTCAAATCTTTTGGTAGCAACAACTTGTAGTAAATAATTGTGAACCAGACAAAGCCAAGGGCTGGAACTGCTCTGTTGGTGCTGGTTAATGCTCTGCAGCACAGCTTGGACATGGGAGCTCCTCCATGTCCCATTCAATGGGTGTGGAGGAAGACACAGGACAGACCAGGAATGTCTTCTCCTCTTCTTGGTAGAGGAAATCAATTTTTTTTTTTGGGAAAAAGAAACTTGGGCTGTACCAATTCTGCATCACTCCCCAGCAGGGTCCCAACTGTCTGTGGTGCTAAGTTGCCACAGCAATATCTGGTTTTCATGGAATTCCAGAATGGTTTGGGATGGAAGGACCTCAAGGATCATCCAGTGCCACCCCCTGCCACGGGCAGGGACACCTTCCACCAGCCCAGGTTGCTCCAGCCTGGCCTTGGACACTTCCAGAGATCCAGGGGCAGCCACAGCTGCTCTGGGAATTCCATTCCAGTCCCTCCCCACCCTCACAGCCAAGAATTCCTTCCCAATATCCCATCTCAATTTATCCTCTCCCAGCCTGAAGCCATTCCCTGTGTCCTGTCCCTCCATCCCCAGTCCCTCTCCAGCTCTCCTGGAGCCCCTTCAGGCCCTGCAAGGGGCTCTCAGCTCTCCCTGGATCCTTCTCTTCTCCAGGGGAACCCCCCCAGCTCTCCCAGCCTGGCTCCAGAGCAGAGGGGCTCCAGCCCTGGGAGCAGCTCCGGGGCCTCCTCTGGACTCTCTCCAGCAGCTCCAGGTCCTCCTGCTGTTGCTGAATTCCTTTGGGAAAGTTTCTAGAGCCCGTTCCAAATCCCTGCTTTTGAAAGTTTGGACACACATAGAGAAGCCTTTGGTGGTTGACAAAGCACATCAGGAGATCCTGGATCATTCCGTGTGTTAATTCAGCTGATTCCTGGCTTTTTATGGAAGCCTGGTGCCCAGGAGCAGAGCAGTTGGAATGGTGCAGAGTTACAACCAGACTGGTTTGTATTGGTTTGCTCTTTTTGTGGCTTGCAAATATTTGCAGGAGTGATGCTGCTTGTGAAAATGTTTGTCTGTGATGGAAGGGCCGCATTAATCACGGAAATCTGTGTCTGCAGCATTTACAGGGAGATGTCTCCAGTTCCCCAGTCCCCAATGGACTCATTAGCACTCATTTGTGTGCTAATGAGTTTTGAAGTGGGAGTACATTCTGTTGTAAATGTATTTGAGAGGTTGTTGACAGTCAGAGCAAATGCACCTCCCCAATTCACCCCCACTTGCGGGTCTTTATCTCGCTCCTATCACTTGTTCTCATCTTTTGTCAAGTTAAAAGGGAACAAAACCCTCTTTGTTGCAGTTTTGAACGTGGGCAAGTGGTTTGGGGTGTGCTCTGCCCACCAGGGACTTGCACAAGGTCTTCCTGCTGTAACTGAGGAGCACCTGGAGCCTGCAAACCTTCCCCTCCAAAGAAACTCCCGTGGTGAATTGGGATGTGAAAAGCTGCAACTTGAATTTCGTTTTCCCTTTCCAACGTTGGGCCATTCCAGCCTTTATTGGTCAGAACATTGTTCCCATTACTTCCTAAAATGATTTGAGCTGGACTCTTGCTCTCTATTCCCTCCTGTCCCACTCAATAGAAGCTCAGGGGTTGATGTTCCTGTGCCAATCAGGATGGAATGGATGGGATGGCTCCCATCCCTCCCCCTCTTTCTCTGGCATCACAGTTCCATTCTCCCACCACAGTCAGAACCACCCTGAGGAGCACATGAAAATAATTCTGGCTATTAGATGCAAATTATGCACAGCCTTGGGGGCAATTCCAAGCCAAGTTCCTTCTCCTCTGGCAGCCTCTGGGAATTCTGATGGAGTTTGTAGAGTGACTGGTGGGAATCTGCCTCATCTTTCACCACGTTCAGCTTCTTTTCCTGTGTAAAACATTCCTGCCCTTGGAGCTCATCCCCTTTTTCAGCCTGCACAGGTCAGGACAGTTTGGAGTCTGTTGTTCATCCATGGATTGAGATGTGTTGTGTCCTGGAAAGGCTCTTACAGCCCAACCTCTGAGTGGAGACACTCAAAGTCATCATATCCCATGGCTGTGACACTTTAATAACACTAATTAATGATCAGTGGTGGTAAAAAAAGGCCTTTGTAGACACATAAAAATAATATCCTGATAAATATCTCTGATTTCTCTTAAAACAGCCCCACAAACATCTGTGCTCAGCTGGTTGTGTCACCCTGTGGAGGCACCAGCAGCTCTTCAGTGAGGCTGGGGGTCTGAAGAAGATGCTCACACCACAAGAGTTGCCCCAGGAACAGAAATGAATAATGTTTTTATCCCTTGGTCTCCAGCCAGGGCTCCTGAGAGAGGCCAAAGCTCTGGCTGAGATCCATTCCTCACAGTTAATTCATTAATTAGTTAAAAAAACAACAACCCAAAATTAGGGAGGAAGGATCCAGGCTCCAATATTTAATGCTGGGATCAAGGCATTTGCTGCCTGTGGAGTTTCCCTGGACAAACAATCACTGCAGTGGGGTTGGGATCAGCCCAGGGCAGGGGGGGGATCTCACCTGGGGCATGTCCAGCCTCTCATCCATCAGCATTCCCAAATCCTTCTCCTCAGGGCTCTCCATCAGTTCACCCCCAGCCTGGATTAATCCTGAGCCAGGCCCAGCACCTGGACCTTGGCCTTGTTAAACCCCAGGAGCCTCCCGGGCTTTCCCCTCGGGCTCGTCCCGGTTCCTGTGGGTGGAATCCCACGGGAATTCCAGGCCTGTCCCTGCACCCCTCACCCTGGAGTCACCTGCAAAGACACTGAGATGCCCTCGGCCCTTCCTCTGGTGCCTTTAATGGAGAGATTAAATAACACTATTTAATATCAAATTACTATTAAATGATGTTAAATAAACCTGGTCCAAGAGGGACCAGGACTGAGAGGTGAAGGAAGGCACTGACACCCCCACTCTGCCCTGGTGCCACATTATTGTTATTTATGTCCCTCTCATTTTCCAGAGCAGGTTCCAGAGCAGATATTTTAGGAGAAAACACTCAAAGATGACACCAAAAATGACAACTTGGGCAGATGTAAAAATGCTGCTGGAATGGGAATGATCAGAGTTTCTCCTCCCTCGACCACAGGGACCAACTCCAGTGGCCTGAAGGATAATTTTCTTTTAACAGGAGGATAATTTTCTTTCATCCAAGCTCTAGAGCTCCTCACTGATGGGCCAATTAGGGATGAGAGTGGGATTTGCATGTCAGGGTTTGCTGGATCATCTCGGAGCAGTCGCTTCCTCACCCTGGTGCTGCTTCATGGCTTTGTGTCAACGAGTGGGGAGGAAAAAATACACAAAATGAAAGAAAACCAACAAAAAAAAATAAATCAGGGACGTCATTCCTGGCAGGGAGTTAAAGGTCTGACTGTGGTTATTCATGACTTAATTCCTTGTCCCACAGAGAGGGGGAGAAAAAAAAAGGAGTTTATTCCTCTTACTTTGGTGCTGATGTCATAAAAATCCTTAATTTTGTGGTAAAGGAGCACAGGGTCAACGTGTGGCACATCCACGTTCTTCAGGATCCTCCTGGGGGGGAAATGAAGGAGTTTCTCAGATTAAAATCCCTTCAGAGCATTAAATTATCCCGAATCTGTGACGTGCCAGGAGCACCAGGAATTGGGCTGGGAGAGCAGGTCCATCTCCCCTCTCACCAGAGGTTTGGTGGAGATGTTTCTTCCAGAGCAGCAATCCCAGATTCCCAGCCCAGGTGCTGGATTACTGTCCTGCCTCTGGGAGATTGTGGAGTATTATGGTCTGGCAAAAGCCAAAAGGATTTGGGCTGTGTTTCCACGGGAAGTGGCCTTGGATTGGTCTCCAGGTTATTTTGGTGGTGGTTGGACACAGGAGGTCGCAAAGATGATCTCAAACCCGGATTGAGGCAGATTTTGCCATGTTTAAATTTGGAATAACCAATCCAGTGGGATGATTCCTGCAGACCAGCCCATCTTCTGATTTTCCTGTGGTTTTTGCCTGTGTTTTCTTCTCCTGTCAATCCTGATCAATGAGTCTGTCCTGGAGACATTGCCCTGGCTGTGGCATTCCAGGGATAGTCCTTGGCCAAGCTCTTCCCTGTTCCACACCAACATCCATGGAAAATGGTGCTGCTCTGAGAAGGAGAAGGACAAACAGTGTGTCCTCCTGAAAGCCCAACTCTGGGAGAGAGTTTGGGGGTCTTAATAGCCCCTGATGCTTTTTAAACAGGTCTTGATTCCTCCTTCCTTTTCTTTTCTCTTTTCTTTATTTTTCTTTTTTGTTTCTTTTTCTTTTTCTCTTTTTCCTTTTCTTTTTCTTTTTCTCTTTTTCCTTTTCTTTTTCTCCTCTTCTTTTTCTTTTTCTTTTTCTTTTTCTTTTTCTTTTTCTTTTTCTTTTTCTTTTTCTCTTTTTCCTTTTCTTTTTCTCCTCTTCTTTTTCTTTTTTCTTTTTTCTTTTTCTTTTTCTTTTTCTTTTTCTTTTTCTTTTTCTTTTTCTTTTTCTTTTTCTTTTTCTTTTTCTTTTTCTTTTTCTTTTTCTTTTTCTTTTTTTCCTTTTCTTTTTCTCCTCTTCTTTTTCTTTTTTCTTTTTTCTTTTTCTTTTTCTTTTTCTTTTTCTTTTTCTTNTCCTTTTCCTTTTCCTTTTCCTTTTCCTTTTCCTTTTCCTTTTTCTTTTCCTTCTCCTTTTCCTTTTCTCTTTTTTTTTTTCTTTTCCTTTGCCTTTTTTCTCTTTCTTTTTTTCTTTTTCTTCCCCAAAATTCTTTGCCACACAGGGAGAAACTGTTGGAACACGGAATAACTCAGCTCTGGACCTTTTTGCCAACAGTGCCTGTGAAGCTGCAGCTTTGTTTGGTTGATTCTTCCTGGTTGGATTGGGATAAATGCAGATGAGCAGGTGGAAAACCCTATTGGAAGGTCCCTCCCAATCCCTGTGTCACCAGGACGTGGCTGTGGGACCAGTTTATCCCTGTCCCTATTTTTAAGGCAAAGAATTTGGAATGGGATTGGTTTTACACCATCTGTGAGTGACCTTGCCAAAACTCTTTGCCAACCGTGGAAAAACGCACTTCTGGACCTTTTGGATTTGATCTTGGAGCCTCTTTGCATCCAAATCCCAAAATAAGGAGCGGAATTTGCATCTGATAATAGGCACAGGCTGGGAGGGAGGAGCAGAGCCCTCGGAGTGCCGCAGACTGGGATTTCTGCAGGCACAGCTGGAGGGGATGCATCCCAGTTCCAACGGCAAAACAATGTGGAGACAAGATGTGTTCCCTTCTGGAGCTCTGCAGGAGGTGCTGGGAGTGTGTGAGTGACAGCTGGGGCTGGGATAGCGGCCTCCTGCAGGGCAGGAATGGGATTTGGGATAGCTCTGCTTCCCCTGTCTGGTCTCCCCCTGCTCCCCCCAGTGCAGGAATGTCTCCACCACAAAGCCAGAGCTGGGGATGGTGTTCCCGAGTCCTGCAGGGCTCCTCCTGCTCTGCTGGCCCTGTGGGTCACAGAAGATGGGAGGAATCCATCCTGGCTTAAGCTGGGTGTTGACAAGGAAGATGTTTGGGATGATTCCAGCCACCCTGGAACCCCTTTATTGGAAGTTAATCAATATTTTTAATGAAGCCAAGGGTGTGGTTGGTTTCATCCCAATCCTTGTGGGTGCTTTCCAGCTCAGGATATTCCTGACTCTGTGATTCAAGTAGGAAATAGGAATCACCCCCCAACATCAGCCCTGGGCTGGGGGGGTTTAGTCTGGAGGGACCTTCTCGCTCCCTACAAGTTCCTGACAGGAGGGGGGAGCTGGGTGGGGTCGAGGGAAAGGATGAGAGGAAATGGCCTCAGGTCGGGCCAGGGGAGGGGCAGGTGAGAAATGAGATTTTTTCCCCTGTGAGAGTGGTCAGGATTGGAATACGTGTCCCAGGGTGGTGGTGGAATCACCACATCTGGAAGTGTTCCAGCAGTGTCTGGGTGAGGCACCTTGGGCCATGGATCAGGGGTGGTTATGGTGGTGCTGGGCTGGACTGGATGGTGGTGAAGGTCTCTTCCAATCCTGATGTTTCTGGGATTCTGTGATTTCCTGCCTGTTTCTGTGGGAGTTGGGCAGTCCCCATCTACCCTGGGGACATGTGGAGCTGAATCCAGCCCCGACTGTCCATGATGTGCTCAGGTTGTGGACTAGGATGTGCTCACCTTCCACTAGCCCAGCTTGCTTCAGCCTGGCCTCGGACACTTCCTGGGATGGACCAACCTGTGCCAGGGCCTCCCCACCCTCCCAGCCAGGAATTCTTTCCCAATATCCCACCTAAACTTTACCTGTTTCAGTTTAAATGACCTGAAACTCATTTGAGAGTGAAGGAAAGATGAAATGCATATCCTGGTTGGAGTATCTTTCCAAAATATGGTGTTCTCAGAGAAGGAAGATGCTGGCAAGGCTGGGACATCATTCCCAGGAAAACAAATCACCAGCACAGCTCCAAAGCCTAAACAACACTTCACCTGCTCCCGCTCCCCTGCTCCACCTGGACATTCACAAGTTACAACCAACTCTCAGGGAAAGGAGTTGTGGATCATCAGAGCTTCCTCCTGCCTGTCCTGTCCTGTGCCACCGGTCCCTGCTCCCAGCTGGAATGGTTCAGAGCCAGGAAAAGCTGCACTGCAGGGTGGTTTTCCCAACAGAGGGGATTCACAGCTTCTTGACACAGTTGGGAGCAGATGTTGGGACACAAGGGCTGTCGTGACAATTAATTCCCTGGGGGACACCAAAACCTCTCCCTATTAGGAGCAGACCTCCTTGGAAGGCTTTTAAACAGGAATAAAGCATTCCTCTTTGGAAAGATGCTCCGTGGAATATTCCCACTTGTCAGAAAGACCCTTTCTTTCCACCCCCTCCCCTGATCTCTTTTTAAGCCGCTTTTTGCTAAATTTTTGTTGTTTGTTTTTGTTTCCAGCTGCTCTGATGAGAAGATTTCCCTTGTGGTGAAAGAGAAAAAACCAAGCCAGTTGTGATAGAAATAAATACAGTCCATGGGATTTTTTTATCCCAGGCATTTTTTTATCCCAGGGATTTTTTTTGTCTCCACTGAGGTGGAGAGAAAGGCTCACAGGCAGCAAAGCTCACCTGACTTGTGCCTAATAAAAGAAATCCAGGAGAAATGAAACAAAACCTCGCCCTGTGCTGCAATTCTGGATGGTCAGGGCTGGAATGACACAGCTAATAAAAATCTCAGCAGCAAATCCGTGCCTGCTTTGAATTAAAAAGGGCATTTGCATAAGCAATCACCAGTGGTGGAATTCTTCTGCACCAAAGTCAACCACTTGCCCTGGAGGGCAAAGAAGTGCCTATTTCCAAACTGTGTGGCCTTGGGCAAACTTTTCCCACTCCATGGCTCAGCTGAGTGGTCTCACATGCTCCACGTCTCCCTTCAGGCCACCCTGTGGATCCAGCACAGCTCTGCAGAGTTCCTGGTGATCATTCACACGTGGTTGTGCTCCCCATCCGTGCCATGAAACCCTCAGTGCACCGGGCAAACCGCCCTCCCCAAAATAAATGCAGTTGTTTTGTATTTTCACTCCCCTCTTCCCTGAGTCATGTGGGGTCAGGGCACTGATTCCATTTGTCACCCAGCTTTATCTTGGCCAGCAAACGTGTTTGCAAATAAAGAATCAGCAAGGAGGAATTCATGGGATGTGATGTCATCCCTCGGCTTTCCTGCGGGGCCGGAGCATCTTGTGAGTTGTAACACCAGGACTCCTCCTCTCTGCCTTTCATGTGGCTCCTCGCTGCTGCTGCCTCCGAGTTCATGAGGAGGTGCTGGAGCAGGGAAGGGAAGGGAGCTGGGAAGGGGCTGGAGCAGCAGCAGCAGCTGAGGGAGCTGGGGGGGCTCAGCCTGGAGAAAAGGAGGCTCAGGGGGGACCTTCTGGCTCTGCAACTCCCTGACAGGAGGGGGGAGCTGGGGGGGGTCGGGCTCTGCTCCCAGGGAACAAAGAGCAGGAAAACAGCCTCAGGCTGTGCCAGGGGAGGTTCAAGCTGGTTAATTGGGAAAAATTCTTCCTGGAAAGGGTGGGGAGGCCTTGGCAGGGGCTGCCCAGGGAGGTTTGGAGTCCCCAGCCCTGGAGGTGCCCAAGGAAGGCCTGGATGTGACTCTCAGTGCTCTGGGCTGGGGACGAGGTGGGGATGGGCACAGGGGGGATCCATGGGCTGGGAGGTTGGAGCACAAACCCACCTAAAATTGGGGAAAGTAAAGTGAAATACACATTGATCCACATGAGTGGGATTATCTTTAATGCCCTTTGATCATCCTGTGCTCTGCTAAAAGCATTTTTCATGCAATATTTTTCCCCTTCCCAGGCTGCCCAGGGCAGGGGTGGAGCCCCCATCCCTGGAGGGATTCCAAAGCCCTGTGGATGTGGCACTTGGGCACATGGGGCAGTGGTGGCCTTGGCAGTGCTGGGGGACGCTTGGACTCAACGATCTCAAAGGTCTTTCCCAACCAAAGTGATTCTGGGCTGCTCTGCTGGAGCACATCCTGAGCTGTGACAGCTTCCCCGCCGTTGCCCTCGGAGTGTTCTCCTGACCACGGTGTGAACCGACTGCTCTGCCCTCCCCAGGGCTGCTCTGACCTCGGGCTGGGCTGGGTGGGATGGATCCCGAGCCAGGAGAGGTGAAGGTGTCACAGCAGGACAGACACCCAGCACCAGACCCTCTGTGTGACCTCTCCCAGGGTGAGGAGCTCACCCTGTGCTCTCGTGGAGGCAAACGGGGATCAGCCAAGGTTTTATTTCCCTCCTTGCCTCATCCTCCCCCTCATCCCACATTCCAGGGACAGGACCTTTTCTCTACCCTCTGTCAGCCTGACAGGATTTTTCCCAGGAGCTCCTGGGCTTCATCACATCCTATGGGTGTGCTGGATCAAGGGAGGCTCAATGCATTTGAATCCAAGTGGGAAGAAAGGAGAATTCCTGAAATCTGCTTCGTCCAAACCGTGTCCTCCTTGCTGACGGAGCGAGGGGACCATCACTGGCTGCAGCTACTCTTGTGGGGACACAGGACATCCCACTCTGAGTGCCCAAGGCAACATTTGGTCACAGAGGTGATTCTTTCCCTGCTGGAAATGGGAAGAGGGAGCTGAGTGAGGGATTTCAGAGTCTGCTGGAGCGTGGAGCATGTGGGAGGTGAGGAGCCCAAGCCAGGGCTGATAAATCCAGCATTCCTGTCCCCACCCTTCCCTGTGAACCATGGAAAGGTTAATGGCATCCAGACAACCCTGCTCTCCTCAGCTCTTTGGTTATGAGGTGCCTCTTTTTCCAGATGGTTCTGACGGCCACCAGGAAATGTTATTATTAAATTTACTAAAAATGGAGGGATTCTTGCAAGGTGCAGCATTTTCCTTGGGTTTTGCCTTTATTTCCAAGAGTCTTGGGGAAGGGAGACATCTCCTGCTACGAAATGGGGACATGGAGTTCCCAAGGGTAGACAAGGTGAGGCAGGAGGGTCAAGACTTCCTAGAGCAGAGATTGGATTAATGAGCTGTGGATTCATCCCACCATCTGATGGGAAAGGTGCTGAGAAGAGAGAGGAGCAGGATGGGAAGAGGTGACAGTTGATTGTTTTCCCTGGGAAAGACACAAGGAATGCATTGTGTGTGGAGAAAATGGTGTTCCATAGGTTCCCAGAACGGTTTGGGTTGGAAGAGACCTTAAAGATCATCTCATTCCACCCCCTGCCATGGGCAGGGACACCTTCCACCAGCCCAGGGTGCTCCAACCTGGCCTTGGACACTTCCAGGGATCCAGGGGCAGCCACAGCTTCTCTGGGAAACTTGGTCCAGTGTCTCCCCGCCCTTAATCACCATTTGATGGAGAGGAAGGAGGCAACAGGTCAATATATATTTGATATATACAGTATACATAATATATATAGTATACATCTGTATATATAATATGAAATATATTTAAATATAAAATATAAAATTATAAAGTTATTATTTATAGATAATAAAATAATTATCTAAAATAGAAAATTACATATATGTTATATAACATATGAAATAGAATATATAATATATANNNNTAATATATAAAACATATAATATATATTGTATATAGTATGCATAATATATATATTTTGTAGGTATTATATTTTACATATATAAAACATATATATTTATTTTTTTTATATTTATTAAACTTAATAGTCTTAAAAAACTAAGCTCTGAGGCTTATTTTAATCAAGGCTTTAAGGTCTCTCTTGGACATCAGGACAGGGATGTGGGAGATGGAAGGACTTGCTGTGCACACCCAAAGATCTGGAGCCATGGATTCAAGTGCTGATCATGGAAAAGATTGATTTCTCCAGGAATTCTGGCAGGGAAAGGGACATTATTCCATCACCTCTGCCTTGGGTTTTGCAAGAGATGGGAGGAGCTGGATGGACGAGGGGAAATGTTGCTGAGAGAGGAAAGATGCTCCTGGATTATGCTGAATATTTTGCCCCCAAAACATCGACAGCTTTTAAGGGGTCACAGAGTCCTGCCTGGTCCTTTCTCCTGATTTTAAGAATCAAAATGTGGGGCCTAAAATCTGAAGTTCCAAAGTCCTGCCTGGTCCTTTCTCCTGATTTTAAGGATCAAAATGTGGGGCCTAAAATCCAAAGTTCCAAAGTCCTGCCTGGTCCTTTCTCCTGATTTTAAGGTTCAGAATGTGGGACCTAAAATCCGAAGTTCCAAAGTCCTGCCTGGTCCTTTCTCCTGATTTTAAGGATGAAAATGTGGGGCCTGAAATCTGAAGTTCCAAAGTCTTGCCTGGTCCTTTCTCCTGATTTTAAGGATCAAAATGTGCGGCCTAAAACCCAAAATGCCCAATGTGGAATTAGAAGGGTTGGTTTGCTGCAGTACTGGATCAAATTCCGCCCCGGGAACACCAAAAAACGTTCCCCAGGGCTGAGTCCTCAGAAACAAGAGACCCCAGGGGAGGATATTTGTCTTCCCTAAGCTGGACAGCTGAGCTGGGCCTGCTCTGCCCGTGGCAATGGGCAGCCAGGCCTGTCCTAAGGTCTTTCTTCTCACCATTTCTTCTCATCCTAAGGGCTTTCCTCTCATATATTTCCCATGGAAACAATGGGATTGTCCCCTGGAATAGCTGAGTGATTCCAGAGGGAGCCTGTGACTGGTTTGCCAGTTCATTTTAAGGTGTCTGAATTGCAGAGGGAATTTCCCTGTAAACTCTCCTCTCAGCAGATGTTCTCTTGTTATTGTCTTGACCCGGGTTTTGTAGGATCCCTTCTGTTCCTGAGGGTTACAATGATGGATTCCTGTTTGGAAAGGCGGAACAACAAACCAGGAAGGTTTTTCCAGCCAGCAAAACCAAACCATTCAATCCTCAGCGCAGGGATGACAAAAACAATGGTCGCAACAGCAACCAAGGAGCAGAAAAAAGCACATTTTGGGCACTTTCTTCTGTGGAAATGCCCATCCATCCCATGGAACAAAAGGTGATGAGTCCCAAATGTTGGGCCAGAGGATCCCACAATCTGATTCAGTTAATTTGAGCTGCACACTTGCACAGGAGACAAATGTTGGCAACAAAACCCACAAATCTTCGGGGTGGAAATAGAAAATTGGTTGAAAAATGCAGCCTGGGAGGGTGGACAAATAAAAATTCTGATGGTTTTGCAGCCATTTCAAATAGAAACTGCCAAGAGGAAGCGAAGCTTCTGTTTTCAAGCTCATTAATTTGAGAGGATTTGATAACTCTGCAACATGTTCATTTTTCTTCGAAGCCGATCCCCAGTGAAGTCGTCAAGACTTTCATTTTTAATCTCATTAATCCATCCCAAGGGATTGATTCCCCTCCCTTCCCTGAGTCGAACAAAAAACTTGTTTTCATTTGAAACTGATTTTTTTTTAAGCTTTGGCAAACAAACCAAAATAATAATAATAATGATAATATTAACAATAATAATCCCCGTTTTCCCAGTGTTATTTCACAGCCACCTTAGTCCTGGAATTTCCTCATTTTTAAGCATTTGGTGGTATTTTGAAGGCAGGTGTCTGAATGAAATTAGAACTTTCATTAAACCAACCTGTGGCTCTGCCCAGCCCTGCCCCATAAACTAGGAAGGCTCCCAAACACGGAGTTTATCCCGAGATTTATGGAACAAATTAATTTCCCTTTGAGCTCTGGTGAAAGATTTGTGGGTCTGTGCAAGTGTTTATGAAATCCTGCTGCTTTAATTTCCCCTTCTTGGACAGAATTAATCAGGGAGGGGTGGGAATTCAGGGAGCACAAGGGCAGAGCCATGGGAAGCACGGGAGGATTTAGGGAATCACGAACTTCTTATGAAGGAATGTCATAATTTTGCCACGTGGGGGTTGAAACCATCTCCTTTCCCTTTACCCTCCGTTCAAACAAAAATAAAAAGCCTCTATTTTTATCTGCTGGGATGCAAAGAAACCTGGACAGGGGTTGGTATTTTGAGGTCTCCTCTCTGGGTTCCCCCTCCCCGGTTGTCTCCTCCAGGTCCTGGCAGATGGGAGCTGCTTTCAGGTGGAATCTGGGTCCAAACTGAGCAATCCAGGGTCACTCTGTGCAGCTCCACATTGAGCTGCTCGAGTCCTGGGCAGGACAAACAAACCTGGGCTGGGTCTGGAGCGAATCCAGGGTGAATTTGGGAGCAGAAGTGACATGAAAACAGGCCCTGTTTCACACAGGCTGATTTGCTTCACTCCTGCCAGTTGTGGGCAGCTGTTCTTTCTCAGTTTCCTTTTTTCCCTCTTCTTTTAATTTGCTTTAATTCTGAATTTCAATAGAGCAACACCCTGAACAGCAGCGAGGGCCAGAACTCCCTCACCTCTGCTTCCCCTTGGGGAAGGAAGCAAACTGATCATTCCAAGCTTTGGCTCCAGGTTTGTTTTCCACCCTGGAATACACCTGGATTTCCAGAGGGAATGCTGACAGCGGGCAGAGAGCAACACCACAGAAAGGGGGAGAGGGAAAACCCTCTGACTGAGCCCTGCAGGGATTTGTGTTCACACCAGAACAGCTAAAGGGATTGGATGTATTTGAATCACCTACTGTGACATCCTCACCCAGAGAATCCTGGAATTCCTGGCTGGGAGGGTGGGGAGGCCCTGGCCCAGGTTGCCCAGAGAAGCTGTGGCTGCCCCTGGATCCCTGGAAGTGTCCAAGGCCAGGTTGGAGCAACCTGGAATAGTGGAAGGTGTCCCTGCCCATGGCAGGGGGTGGAATGAGATGATCTTTGAAGTCCCTTCCAACCCAAACCATTCCATAACTCCACATGTCCCCTCTGGGTGTCACCAAGCTCTGGGGACAAGTTTTGCTCCCAGCAGAAGCTCTCTGGGTTCTGTTTGGAAATCTCCACATGTTCTTCTCATCCTCCCACTCTCCAGTTTTATTTCCAATAAAATAACTCACCTTTCTCTTGGTTCCACGAGCCCAAACCCCTGCAGGCCTCACCCGGTGCCCCTGCCCTGTATGGGTGCTGTTTGTGTGCTCAGTGCCCCTTCCCTGTGCCCAGACCTTCCCTTGCCCTCTTGGAGGGGTTCCAAATAAAGGGATTATTGCTGGAGTCTCAAATAACCCTTTTCGGGCTGGTGGTTCCTCTCTGGACTAATCAGTTCCACAAGTGCAATAAACTGGACAAGGGTTGCATATAGAGGGAGATGAAGGGAAGCCAAGGCTTCCCTAAAAAGCAGCTTCCAGCTCCAGTTTCTCCTCCAGGGAAACAGTGGTTGGGGCTCTCAGGGGAAATTTGAGTTGCTCATGTTTCACCTCCCTTCCCTGAGTCCCCCTTTCCTTCCTGTTCCAACCTTCCCTCCTTTTCCCATCACCAATATTTTTCCAGAAGCACTTTCCTGGCTTCCTGAGTCCCTCAGTTCACGACCATCTTTCTGCACCTAAAAGTTCACACTTTCTGGGAATTAAGGCCCAGCACACCAAGATTTACAGGATTTCCTCTGCAGTCTGGATGGGATTTTTACTGCTGCAGTAGCTGGGAAAGCTGTTCCATGAGGCTGGGGGAAAACAACCCCCTCCCAACCCGTGTTAAAAAGGCCTTTCCCCGGTTTTAAATTGCTAAAACACTAAATTTAGACTTGAGTGCCTGCTCAGTCTGGCTCCAAAACCTTTCAGCTCCATTAGAGAGGTAAAGACTATTTCAGGTCTGCCTATAATGCAGATGAGCCTTGGAGGCTGGAGGAGTCAGGCAGAAAATATATGGATTTACCATTTTTCCTGAGTAGTGGGTCCAGAATCCCCCCTCATCAAAATCAAGCCTAAACCAGGCAGCATAAACCCCAGATTTAACCTCCTTCTATTCTGTCTTTTTAATCTATAAACCAAGGGGATGGTTCTGCCTCCCCAGCAGCTGGAGGGAGATTTTTCTCACTCTTAGAGCTGCAGGGATGGTGAATTCCAAGCAGAATTTTACAGCAGAAGCTGCAAATGGATTGAAATGTGTCTGAGGAGAAGGGCAGGAGGGGCAGGAATTTGCCCCAAGGATGTTGTTTCCTCATTGGAACATCTCTGTCATTTCTCAGCATCTCTTTCTAAGAATGACAAAATTCTCCTTTCCAGGCTTTTCTCCTCCCTTTCCCAACCTTGGAAATGTGTCACATTCACCTAAAACTCGGTGGTTTCAAAAGCAATGGGGGAGAAGAGACACCTGAATCTTCCCCAAAGTCATTTGCTTGGAGAGAAGGTTGTGAATAAACCCAGGCTGTTACTCTTGATGTTTAAAGGCTCTTGAATCAGTTTTTCCTTCTCTTCTTGGTATTTAAATAACATCTGGGAACGGTGTTCTTAATGTGACAGGTATTATTCCTGCAGCATATTTGTTTTCAAACATTTTAGCATGTGAATGAGGATGAAAAATAAAACTGACAGGAGACTTTGATGGGAGAAAATGAAATATTAATGTAGTTATGGAGGCAGTGCTGGCAGAAATGAAGTTTTTAGGAGAACTATGAAGTTTATGCTGGGGATAATAATAATAATATATGATGTGGAAACAGGAGTGTTTTGAAGTGTGTAACTCATGGAGTTGCTCTCCAAACACTTGTCAGCAGTTTGAGCACCTGAGAGGAGATGGGAGGGGCTGGAAACAAACTGTGACAGGAACCTGAGCACTCCTGGCTTTGGTCTTGATCTTCAGACACGAGATCAGCTGAAATGAAACCCCATCCTGCAGCCCCTGGGGGAGCTGCTGCAGCAGGGAGGGGCAAAGGCAGGTCACTGAAATCACTGAGTCAGCATGGAATGGTTTGGGATGGAAGGGCCTCAAGGATCATCTCATTCCAACCCCCTGCCATGGGCAGAGACACCTTCCACCAGCCCAGGGTGCTCCAACCCAACCTTGGACACTTCCAGGGATGAGGCAGCCAAAGGTTCTCTGGGAAATCCATTCCAGCCCCTCCCCACCCTCACAGCCAACAATTCCTTCCCAATATCCCACCTCAATTTATCCTCTCTCAGCCTGAAGCCATTCCCTGTGTCCTGTCCCTCCATCCCTTGTCCCCAGTCCCTCTCCAGCTCTCCTGGAGCCCCTTCAGGCCCTGCAAGGGGCTCTCAGCTCTCCCTGGATCCTTCTCTTCTCCAGGGAACCCCCCCAGCTCTCCCAGCCTGGCTCCAGAGCAGAGGGGCTCTGGGAACCTCAGCTGGACTCTAATCAGAAATTTGGAAGAAAAATTAAGCTTTTAACACATTGCTTCACATTAAGCAGCATTTTCTTCCCTGTGCTGCCCACTGGAGTCCCCACAACCCCTTCTGAGGGGGGTGGTGTCGCAGGTGGGGCGATATCCATGTGAAATTCCCACTGAATCCTTTTCAAACCGGATGAAAGTCAGTGAAGTTCCTTCAGAAATCCAGGAGCTCTCTGGGAGCTCTGCAGAGGGATGAGGCCCTGGCCAGGCCCCATCTGCCACGAGGAGCAGCTGCTCTGGGAGAAACGTTGTGCTGGGAGGAGAGTGAGGGAGCTCAGAGGGAACATCTCGAGCAGAGCCCGACTTGGGGTCGCTGCCTTCGCCCGAAGAGGCCAAAAATCTTCCCAAATCCCTCTTGCTGGGGAAACCACGGAACATTTTCACTCCTTCATGAAATGAGCAAATTTCTCTTGGGCTTGGGACCCTCTTTTGCCCCGTTCCAAGCAGTGACTTCATTCTCTACAGGCAACCACAGTCACACAGCAGCTACAAAACATCCAGATCCATCCTGGTTTAGCACCAGTGCATTAGTCCTTGGATGATGCACAGCCAGGCTGTTCTGCACAGACCCAAAATCACCACTTATCCCCCCAGATTCTTCATTCCCAATGTCATTTCCTTCTCAGAACACAATCAAGGTTGATAATGGCCAGATGAATGTTCCTGGGGCTCACTCTCCACATCCATTCAGACAAAGTCAGACTTAACAAAAGGCAGTTAAAAAAACCCCCCAAATCTAAATCTAAAATCTATAAAAATAAGCTGGATGATCCTTAAGGATCACCCAAACTATTCAGGGATTCTGGGATTAAAGAGGTCACGATGTGGTAGAAGAAGCTCAAAATGCAACAACCTGAGCTCGGGGCAATAAAAAGAGTTGAAATACAAATGTTTTTCTGTGATTTCTTCCCAATATTGGCAGGACAGAGCCTTAAGTGGTTGCTAAGATTTAATGGACAGTCATTGCAATCTCATCAGAGTCTCAAGATCACAGTTCCCTTGTAGCAAGGGCAGGGCTGACAGGAGAGGGTCAATAATTGCAGCCAAAGCAGCACAAACCCTGAACACTTCTCCTGAAGTGGCAATAAAACATCACTCTGTGCACGAGAGTCCTGCTCTGCTCATTATTTTCTGAGTAACAGATGAACTGGGAGATGTTTTGATGGGCTGTCTGACAGTTTGTCAATGAGGGAAGAGATTAAACCCCCCAAATAAACCATCTTTGCCTGGCTGGGTGTGTGGATCTATCTCAGACAAAGGCCCAGGAGTGATGGGGGATATTTATTCCAGAACTGTGTCACCAGACCTTTATTCCCATCCTTGGGCTCATCCTTGAGGAATCCTGGGCAGATGATGGGAGCTGATGGGAGGAGCCATCAAGTGATTCAAGGCTGCAAATTGATTAAAGCAGTGATTTTTGGAACAAACTTCCTCACCTTGGACTCTGTCCCTGCTCCTCTTGAGGCATCAGACACCCACTGCAGGGGCTGGAGAGCTGAGCTCCATCCTTGGAGAACTGTCACGGGATCCTGGGATATCCTGAGCTGGGAGGGACCCCCAAGGATGGACATCCCTGGGGGTGATGCAGAAAGAACTCCCACGTTTCCCCTTTGATGTGCTTTGGTTTTCAAAGGGGCTGCTGCCAACATTTCCTTGCTGCCAAGAGGTTTATTTACCACTCACAAAATTCAATATGTCCAAAAGCTCCAGGTCTCCAAACAGCTTGAAAGAAAACAAATTATTGTGGATTGCTCAGGAAAAGAAGGAGATTCAACAGGGGGTAAACACTCCTAAAGTCCAGTGATGAAAGGGAACACGTGGGTTGTTTCCCCACTGAAGTGATGCCAAAATGAAGACAAATCATGAATTTTGGCCATTTTCCTCATCCTGGTGTAATTAGCAAATCTTTTCCCTCCCACTGGATCACTGAGGGGACTGGCACTGTAGTTTTCCCTTGGAATTATGGAGCCTACAGCCTGGAAAATCCCTGTCCTAGGAATGGCAGCCAGGGCTGAGAAGGATCTTTATTGGAGTAGTTTGTCCTTCCTGTTGGTCCCTTGAGTTTGGTTTCTCAGCTCCCCTGTGTCAATCCCTAACATGTCAGAAAATATCAGTGGGGGAAATTTATTTATTGGGATCACTGTCCTTTTAGTCCACTTTCACTTTGGGGCAAAAGAGAACCCTTAGAATGCAAAACTAGACAGGATATATGGAATATAAGGGAACACATGGAATCCACAGGGCTGCAAAGATCCCAAAGAAGAGGGAACTTAAAGCAGGAGTGAAAGCTGAGGGAATAGTTCATATGGAAAGGGTGACATGGGAATTAGGCATGGGAATGACATGGGAATGAGATATGGGAATAACATGGGAAGGAGACATGGGAATGGTCTTCAAACAACGAGGAGGCAGCTGGAGATATGGAAGGAAGGAATTACATCTCCTGGTAAATGATGGTCCAAAGCTGCAGTGGAAGGGGGATCAGGAAGCCTTTAGGGAACACCTCACAGCAATGAGCAGGTGAAACTTCGGGATGGTGACCTGGAAACAGAGAAAATTCCATCCCTGGAGGGTTTTGTGTCCGTGTTAAACAGGTGAGGGAGGAATAGAAGGTAGAAATGGGATGAAAGGTCCTCAGTTCCTGCTCTGAGATGCCCTATGTGCATGTTCTGGGCTCTGCAGTGCCCAGGGATCCAGAGGATGGGGAATTTACCCATGGAAAGAGATTAAAACCCTCCAGGAATCCTCAGGCTGGAGAGCAGAAGAGAGCAGGACACACTCCAGATTCCCAGCACCACGAGGGCAGTGGGGAGGGTGGAAGCAGATCTGCTCAGAAACCCCTTCTTCTCTTTCTTTTCTTTAGTTTTCCCCCCCACATTTTGCCAAACTCAATCTGTTGGAGGGTATTATTTCCCTTTGGCAGGAGCAGGTCAAATGTACTTCTCCTGCTTTTAATTGTTCTGTGTCTCCTGAGGGTCCTGCCCCGTTTTAAGGGGGTCCAGCAGCCCCATCTGAGCTGACATTTGAGACATTTCAGGGCTTTT
The DNA here is from genome assembly GCA_013397135.1 of Pachyramphus minor. Taxonomy (NCBI): domain Eukaryota; kingdom Metazoa; phylum Chordata; class Aves; order Passeriformes; family Tyrannidae; genus Pachyramphus; species Pachyramphus minor. Next base: position 8,402 of record VYXB01010193.1, on the reverse strand, counting down.
TAAAATAGTTCTTATTACAAGGAACAAAAAATCTCTTCATGCACATTCCTGGCAATGGGATTTTCTGCTGTAGGACCAGATATGGCAACCACTGACCCCATGGGTCAGGCTGCAGTCCCTGCTCCACAATTCCTCACCTGGAAAAGGGGCTCGTGTTGACCTAAATTCAGAATTTTTGCTGACAGAAGCAGACAAACAAAGAGCATTTTAACTCTCCCCTTCTCCTTTCCTTTCCCAATCACAGCCCTGAAAACAACCAACATGTTTTCTCCATCCTGAAAGGAACATTTGGGAACGTTGTAAATCAAATCTCTGTGGAGGTTTGGAAAGAAAGTTCTGGTTGAGGTGGACAAAACCTGAAGGTCACTTGGGTCACCATCCACCCATCACCTCTGGAATCCAAACTGTCCTGAGCCAGCAGCTCTGTAGGAAGAGACAGAAATTAATGGCAAAGGGGTTCTCCTTTAGGACTTGGATTGAGAATTTGGGATTGGTATTTGTTGGAGACACTCAGGAGACGCTTCCAGCAGTGCAGCTGAGCCCAGCTCCCTCTCTGGTCACCAGGGTTTGATCCTGTCACAGGGTGGAGAACATGATTTGTCTCATCCCAGTGTGAAGAGCTGGGTACAGGACCAGTTAATCCCAATGTAACTCTGCCCCTTTCCCTGCCCTGGTTTTAGGATGAGAAATGTGTTACCCAAGGACATGCAGGGCTTGATTCAGCTTCCAAAACACAACATCCTGAACCATTCCAGGTATCCATGGACCTTATCCCTCCTGGCCTTCAGCCGTGGCTCAGAAAGGGCAGTGGTCACCTTTGCTCTTAAGGCAGGTCTGCAGTCCCATGGAGGTGTTGCAAACACCCCAACAGGTCACAGCTGGCCCTCTGTGCCTGTTTAGACAATTCCATTCCTATTTAGACAATTCCATCCTCCCCTGAAAGGCAGATGAGGCAAATCCCACTTTTTAAGTTCTGGTGCAGTTCTTGTCTCTCCTCTCAAGTAACAAGTGACAGGACAAGAGGAAACGGCCTCAGGTTGTGCCAGGGGAGGCTCAGGTGGGATAATGGGAAAATTCCCTCCTGGAAAGGGCTGTCCAGCCCTGGCACAGGATGGAATCCCCATCCCTGGAGGGGTTTCAGAGCCCTGTGGATGTGGCCCTTGGGGACATGGGGCAGTGGTGGCCTTGGCAGTGCTGGGGGAACATTTGGACTTGTTGATCTTGGAGGGCTTTTCCAACCTGAAGAATTGCATGATTCCAGCAGCCCCTGCCTTCTGGGTGAGTTGCACCCTCTGGGTGAGGGGAGAGCACACACAGATGGGATGTTCCACCAGTGGGGTCCTCGCTGGGTATTTGCTCCCCCTTTGGCCATAGCAGGAATTCCTGCCTGGCCAAGATGTGCTGGGATTGCCCCCCAGGAACAGACAGGAACAGGTTGTGTCTGATGTGGAGCTCCACAGAAACCCCCCTGGAGCTGTGGAAGTGCTTCCAGGGCAGGCAGAGTGTCGGTCATTCCATGGGGGAGGAGGAACTGCGGAGACAAATCAGAGCAGGCCTGGGGAAGATCACTCTGGGGTGGGATATTCCAGCACCATCACTGGCCTTGGAGGGAGATGGGGCAGGAGAAGCTGCAGAGCAGCCCCAATGTTCTCCTGGTGCATTGCACGTTCTGTGCTTCTCCTGGGAATTAGCACGTGCTGCTGATTAGCTGAAGATCTTAATGAGCCTCTGAGGGGGGGACTGAGCAGTCTTTGATTGGGGCTCTTTGGGCTCCCTACACCAGCCAGCACGGAGTTTCCCACTTCTGCTTTCCCTGCCTTAAAATCTGGACCCTTCCCCAGCATCCTGAGCATTCCCCTTCCTCCTGCCTCGGGCTGGAGCCTGGAGTCTCAGAACAGGAGTCCCAGAGTCCCTCCTCAGCTGCTGCAAAGCCCAGGCCACTGTGCTGCTGTTCCTGTTGGGTGGGAGGTTTGCAGCCTCTGCTCTCGTGATGGAATTCAGGCCCTGGAGGGGGATGCCTGTTTTCCAGTGAATCCCTGGGAGACTCTGGAGTTCTCCCTGCAGCCTTTCTCGTTTTATTTTCCCCTTCTGTTTCAATTATTCCCCTCTTTGAGAGAGAGAACAATATTCATGTGGGCACAGGCTGATAGCTTGCAGAGCTGAGGGGGAATTAGCAGAGCCTTAAAATCCACATGGGTGGTTTCCAGGCAGAGCTGAAGGAAAGAGGACGGGATTGAGGGATGTTCCCCCTCCCTGTGATGTCACTGCTCGTTGTCACATGATGTGACACTGAAGGCAAATCACCAAAACAAATATCAGAGCAGAAGGAAACTGTGAGGGCCAAAGGAGGTTCCTCCCACTTCCCAGTTGGGATTTGGAGGTGTCCTGACAGGGACAACTCAGTGGGGAGGAGGACATGGAGCACAGAGCGTGGGATGAGTGAATAACTCCAGGTTATACGTGAGGAGCATCACAGGGTGATGGATGCCCTGGATGGGTTGAAAGAGGATTTAGTAGATCTGATGCTGCTCCTCTTGCAAGGAGCACGATCCCTGTGGCATTTGGGCACTGGGAAAGGGGCAGGGACATCCAGAGGGAGGTTCAGCTTGGACTAGAACGTCCCTGGTGTGAGCTGACACACCACAGGGAAGGTACAGTGTGGGATGTGACGTTCCCAGTGCGGAGCGTTCCCAGGGCCACCCCACTGCAGAAGTCCTGGGAAACTCTGAACTTCAGGCAGGTCCAAATCCATCATTATTTCAGACAAGGAAGGCCAGAATGGAGGAGAACACACATGAGACCCTGGTGTGGCAGCAGCTCCTCTGACGTGGCCACAACTTGCCCGTTCCCTGTGCAGAAGCCATGTAGGAATGGAGGGTGTTCCAGCACCCTGGCTCTGCAGGAGCTGCTCATGTGCCACCAACAAGTCCCTGCAATAAACTGCTCATCCCTACAGGGAGAGGGTTTGTCGCTCAGGGAGGTGAGATGGGGGTGGAGCTGCTTATGGACACCCCACCCGGTGGGGTGGGCCAGACCTTAGAGACCCATGGAATATCCTGAGCCTGAAGGGACCCCCAAGGATCACCCAGTCCAACCCCTGGCCCTGCCCAGGACACCCCAACAATCCCACCCTGTCCTGAGAGCGTTGTCCAAACCCTCCTGGAGCTCCTGAACCCTGTGGGATGTTGCTGAGGTTTGAGAGCTCTCGGGACAGGCTCAAGGGGAGGGTGAAGAGTTCCAACCCAAGGTGTGCTTGGTGGTTTTTTAGTCCCTTCAGGTTCCTTATCCCTGTGAGAAATGTGCTGCTTTCCCTGGAACACCATCCCCTGTGTGCAGGGGGTTGGTCCCTGTCCTCGTCCCCGAAGGAGGCGTGTGAGCTGCACCAGTGCCTTTCTCTGAGGCTCCTCAGTCCCTGTGCTGTAATAAATCCCAGCCACCCAGCACATAAATCCAGCTGGCATTGAATTCACCACAGAGGCTTCAACAGCTTCCTGCAGGGGCTGTGCTTTCCCAAAGCTTGGCAGCTCCTCCATCTATGGGTTGCTGTGTCCTATAGGAGGGACCACCCAGAAACTCTTCCATTGTCCCACTCGGTGCAGAGCGAGGGAGTGGGAGATGCTGAGGCTGCAGGTAAATGCCACCCACACTGATCTCAGCCTGAGAAGAGGGACCTGAGAGCCCCTTGCAGGGCCTGAAGGGGCTCCAGGAGAGCTGGAGAGGGACTGGGGACAAGGGCTGGAGGGACAGGACACAGGGAATGGCTTTAACTGAAAGAGGATAAATTTAGATGGGATACTGGGAGTTGTTGGCTGTGAGGGTGGGGAGGGGCTGGAATGGATTTGCCAGAGAAGCTGTGGCTGCCCCTGGATCCCTGAGAGTGTCCAAGCAAGGGTTGGAGCAACCTGGGCTGGTGGAAGGTGTCCCTGCCCATGGCAGGGGGTGGAATAGGATGATCCTTAAGGTCCCTTCCAACCCAAACCATCTTGGGATTCTCTGATCTGACTGTTAAACATTTCACTGCCAGCCCCCAAACCAGCTGCTGAATTGACCCGGTGGCTGCTGAGCAGCATCAGTTATTGTTCTCTTACTGATGCTGCAAAAAATAAAATCAAGGAATTGGGAAAATATCCTTGCTTCGAAGTTCCCTGCTTAAAATTAAGCCTGGCCTTAAGTGGAAGACAACCCCCAGGACATGAGGGACCTGAGGAGAGGTCTGCCTTCTCCTCCTGCAGGAGAGCCCAGTGTCTGCTTCAGAAAGGTCCTGAATCCTGGTCATTTGGGACAAAAAAAGCCACTCCTAATGGCTGAAGAAAAGGGGGTTAAAGCACAGCAGGAGGATTTCTCCAGGGCTCCAAGGCTGCTGCTCCTCATCTGCTCCCTCAGGCAGGGGCTGATTTGTCTCATGTGACACTGGACCTTGGGGTGTTCTGCTCTTGGCAGGGGGGGAGAAAGGGGAAAGGGATGTCAGGAGATGCTGGCAGAGGTACTTGGATGGGGTTGATCCAGGGCAGCATTCATGAGGCACAGGGATCATGGAATAATCAGGCTGGAAAGGACTTCAGGGAGGAGATCTCTGGTCCAACCTCCTGCCCAGTGCAGGGTCAGCTCTGAGGTCAAGCCAGGTTGTTCAGGGCTTTTCCAGTGAAAAAACTCCAGGAGTGGAGACTTCACAACCCCCCTGGGCACCTTATTGCAGTGTCTCATTGTCCTAAAGGTCAAACCACAGCCCTGGCAGGGAAGTTGTAGCTGAGCTGGAATTCAAAGGTCCTAAGATTTTACCTGGAGTCCTCACAAATCCTAAGGAAAAGCAGATCTCCACAGGGGAAAGGGGGCTGGTTCTCCTGAAGATGTGAGGCCTGGTTGTACCATCTGACACTCTGATACTATAAATACACTTTATTTACCCCTCACAAAAGGAAAGTCCCAAACTGGAAGCAACTGCGGCCAAAACCAACCCCTGCCTTGTCTGCAGTGGCTGATAAAGCCTCCAGCTCCAGCCTGGGAAGGGATAATCCCGGGATATTAAAGGGTGACAAATGCAATTCGCCACAATCAAAGTGCAGTCGGGGGCTGGCTCTCCCAAATTTGCAGCTCCAGCTGCCACTTGGAGGGCTCTGATTTACCATCTGCAGCAAGCCCAGAGGTTCCCCCCAGCCTTCCACGCTGCCATCCCACAGGAGCATCAAAGAGGAGCCAGCAGGAGGGAAAACCCATTGCCAGTTCTCCCTGGTGCCGATGACAGTCCTTGAAGATGTTGTCTCTGTCTTGGAGCAGAACATGAGCCTCCGTTTTCTGCCCCCCCACCCCGACTCTGACAGTTTAATTGGAGCTGCACGAAATTGTTTTCCTTTCACAGTAAATAACCCCAAATTGGACTGTGCCCTCCCTGGTTCTGTGGCAGAACTCCCAGGGACTGCTCTTGGGAGGGGGGTGAGGCTTTGGAGCAGCATTGGGAGGAGCAAAGTGGTTGCTGTGCTGGGCCACAGGGTGTGAAAGGAGATAAAAGTCTAATTAAGTCAACTTAGCCTGTTCCAAAGCAGTCAGTTAATTAGAGCAGTGGGGGAGGGCTCTGGAAAACGAGCCAGCAGCGACCAGGATTTATCAGAGCCGAGCACATTTAACAGGGGGAAGCAGAGCCCAAGAAATCAATTTAGGGGCCAGCGGGAGGTCTCACGGTAGCAGAACTTCAGGGCTCACCTCACACACAAAGGCTTCAGGAGGCAATTTAAGATGCCCTGAGGCAATTTAAACATCCATATGGGCCTGAAAAATATGGCACAGGACTTAGGAGAGGTCTGTGTCCTTTTAAACAGGTGGCTGGAGGACAAAGAGAACACAGCAAGGGCAAGGGGGGGTGGTTTCAAACTCCAAGAGGGTTGATTTATATTAGATTTGAGGAAAAAGTTTTTACAATTAGGTGGAAACATTCAAAAAGGTTGCCCAGAGAAGCTGTGGCTGCCCCTGGATCCCTGGAAGTGTCCAAGGCCAGGCTGCAGCACCCTGGGCTGGTGGAAGGTGTCCCTGCCCATGGCAGGGGGTGGCACTGGATGGTCCTTAAGGTCCCTCCCAACCCAAACCATTCCATGGTTCTATGTCAGACATCAGCAGAGGTACAATGCCTTGGGCTGCAGAGCACCCACAGGGCTGCTGCACATTCCATTTTGGAAAACAATCCTATTGGAAAGCACCCAGAGAGCTGGGGGCACCCCAGCACATCTTTTGGAAAGGTTCCAAGGACGAGGACAAGCATCAGTGCAGTCAGAGGAGCACAAAGACGTTGGCTCAGCTTTCTGTTTTCCAGCAGTCACTTGGGAATGTGAGGAGAGAGGGAAGCTCATGGAAATCCGGACTGGTTTGGGTTGGGAGGGACCTTAAAGCTCATCCATCCCACCCCCTGCCATGGGCAGGGACACCTTCCCTATCCCAGTTTGCTCCCAGCCCCATCCAACCTGACCTTGGACACTCCAACCTCATTTCTAGCTCAGGAATCCCACGGGGTTTTTCCTGGGAGATTCACAGATGTGGCTGTGCCCTGTTTTGAGGTCTGGGATCTCTGATTGCTCTCCGGGGTCTGGAAGAGCCCACCCACCGTGTGTGTGAGTGTGGGGGGATGCAAAGGGAGGAGAAGCTGCTCCACACTCCCACCAAAGCATTAGCAGCCCATCCAGCAGGATTTGGGAATCACAACCCCCTGAGCCAGATTTGCTGTGGGAGAAACATGGTTTTTTTCTCTCTGATTTTTCCTTTTTGATTCTGAGTCTTTCTGACATGATGAGTTCTTGTCTGTGAGAGGTGAAAACCAGCTTGTGAAGCACCAAACTCAGAATTTATAGCTTAATAAGCACTAAAATATAATTTTTTCTCATTTTGCTGGAGCAGTGGATTTTTTGTGATCTCTTTGAATATCAGATGAGTCCTGTTTTCAACAGCAAGCTCTGGTAGAAGAGAAATATCAGTGACAGACTCACCTTGATTGTTGTGTTCTGGGAACTTCCCAACAGCTCCTTGGGGGGCTGGTGGACATTTCTGTGTGTGGAGAATGTCCCAGACTTCGCATGTGCTCAGAAATGCAGTGAAAAACATCTTTATCTCACTTTATTAAACCTTATCAGGGCACTGGGGAGTGAGAAACAGACCCAGGAATGGCGCAATTAGAGGGAATTGGTTCCATGGAACATGGGAGAAGCTTCTGGAAGCTTCTCAGCCACCCCTGGAGCCCCTCCTGCTACCAAAGCCTGGCCATATAACCCCCCCCCAGAAGTCCAGAAGGGTCTTTCCTGGGCCCTTTGCTGTCCCGTGGGTCCAGTTTCCATGGACACCTCCATGCCCGGCTCTTCCTCACTCCTGGAGGATGAATCCAGGAGTGACAACGTTCTGCTCTCCGGCACCACGGGCCCCTCTGGAATGTGTGGGACCTGCTCCAGAAACTTCCTGCAGTGTGGTGACCAGAGCCATGGGAATTTCCAAAGCAGGGCTGAAGCAACTGGACTGGAAAGGGATCGTTGGAGCTCGAGGGACTGTGGCCATGGTGCAGCTCAGAACCCCAAATCTCAGCTGTGTTCTTAATTACAGGGTCATTAATTATGTCTCCACTCCGGGGGAGAGGGAGGGGAGAAAACAAACAAAGGAATTCAGGGAAGGTTTGAACTCTGGATGCTCTAAATCTGTGTCCCAGCTGTCACAGAGACCCAGGGCTGAGAACAACCCTCCGGAGGGAGGAATGCTGGGAGCAGGACACGTTGGGAAGGGGAGGGAAGAGCGTCTTCCCCTCGGGATCACCCCAAAAACATCCACTTTTATCCTCCCTTCTGTGTCCTGCCCGACCAAGGGAGGATCCCAGAGGCGGCTGCTCCCTCCTGCTGCCGCTGGATGAGGCCGGGAAGGCCGAAGTGCCCCTTTTGGGACCCTTTGTCCCCAAAATGTCCTGTGGGAGCAGAGAGGTGTGGGAGCAGTGGGAAGCAGGGATTGAGATCCCGGCGGGAATTGGGAATGAGCCCCTTCCAACATTCCAACACAGGAGTGTCCAGGTGGCTGCCCGGATCCATCCAGGGATTTGAGGAGAGCTGGGCAGGGGAACTGCAGAGTTTGTTGGAAGATGGATGAGGGGATGGAGGGCAGGATAAAGGGGGATGCAGCAAAAATCCCTCTGCAAAGGGACAGAAACATCAACAAGGGAATTATTGAGGAGTCAGTGTTGTAAGATTGCTGAGGAAAAAACATGGAAATAAGGAATTATATATGAGATATGTTGTATTTGTGTGTGTATTTTGATATACATTGTATACATATTTTTATATATATAATACATTCAGTGTGATAAAATGGCTGAAAAAATGGACATAAGTAATTTTATATTTATTATATTTGTATATATAAATGATATATATTTTATATATGTATAT
>VYXB01010192.1:149232-203317 GCA_013397135.1 Pachyramphus minor | reverse complement strand
GTGCAATACTCAGAACCTCCTCTACAAGACACCTGCTTCCAGAAGGTCACTGTCTAGACTAAATGCTTCAGCTTCTTTCTGTACAGCAATGGAAGAACACTGGTAGCAAAATCTGCCTCTTCTGAAGGCAACAGCAAGTTTTCCAGAGGTGCCCCTTACAGCCATTGCTCTATGGAAACCGAAGGTGAGGACTTTGTCAGCAGCACATGGATGATGCATAATGCTCACGTGCATGGACTAGGTCGACCGGGAGTTGATGCAAAACCCACTCAATCCAGTGAGCAGAAAATCAGGCAACACCACAACAGCCTGGACAAAATAAGCATTTCTCACATTTTTTTCAGAAGGCACAGGTGGCTTTTGGTTTAACAAAGCTCATTAAAAGGTAATGGAGAAAAACACATCCATTAGTAAACCAGTCACATTCAACCTCTGTGCCTCCTTGTCTGCTAGGCAACATAAACTCATGTATAGACAGCTATTAGCATCCAGTGACACACAAGAGGAGCAGCAGCTGCACAGTCACTAGGTCCAGAATTCAGGGTGATTCAAGTGGAGTGGCATAACCTGTACATCCATGGTAGAGCTGAACAGAAATCTGACACTGAAGTGCAGCTTTCTTGGGTTACTCAGAGAACATTAAATACAAAAAACATCAAATACAAAAAAACCACAAAAAAAAATCCTGTGTTTTGATGGGGAGTGGGGGGTAGAAAGGAGGGAGAAGGATTTGGCTTGGCTTAGCAGAAGTAGTACCACCTCATCAAACAGCAGCCTGCCTCCCCCTGTCTGTGCTATGTAACTAAGTTGCATTGGGCAGATATATTATTTTGGACCCAGTATGGGGATCATAAGAAGCCAACATGCCAGGACCCATGTGAGTCATAAGGAAATGTGAAGAGGCATTCCCTTGGGCCTCTGATACTTCTTAAGCGTTTGGGTACCTGACCTCTCTGACACTGAGTGCCTTTACCAAAATTCACAAGATAGCAAAGAGGGCTTCCCCAGCCCCCGACTTACAGGTGCAAAAGAACACATCCTTAATCTGTCAAAATGAATGTGAACCAAAATATCCATTGGCAGAATTGTGGGCTAATCACTGCCTTACTATCTCCTGCTGATGCTGTTTTGCTTTGTATGAAATAATTACTGTTCCTGGAGCAGGGTTTTGGAGCAAGTGCGTGTTGTATTGAGTACACGCTCAGTAGCAGAACTGTAGGGCCCTAGAGAAATCCTTTCCTTTGCTTCAGGGTCTGCTGTCCCTGGTAAATCCTTTGTCCTCTAAGCAGCCTCTCGTGGAGTTTCTCTGCTGACATTTAGAGAGTACATATATCAGGGACAAGAAAAGTCAAGTCAGGATTGACCCCCCCACTTGCAAATGCTCCAGCAGTGCCCCTGCAGCCCTGTGGTTGCCTCCACAGCCATTTGTGTGTGTGGCAAGAGTGGTCAGTGTTAGCAATGAATAAAGCATGTTACATCTGAGCAGTTTCCATATTGACCCATTTCTGATGTCATTTTCTTCTTCTCTTTTAAAGGGAAAACTGATGTAGAGCCAAAGAGCCCAGAGAAAAGCGCAACCCATACATCGTAAGTCACATTTGCGTTTAAAATTGGAGAAGACAGCTGTGTTTTTATCAGATTTGTTGGGCAAAATAGAATTTGTTTGTTTTCATTAAGATAAAGCTCTTTCACTGATGCTTTGCTTAAACCGGCTTTTTAGATAATGACTAAACATTAATTATTCCTATAACTTTTGCATGCTAGTAAGTCAGAGATCTTTGCAAGTGAAATGGCTCTATATCACACTGAATAGATATGAGATTATTTTTGTGGGTGTGTGAGGCTGGCCTTTACAACCTCACTTCAACATTGCCTTAATGCTACCGGAGTTTGTCACACTTGCTAGAAACATTATGTCACACATGCCTTTGATGTACTGATGTAATTTTAAAAGACTGCAGTCTGCAGCTTCACCTCTGAATTACTTGAAATCCAATTACAGTTATCTCTGGTCTCTCACGATTTTGTTGATGTTTTTGAATTAACAAAAGAAGTCAAGAAATAGATGGGAACAGGCACTTGTAATATATCAGTGTTCACCTTCACTCTAGTGCAACAATAGAAGCTTTTACCATTTTTAACTCTAGTATACAAAAGACTGAATTGTTTTGCCAACATAAACTGGTCTATGAAACAGATGGGCTGCAAGTTAAAAAAAAAATAGCATCAGTCTCCCAAACTGAGCTAGATAAGTGAATTCTTTTAATAACTACCAGGCAGGAGCGTTGTGAATTTCTGCAAAACCATTCACCTTTTTAATCCCATTTGAGGGAGGGAAGTTCTTGTAACAGTCAGTCATGTGAATTTTAGAATGCGTCTGGCCCATAATTTATGTATTCTGATTCCTGTTATTTAAATTCAGAGCATTATATCATGTAAATCTCATAAGGTGTCACCATTTGTTACATGGCCAAAAGTATTCACAGAAGGAGGTACAATAACAGTGATTTATTGTGGGCTGTTTTGATTTCTGCTGCAAATACGCATTAAAAAATCTTCTGGAAATGAATCTAGAAAAAGATTTGACACAGTGTAAGAAATGGCTTGTCCTGCAGATTGTGTTGTGGAATGTAATTATAGTATGTGAGCATATTTAGCCAAACTTACTAAATGAATTAAGCATTAGCAGCCTTATGCCTTCTGATAGTATGATTGCTGGGAACGGTTAAAGAATGATTCCAATAATTATAATTTTTAAAAATAATATTGCAGTAAGGAGCAAAAGAAGAAGAGTTTTAATGCCATCTGGAGGTATTTTGGAGAAATGAACACATTTATTTTTGCTCATGTTTAGCAATATGTAAAACATAAGCTGTCCTCCAAAGTGTTTTTTTTTCTAGTTAGACAGTATTTTATTGATGAGGAATGTTCCTTTGTGCTCTTTCATGGGATCCTATATGATCTCTGAACCGACAATAGTGGTATCTCTGAACCACTATCTGTGAATTTATTAATTCAAAGATACAGCTCAATATGGTTACAAATTTGGTACTGTGTCATATGGGTGGGCTGTATTAGATAGAACAGACTTCAGAATCTGCTCTAGTGTAAAAGGTTCCTTGCCTAATAAGAGATCGTAGTACAAGTTTCTGAAACTGTGCTGTCTACCAGATATAGTATATTTATAACGCTTATCTTCAGATTGTTTCTGTATTCTAAGGCTATTCCACAGCATACATTGGTTCCCAGAATAACTTTTAGAGATAGAAACAACTGGTTTCTGTTGATAAATGACTGCGTTCAAGAAGCAGAGCCCCCTTGAGTTACAGAAATTCTGTGGAAAAGGAGGCAGAAGAAAAAAGAGGAGATGAGAGGAAGGGAACCAGCAAGTACTGTGGCAAAAGAGGAGGAAGAAAATGACAGTGGGGATATAGCTAAGAAGTAGAAAAAAGAATTGCAAACATCACATTTTCAGAAAGAGATACAAAAGTGAGAACAGCAGAAGAGAAAATCAGAGATCAAACACTGAAAACAAGAAAGAAGGGAGAGTGATACAAGTAAAGCCATTGACAAACTAAAATGTATGTGTTACTCAGTAGAGGGCTGGATCCATGAGCACTACAGTGAAGGAAAGTAACTCATGTTGATATGTAGGCACACACTGATGCCTCCATTCTCTTCATGCTACTCTGCTGTTGGCCTTCCACGGGTTTCTTCTCTTTTCTGCCTTCTTCTAGGACAGGCTTTTATCCGTGGTATCTCAGGCAGTCATGGATACAGATTTTCTGTGCTCTTTTGGGGGTGTAGCAACTCGCACCTCCATACACGATGCACAGGCAGAGGGACCTGCAGTGCAGGCACACACACGGCTATGTGAGTGTATGTGCTCAGTTTGTCCACAGTATGGGATGTACTTTTCCCTTGCACACATGAAGAAGGCTATGCAGTTGTGCAGCTGGATGAGAGGTCCAGCAGTGCCCAGCTAGGAGCCGCAGGGGTGTGCAAGGAGGCATGAATGCTGCCAGGGGTCCATGTGGGTAGAAAAGCCTGCATCTTCTTGTGAAGTGTCACTCCCCTGAGTGTCAAAGGAGTCCACTTGGCATCTCCTGGAAGGGGTGCTAAGAAGGAACAACATTGATATAGGAGAGATGGCACGTTCAGGCCTGACGAGGTTAATGTGTGAATTCATTTCACTGTGCGTCAGTGTTTCCCTGTGAAAATGGAACAAACAGCAACAAAAAAATCCCACAAAGTAAGTCATGTTTGCCTAGAGGAAAATAACAGAGAAGATGGGGAGGAGTAAATTAATGTTTCTTTCTTGAAAACGTCTTTTTTATTTTCCTCAGGCATGTTACAAGCCACACACTCAAGCCAGGTTTATATGACTCAATGGCAGTTAATTCATCCCTGGTGCTGATATACTACCTCCATCCAAACATTATTTATGCAGCTTCAAAGGACAGGTTGATTACCCTCCTGAATCAGGCAGTGAGGCATTTGTGCACCGAGCATGTACATGACGTCTCTACTTCAAGACATTCCTCATGCCTTGTCCACTGGTCTCCAGGTCCTCAAAAACAAACATAACTCTGAGACCTGCAGCACCAGGGCCAAAGGTGCTACCTGTAAGCTCCCAAAGTATAGAAACCTAGAGTGCAGGATGTGATGGTCTGTTCAGAGGGGTTTGGGTACAGTAATCATTCAGAATGGCATTATGCGTAGTTTTTTTTTTCCTGTGTGCATTAACTCCCTAGACAGACTTGGTATGACACAGCTCTCCACTGATAATAATATTAAACATTAAAAAACTAGTATGCAGTAGATGATGCACATTAATTGATGTAGCATTGTAATGAGGCAGCTAAATAAGGGCACTTATTACAATGCTGAGGATAACAGAGATGGATTTGGGAGAATGAGACCAATGAGAAAGCAGGAAGGAAATCTAAGCAGAGCTGTATCGTTTTGCATAATATTCCTGTGGCCTTCACTACCTTGGCATGAACAGTAATCACCAGAGTTGGCACTGAAGAATTGCAGTAAAAGATACAAAGTTGTTAAGCTGTCTAGAGTCTTCCCCAGTTGATTCCTATTCCTTGTAATTGTCATGTTTCTTGTAGTTGAATGCTTTGAAAACCATGAGAATTGCAGATCTGAAGGGGGTTTGTTGTTGTTATACAATATATATAGTTCTTTATACAATATTTTGTTGTTATACAATATATATAGTTCTTTATACAATATTTGGTTACAGCTTTGATGAGCATTTCTAAACATTTAGGACTTCTCAGAAATATCCAACAATGTTTTTTTCTTTGGGTTTTATGATAAGAGGGTCAATTTTCAAGGGTCAAAGGACTTTCACAGTTTTTGTTAAAAATATCTGGTTTTCATTAAAATCCTTCTCAGTCCTGGTTTTACCACTTGGAGTCTGGAGGGCTGTATTAAGGAGTGGGGAATGGATAAAGAAAGAGAGCTCTTCGGTCCTTTAATATTTGAAACTATAGGATTTTAGTCTTCCTTTTGCAAAAACTGTGTCCTTGCAGTAAGCTTTGGATTGTTGCAACTAAGACTTTTAATTTTATAAAACTTCTGTGCAAGGCAAAGTGATTCCAACCAGTACACATGTTTCCGAGGACCTTGCAGTGCCACAGAAACTCCTCCATGAGTGAAGGGTCTGGGATTCTCCATCCTCCCACGTCCAAAATATGACAAAAATTGAAAAATGGCATGCATACACAAGGCACTCAGCATGACTCCTGCTCTTGGAATGACTTTCGATGTCTGTTGAGATGTTCTTCAGTACCTTTGTGTTTGTAAATGATTTCCAGTTCAGACTACCCAAGGTTAATCATGCCTGACTGTGATTCACTGTTATGCATTTACCTCGACATTTCTAGTGCACTTACTTAATGATATCAGGGCTAGCAACTAGATACCTCAGTGCTGTCTCTTTATTAACCCTCCCACAATTGTTTTCATGCTGAGCTGCTCCAGATTTTTCCCTCCCTTTCTACAAGAGAATTAACCAAGTTTGAGGGAGGCTTTTATAATTTATGGCAGATATGCAGGTTTTATCCTTTGCTAATATTCTCTGAGAATCACAACGACCACATTGTGTGTGTGTTGACTTGTTTGCTTTTGCCAGACAGAAATAGATGTTGGCTCTGTTCCTTCTCTGCACTGGTCCCCAGCATCACTTGCAGAATGGTTTGCTCAGGGGGATCCTCATTAACTACTAAATCCAGCAGCTTCCAAGCTGCCCATTTGCAGACATTACTGCTACAACTTCTTGCCCATCCAACACCTGCTCTTTGTTCTCAACACCCTGATTCTTCTTCAGGAAGGAAATAAAAAGTGGCTGTTGTTCTTGCTTTATGTGACACGTCTTTAGTGGTATAAGCTGTCACCTGTTGGTTCTTTCTTTCTCTTTTCTGTGGTGCCCCTTGTATCTTCAGAGTGACTCACAGATAAACAGCCAAAAACTTCTGCTGGTTTCCCCTTCTGCAGGTGGGAAGACTGAGCCAGAGGGCTTCCAAGGTGCCTCTAGAGAACAGAGGCAACCAGTCCTAAATGCAGGCAATGAGCTTGAGTGAGTGTTACCAGCGTTCTGTCCTGCTCTTAGCCCCCAGGGAGCTTGGCCTCTCACATCTGGCTGACGTGTGGTCTTGACCTTATGTCTCACAGGCAACAGCTTAGCTCAGCTTGGTTAGAGCATGGTGATAATAACACCAAGGTTGTGGGTTTGATCCCTGTATGGGCCATTCACTTAAGAGCTGGATTTGATGATCCTTGTGGGTCCCTTCCAACTCAGAATATTGTGTGATATGACCTTGGGAGTCTTACTGTGATATGAACTGCAGCCTCATAGAACATCAGAAGGAAGAGTAGCCTTAATCCTGCCTCACTTCACTGAAAGGCCCAGTGGAAGTTATTTTAAGTTAACCTTGGCTTTCCCCCATCTAAAATAATTAGACCACCATGAAGACTATCTTACTAATATTTGTACAAGGTGTTGAAAAATATAATGTTCTGTAAAAAAGGCCGAGGATTACTCACCCAAAACAGTAAAGGAAATGAGTAGTAGTTTAAGTAAGTTTTCAAAGACAAACTTGGGTAGTAAGTGGTAAATGTCCTGAGCAGTGCCAAGTGTAGGGAGAAAGCTGTAGCAGAAACTGCTGTCTCTCCCATGTGCCCGCAGACTGGGTGTGCAAGGGCAGCTCCTGACCCATCATCACGCCCCCATTCTCCCCCCAGAGTTTCAGTCTTGGAAGAGGGGTCATACAATTTAGATTAGAAGGATTTGGC
Organism: Pachyramphus minor; assembly: GCA_013397135.1. Taxonomy (NCBI): domain Eukaryota; kingdom Metazoa; phylum Chordata; class Aves; order Passeriformes; family Tyrannidae; genus Pachyramphus; species Pachyramphus minor. The sequence goes on along the minus strand of VYXB01010192.1, from coordinate 196,009 downwards.
TTTTGTCTTGCTGAACTGGAGGGAGGGATGGCAAATAGGGAAGGGACAAAGCATTCAAGCTGCAGAGGAAAAACCACCTCCAATGGTACATCTTCAATATCCTTCTGTTTGTTTGCCAAAAGGACCGCGATGGTTCAAGTCAATTGAACCAGAAAATAGCTAACAGATGGGTTTGGAGGACAATGGAAAGGGTGAAATCTGTGCTAGTGAGGAAGTCGGTTCCAAAAAAAGGGCTGCCCAAACTTTCATGAGATGTAATCCACTTTTTAGCTCTCAGATTAAGATACCAGGGCAAATTCCCAGTCTTCCACAGCTCAGGTTGTGGGCATTTTAGGTGACAAAGACATCTGCAGAAGACACATCAACCAATGATTTGGTGAAACTTCTTTTAGTAACTCCACAGGCTTTATAGGGGGCTGTCATGGAGCATATCAACCCGCTCATGTGGTACAGATGATCCTGCTTTGCTGAGAAGCACAACTTCCAAGGGATGGTAACCAATATGAAATATTTCATGTTAATTTTTGAAATTTATTGTTTCTGAAAACATCAGTGTGTCAGTAGCTTTGAATGTACATCTGTGATGTTTCTGAGAGAAGTTGTGTAGTCCACGATTTCAAAAAAAAAAAAGAAAGGAAAAAAACTCCTTAGTATGATGAATGAAGGCAGTGTTTTTCAGAGCGATGGAGGTCTTGAAAACTGTAGAAGTGAAAGTCTGGTGTTTATCCAACAACTAAGTCGCTGGCAGAAGAAGAAGGCTGGCTTCATTGCACTATTCCACCTGTTTACTTGAGCCTTGGCTTGCCGAGCTAACCCCTAACACTGCCAGATTGTTGCTCTGCTCAACCAGTCCAGCAAAAACAGCTAAAATTTTAAAACACCCTCCTCAGCTCTCTAAGTCCCATGAAAAAGTTCCTTTTCCTGCCCTGTCCCCTGAAGAATTACCTTCAGTCCACGTACAGGGTGTTTCTCTGCGTATTAAATATATAGACTGCTAAAAAATATGATTCCACTGTAACTTCACACTCCCAGAAACAAAATAATTTCACCTGTTGGATGCATCAGAGCCTCTATGGTATTGTCAAAATACTGATGAGAACCTTTCCTGCCAATTCCTAACCTTTTCTGAGCACAGATTTTTTTTGTTTACAGTGTACAATGCTGTTGATAGTTCACAAAAATACCCTATTTTAAGTTGATACCCAGATGTCTATTTTCTTCAAATGCTATAAAGACATTTTCTTGGACAATGTTTACTCACACAGATCTTTACTGAATCTGTCTTTACAAAGTTAAGGAGGAAAAATAAATTCGCATTATTGGTCTTTTTTTTTTTTTGCCATGTAAAAAATATAGACACGTAGCAGTCAAAGGGGATGCAAGTAAAAAAAGAAAATCTCTAAATAGCACCTAAAGTCATATGAAAATATCTTAAAAACATGATCTCCCTGAAAGCAGATGAGATGGAGCTGATTTGTTTGGTTTAGAAAGAAAACACCTGGAAGCCCAATCTGACCTTAATTGAAGCTGTGGTTTTCCTGGGACAAAATTCAGCTTCTGTTGATTTCGAGTCAGAGCAAAAAAAGCATTATCTGAGATGTCAACAGAAATGGGGAGAGGTGGATGCTAAATAAAAGTACTACTGAGTCTTGTCTAACTTAGATGGCGTGAAATAGGGCTTTCACTGTCCTATTTTTAAATTGGTCTCCTCTCTTTCACCAGATATAGCCAATAGCTTGAGTTAACCACCCTTATTGCTCTATGCAGAGTTTTATTTACCAAGTACCCTTGATACAGGCCCACCTTCACCTTTACTATCTGCCTGTACTCTGCACACTGTAGGGAAAAATAATTAGCTGTGGGAAGCTGTCCTTGTTTTGATGCCACCCTTGGCTCAAAGCTGAAGGGGAGACTGGTTTTATGCAAGAGAAACCTTCACTCTGAAACAGCAGCTTTTGTCCTATTAGAAAACTCTCTTACTATATTGATGGGCATTATTTCTAATTTTATACCAAGTCAAAAAATGCTTCTGTATCACCAGTGTTCATTTAATGTCATTTAGAATAAAGCTGACTAATTTAACTGGCTGAAATATCATCATGCTTGACAAAATGTTTTCCTGTATTGCACCGAAAGCATATAATTTTTCTCTTAGGCACCGTTTTCCTTGGACTTTGTCATTTGTAAGGGACTAATTAGGAATTTCATATGTATTACATATTAGCTTAGAATACAGTGGTTAAAGAGACGTTGCCAGGAAAACAGGGAGATGCAAATACCTGGGAAGAAGGCTGTTTCACTGGAAATGCCTTCAGGAAGGCAGACACCATCAACCCTGCTCCGTATTTTTTCTCTGAAGAAAATGATAAATGGAAGCTCAACGTCTCACACATTGGGGTTGTGGTGTACATGGTGGTGTTTTTTGCTGGGTTAGAATTCCTGGTTGCCAGGGTAACACATTTTGGAAATCTCTACCCTGGGCGAAAGCGGCTGCAACTTGAAACCCGCCAGGGCTGATGCTTGGCGGGGGCACCACCACTGCTGGGTCCGGGGGGCTGCTGGCTTTACCCAGGGGTTTTGGAGAGGGGAAACAAAACGGGTCCAAAAAAAGAGAAAAGCAATTGGGAGCGTTTGATACTTCCAGGGTGTTGTAATCTGATTTTTTTCTCCGCACTATGTCCTGTCAGTCTCGTCCCAGGACTGAATAGCTGGGTGATGGGAAGAGGAGAGGTCTATGTGTGCCTGGAGGGTGGAGAGAGGAGGAGGGTGAGAGGGGGAGAAAGAGAGATATAGGGTTCTGGCTATCTGCCAAGAGAAATAACTAACGTTTTGCAAAAGAGAAATCCTGAGACTGAGGTCATAGTATGGAAAAAGTCTGTTTCACAGACTCTTGAGCCTGAATACAAGCCAAGTTTTTTTCGGGTTATTTTTTGTGAGGGATTTTGGTTTTGGTTTTTGTGGGGTTTGTTTTCTTGTTGTTTTTGTTTTGGGGTTTGTGGGGTTTTTTTTAATGCAGGCATCCTATTAACATTTGAACACTAAAGCTTGTCCAGGATTGGAAAGATTTTGGAATTTGAAGTGCCTTAGTTTTTTACTTTAAAGATGCACTGATATATTTTTTTAATAATAAGAAAGTGAGATTTTGAATGAGAAGCTCCCTCATTTTGATGTTAACTTATTTTATGACTATGAAGACCAAATTAATGGAATCTAAACAAACGCCTGTTTCTCCCAAAGACTGACCAACTAAAAAAAAAGAGACTTTTCAGACTTGGTGGACAACTTTTTATTTGCCATGCAAAATACAAAAAGATACTGAAACCTGAAATGATGATGAATTTTCCTGTGTGGAAAAGCCCTACTGTTCAGCCATGAGTAACTATGATTTTTTTAACGTTTATAGTGGCAGGCTGGCAGTTTCACAACAAATTACTTTTCATACCTAACTAAACAAATTATTGAAGTTCTTCTGCCTTAATCTCTGAATTTGGATTAAAAGTCAGAGTGTGGATATTTTTTAACTAGGGGAAAAAATAACTCTTTGGATTTGTTAGGATGTTATTGCAAGCAAGTTTTCTGGTCTTTGATTTGCTAAGCTACAACTGGAGTCTGTCTTCCTCAGGGTAAGAATATTTCCACATTATAATTTCACCTGTGGTATTTTAAAAGGGAGAATATTATATCTCAGCATGTATCTTGGCTTTTTGCATTCTGTTCTTTGTTTAGCATGCAGACAAGCTTCATCTCCCCAAAGAGACGTAGAATATATTTGTCGGCAATTTAGAATTGATGATAGATTTGACAAGCAGGCAGGGTGACACACTGAAGCTATCAAAGCTGGAGATGAAGCAGGACAAAGGTTTGGATTAGGTATATTGTTCCTGAGATTCAAAAGGGTTATACTTATTGATCATTGCAAAAGCAGGGCAACTATGCCACTGATTTACAAAGATAAAAGCTAAGTTTTTCCAAAGGAAAAAAAACAACCACATGGTTTGATTGGCCCACAGACCTTTTATGGCATAATAGTGCAATTACAGCTGGCATTTCTGCATGCTGATTTTTATTAGTTTTGTAAGATATTTTGTCAGGATTCATTTGTGCTGATTCCCCCTTTCATGACATAAACTGTAAGCAATTGTTGGCAGAGAGAAGGCATCTCTTTACATATTTCTTCAGAGATATACTCCAGAAATGTGATAGATCAGGCATACTAAATTAAAACAGAACTGATCTGTTACCTGATAAACATGTGGGCTTACTATGTATTTAATTGCATTAGAATTTAGTCTAATTATGGATGCAAATCCTGTGCATTCACATCAGCTTTCCTACTATCAAAGCAAAGATAAATCAGCACAAATAATCTCTTAAAAGTATTTAGTAGCATGATACAGACAAAGGATAAGCAAATTACCCTTTTGTACCTGGTTTGATGGCCAATTTTTGTGGCATTTATAATGCAGGGGTAGAGGGGGCCTTCTGGTCTGAAGTTCCCTAGGGAGATGAGGCAGGCAACCCAGATGTGTGACCCGTCTTGATGTAGTTCAGATGGAGGCCAAATAAAGCAGAGGGTAAGAAGAAGGTCTGGGGTTGGGAACCCCAGAACATTACAGAACGTAAGCTCAAAAATAATTTGTCATCACTCTGGTCTATACTGGTTTTAACTGTTGGACTTAAGAAAAAATTAACGTTCCTACTCACATAAAATCCACGTGTTCCCTGTAGTTTTTACAAAAACTGTAATGTAAGGCACAAACTCTAATACTTGCAATCACTGTAAGCAACAGCGGTTTCTGTAGACTTCTGTACTTCTGTGAAAGGAAAAGGATAAAGTCTTTCGCCACAAACTGTTAAAAAATCCTGGGTCTTCCTCTGTCAGAGAGCACGGTTTTGATCTCATAAATAATTATAGACAGGCATGATGCCTTCCATCAGGACTTCTTTCAGCATTATTGTCTGAAAGACCAAGAATTCCTGTGGGTGCTTACGCTGTGCTGTCCATCTCCAGTTCAGTTAAAAAACATTTCCTCAAGAGCAGCATGCTTTACTGTGAGCAGTCTCAGTAAAGCAGGATAACTTGTGTGTGTTGAAAAACTGACTCTACGTAAAAAAGACCGAGGGGGAAAAAAAGAGAAGAACCTCTGTTTGTCAGGGTGGAGGTCTGCTTCTTCTCCATATCCCTGACAGCTGCCATTAGCACACTGACCATCGCATCCACAGTGCAGTAATCCCAGCCCACCTCGGGTGAGTGAGCAGTCCAGCAGCAAGGCTAGGAGAGGAACAGTCAGCTCAGGAGGGATGTCCTTTCCTCCTCTGAAGAGGTGTATTCTTTAAGGCTTTGTATTCAAGAGAAAGAAACCTCTCCCTGAGCCTTTTCCATGGGTTTCATTGCTGTCTAAGAGTGGCTGGCTGAAGCCACTCTTAAGCAAGCATGCTTCTGTAAGGAGCCCTGCAGCCCCCATGGCAGCCTCCTGTGGCCAATGCTGAGTAGGCAGGAGCCAGGACCAAATTTCCAACTCTGAAGCCTGGGAAACAGTGGAATAAAGAGAGAAAAGGGAAGATCAGAGGTATAGTAAAAGAAGACTTGCCAGCCAGGATTTTAGGAGCTCCATTACTCTGTGTAATACATAAGACTAAATAAATACAAAGACATATATAATACATAAACAATGAGAGATGGGCACAAAGCTGGATGCTAAAAGTTAGGTTTGTAGAAGGACCTATAATATCGATATTATTCCCAATTTGCATAAATTTCCTTCAGACAACAGTAGGTGGACGACTTAATAACCATCATCTCCAGGCATTGTGGAAAGATTATAAAAAGCAACAGCCCTCCTTTTAAAATTATTTTGATTTATTTTTATCTAACAGAAATGGCCAAGTATATCTTTAGCATGATCCCATTTGGCTCAATGATGTTGCAGAGCTATGAATTCACTATGAGAAGAACAACTCTTTCTGTGCCCTGAAGAACATAAAAGCCTGGGTGCCTAGCAGGAAAGCAAATACCTCTTGATCAAGCCGCTTATGTTTTCCTGCTTGAGAGAAATTAAAATCTCATCTTATTTCTTTGCATGCACTTGTCATCCACTCAGAGTTTTATCCAAATAAATCTCTGGTTCTTTTCAAAGAATATCTTCTGTATGAGTTGTATTAGTTGGTTAGACTCACCAAGAACAGCGCGGTCCAGGCTGACACACTTCCATCAGGGAAGGAACTGTATAAATCTTATCCTACAATTCTGCAGCTCAGTTAATTAAGTATTTGATGTCCTAAGAAGCTGCTGCCTTCCAAAGACAAGGAGAGGAAGCTGCCAGACCCCGTTCCCATCTTTGGCCACCAGACACAGTGACGTTCAGAGACTTTCCACCCATCACACCATGTTACACAACTCTTCCCCTCTCCCCAGCCCACAGCACTGATGAAATTAAATAGCACAGAAAATTAACCCCATTGTTGTTGTAATGCAGCTGGGTGATATGTGGCCATGTTTGTTGCTACAGGAGTATATGTTTGCTGCTTTGGCAGTGGGGGCTCTGTGGATGGGGCTGAAGGGATCCCAGTAGCACAAACCTAGGGAGCACTTCTGCAGCCTCACATCCCTGCCCGCTCTCCAGGTATCCTTGGACACCTTAGATCCAGTGCTCAGGATGATTTCTGATTTGTCTTTCCCTGTCTTGCTACCTGCTGTCCATCCCATGCCATTCACCACTCCTGGGTTTTTTTCCTTCCTTTTTCTTTCTTGCTGCACCCTCTCTGCTGTTCTCCTACCATCTCAGCCCTGGTTTTGTAAGGATTCACCACCTGCAGCCTCATTTCTTACTGTTTTTTGCTTCTGCTTTCTACTTTTTCCTCACAAAACATGTCTCCATGTCTCCTGAAAAACAGAAGAGAAATAAAGTGATATATGTAACAAGGGATACACAAATACACCCACAGTCACTCAGGTTTCTGGATTAGTGCATGCCATCATTTCCCTCCTTTCTTCTCTCTCCCTTGATTTCTCCATAATGTCATCTTTGCTTCATGGTAACGAATAACTTATAACTCTTTTGTCAGGTGCCCAGGTATTGCCCCATTCTTCCTTTAAGGAACAGTTTTCCATTCCTTCTCTTTTAAGAATTACACTAGAAAAAAAATTAAAAGAGAGAGATTAATATGGAGAAAAGTTTTACTTAGCTACAAAATGTTTTCCTTTTTTAACTTTGGGCATGATTGACAGATAGGTTTATTTAATCAAATTGCCTTTTCTGAGAGTGTATTATTTAATGAGGGAGTTCTTTTTTTTGATTGCATAGGAAATGTGAAAGCATCTGAGAATTTCTGATGTGCTATTTACTCATCCATTATGTTGGGAATCAGTGTAATTTCAATGTCAGCAGTGGAATTAATAATCATAACTGTTATCTGTCACAGAATGATCTATTTGGGGATTTTCTCAGCAAACCAGTATATATCCCCCACCCTTTCACCACAGAAGGAAGTTTTAAAAAATAAGTCAAACTTGAACATGTTTTTGTTTTGATTATCTGTTCCATGCTGATGGTAGAACCACATATTTTCAGGCTTTAATTCAGCTTTGAGTCACTAATATGAAATCCTTTAGTAGTATAAATTACCCTTACTTTTTTTTCCCCACTTATTTTACTCAGTTTCTCAAACACTTCCATCAAGAATGTCTCCCCATTGACGTGTGCACCGTCCCTTCCTGAAAAAAAAAACCAACAAAAAACCGCCAAAAAACCCCAGAAATTACAGTCTAGCTTCCAGAGATAATGCAAAATCCCTTTTGGCAGTAGTGTTAAATTGGGCTGACTTCATTCCATTTTTGCTGTGGTACTTCACTGTTGGGCAAACAGGCTTCACATGTGAGAGCAGGGGAGTGCCTGAGCAGATGAATGGACAGATGTGAGGGAGACAGACAGAACCCGAATCTGGTTTTACTCTCTTTAGGTTATGTGCAGCATCACATAAGTAAATAACTGATAAATTAATAAAACCTTTCAATTAATACATTTGGTAAGGATCAAGACTTCTTATATGACTCCAAAGCCAGGCCAGTAACTGTTAAATGAATTGCTTTTTAAATAAAACACAAAAGAGAAATTTTAAAATTCGTCATTGTTCCTGAAAGCGTTTTAGTGCCTCATTAATTCTTGATTAACCTGGTTGTTAAGAGGCCATTATTATGTGGTAATAAGGTGTAGGAAATTACATCTAGGACTATAGTTATGTCACACAGACCTGCTACAGTTAGCACCTCATCAGGTGCTCCCTGCCTGGTGGTGGAGCTCACACCGGTTGTCTACCGTGACGGGCTGTTTGCTGAGATGAGGCGAGTCCTCTGGTGCAGAGAAGTAGAGAAATATGACAAAATATAACCCTGTCAGCAGCCTCCTGTCCTTCAAGGGCTCGCTGGTCTTGCCTTTGGCAGAGTAGGAAAACTGCTGTAAAGCAGTGGAATAAAATTACTTTGCAATTACATTAATTTAAGTAATTTCAAATATGCCTGAAGCTAGCACAGATGAAGGTCCACTTTTTGCCTGTGATTTGTTACACAGAGTAAGAGGAGATCTGGTGCAGTCTAACAGAATATCCCCAAACTAATGACCTCTTTGGGTCATTAGTATTTCTTTTGAAATACAATCGCCCTCAAAGCCTGCTACTACCATTGGTAAACCTAATCATTATTAACCTTTTACAAATAGTAAAATGAGCCCTAGGGGCTATTTTCATTGTGATTTGATGCAGCATTAATCAGCATTCTAAAGATAAAATGTATTTTTATGTCCCAAGCTGCATATATTTATTTTTCAGTGTGTATTATTTTTTCCCCCTTAAATCTCTTTGAGGTTGATGCTCTAATGCTCACAGAATACAGCTCCCATTCATTGCCTATACAGAGAGCTAATGTTATACAGTAGCATCACCATCTTATTAGCACCATAATAGTAGTACCAAAGATGTTAATAATTAAAACCACAGAGTGAGTTCTCACTAATGTACTTTCCTCCTTATTCTTTCCTGGGTTTCAGTCTTCACACAGCAGACGAAGCACTGCTGTGTCCTCGGAGGAGGGAGAGCAGCGTGACCACTGTCACTCTGCCAGCACACAGGACTGATGCCCTGAGAGATGTACCAGTGCCTGCTCCCTGACCTATTCTTGATGTTGGGGGTCAGAGGGTGTTCACACCTCAGGAGCAGTGTTGGAGCAAAGCTGTGAGAGAGGCTCGTGTTGTGCCTGAACTCACAAAATGGGGCTATGGCCTGGGTTTCAATCCTGAATATCCATGTTTGTTGTTAAATAGCTACTCACTCCTTTGTGCTTTCACACAGGTCTTCAACATTCTCAAGCCCCCAGTGTGGTTCTTGGGCAATGTGTGACAGTGTCCCTCACCCCAGCCCTGAGTACCATCCTAGAACTCCTCAGGGACTGACCCTGAGCTGCAAGCAGCTGGACAAGGGGACACACATCTTGTGTCCCCATTTAACCTTTTGTCAGCCTCAGAGTTGGGACTGCGGGACAAAGTCTCCACACTTGGTATTTCAGCTTCTTCAAAAGCCAAAGTAGCCCCAAGACCTGTGCAAGGGTGGCTGCTGCAAGCTGTAGGCAGCACTCCCTCTCATTCCCAAGTCCCAAATCCTGGAGCACCCCAGAGGACATGGCCATCCTTCCAAGCTAATTTTCACCTACCCCTTCTCACTGTAACAAAGGACACCACTGAGTATGGCATTTGGCTTTGGCTGATTTTAGATGGGCTTGCCTGCCTGCTTAGGAGCAGAGCTGTACCGATGCTGAGCGGAGGGCAGACCCGGTCCACTCACAGAATGCTGTGCTGGCAGCAGACCCCCTGCAGCTTACAGGCAGTCAGGGACCATCATCCCAGCTGTAGTTGACATCCCATGCAGAGCTCCAGTGGTCCCAGGCTGGAGTGCAGAAGGCATCTATCTGCTGCTCCTTCGTACATCTGCTGAAATGTATTTTTAGCATTTCGTGGTAATAGTCAGCAGCGAGTCGTCCTGGCTTTTAAAAGATGGGGGAAACACTCCACCAAAACCCAAGTATTTAAAGGGAACTTTTGAGTGCAGTTTCAGGTCTCAAAAAAACTAATGGAAGGAGCAGTTACAGCCCAAAACAAAGACTATTAGGAGTTTATAACTACATGAGGGTAACAGTAAAGAACATCAAGAGTTAACAGTCCCAGCATGATAAAAGTTTATTTAATCCTACTCTAAACAAGCAATATAACAAATCCCTGTTAAGAATGAATGATCTCTCACATGTAGCTTAAAATGATCAAATTTTGATTTAAAATACCAAAATAGGTCAAATGGTACAGGTTTTTCTGGAAGAAATTAAAATCGTCCTGTCCAATTTTATTTTTTATTTGCAACATTTTACAGATGAATAAATGCATTCTTTACATAAAACCCGCTTGCCCCATTTCAGGCAGGAATGCATGTTTGCCAGAGAATTACAGACTCTTGAGTGTTGACATATTTCTCTCCAGTAACTGCTGTGCTTCTCTAATGGAAGAGATATTGTTGTATGGAGAAAGGCATTGTTTTGGCACATCTTCATCTTCCCACCTTGTCTTCAGCTTTCTTTCACTTTTTTCTTTCCTCCTAGTGCAGGTTTCAAAAGTGAAGTGGAGACTGAATTGCATAAGATGTTGGGTCATGGGTACATCTGAGGCAGTGCCTATGTCTTCTCATCAGGCTTTGGAGTTTCCTTCCCAGTTCTGAATCTGATTGAACAGCATGACTTTGTTAAAAAACAGTGAATCTCTTTGCCTTGGTTTTGTCTCGCTGATTAAATAAGAATTATCATTTTTTTTATAATTTTGCATACTTTTGACATCATAAGGTTTTGGGAAATGTACCTACACAGAGCTCTCTGACTAGAAAACAGTGCAATAGAATGCAGCACAACAATAAATCGGTAGCTGTCTTGATAGGATGGGTCCTATTTCACACTAGTTAATGATCCTGTTAATAAGGAGAGTAAGTCCTTACGCTTTGGTGTTCAGCTAGAAGGAAGAGTGGGAAAAAGTATCAATAAGAAAATTCGGACAGACCTCTTTTTTTATTCCCTATTCTTCTGTGGCACTTCTTTACATTGTAAATAAACTTTAATCTTGAGATATTTATAAAAAGATGTAATGAGGGCTGTTTGCTACATCTTTGGAGCAGGAATAACCTTTCTGTAGTACACTGAAAAATATACAATGATTTCTTTAGACTAATAAACTCTGGTGGAGATAGTCTACACATTTATAGAACTTCTGAGAAGTTATTTAAATATTTCAAAGGTCTTTATTGCCAGTCTCCTACATTTTGCCTGTTTTATTTTGTATTTTTATCAGCCTTCTCTGCTGTTGTCAGCACTAAAAATACTTAAGTGCCTGATATAACATATACATCTGAAGTTTTTTTCTCTTATCAGTGAAAATCATTTTCCTTGAATGTAATAGAGTGGGATAAATTCATTGCTGATGAAACCAGTTTCACTATAGTGACACTGATGATGAAACTAACCTAATACATTTAGCTCAGATGATCCACTTTTGACCATTAACAATGGTTAAAACTACTGAATTGAATTCTTTAGAAATCGTCATCCCTTGTATATATGAGTTTTTAAATATATATTTCATAATATAGACATAATATTTGATCACAAATTATTTGCAGTTGTACTAATTAACTTTATTATCTGTAGGGTTTATTCTTACCTAAATATAAAACAGATAATGACCCATTACCCACAGCTCTGTCAATATTAAGCCCTGCATATTTATTTCTACACACAAAACTACTTCTGAAATAGTGATTGTTTTGATTGAACTCAATCTGACATCAAATAATAACAAGTCTACAACTTCCTTGTGAGAGGAAGAGGAGGGGCAGACACTGATCTGTGTGGTGACCAGTGACAGGACCTAAGGGAATGGCCTGATGTTGTGTCAGGGGAGGTTTTGGTTGGATATTAGGAAAAGGTTCTTCACCCAGAGGGTGGTTGGGCACTGAACAGGTTCCCAGGGAAGTGGTCACAGCACCAAGCCTGACAGACTTCAAGAAGTGTTTGGATGATACTCTCAGGCTCATGGTGTGATTCTTGGGGATGCTCCTGTGCAGGCCTAAGGGTTGGACTTGATGATCCTTGTGGGCCCCTTCCAACTCAGAAGATTCTGTGATTCTGTGATACTTAAAGCCATTTTTTCAAAGGTGGAGGCCATAGGTCTCCTGTAGGAGACTACATGGAATTCATTTCCTGCCAACTCAGTATTAAATAATGATAAATATCAAACAGACAAACCAAATAACCAGTTGTATAATAGAGCAGATTTGAGCAAGTAGTCTTCATTCCTATCTGACTGAAGCTTCAATTAACTGCCAATGAGTGGGGAAAAATGAAAGAAGCCAGTAAGTTTTGTGGATCCATCTGAAACTCAAAACAAGGCTAGGTTCAGGACTTAGCAAACTGAATAAAATTAACTTCTGAATAAGAATGGGTAATTGATATTTTGTTTGATACAATAAAATCATGTGGGTTAACTGAAAATAAAAATAGTTGTGTTCATTTTCTCAGCAAAATGAAAAAAAATACATTCAGGGCTAATCATTTAATTTAGGTTACCTCACTCTGTAGAGTGCTTGGGCAGCCTTTTAACAGTAGTAGATACAAAAGCATTTTGAAGTAATGTTTTTGAAAGAAGAAAATGAAAGCATAGCATTTCAGAAATGTTGAAATTAATCATTTTACATAGAATATAAACTTCTTTAGTTATTTAGGGGAAAACATTGCTCAAATCTAGCAATTGCCAAGCATTTTGGCTAGTCCTCATGCTGTTCTTGATGGCTAAACTATTTGTTAGAAAATTCTCCTCAGCTCTGAATCCCTCACACAAGATTCTAGAGTCTTGTCCACGCTTGAGCCTTCATGAAAAATTATTGTTGACATTTTTCTCAAGATGATTCCACATTTCCAAAGATTTGGGATGGCAGTAAGCATTGTCAAACATCATTTAGACTTCCAGATGATTGTTTTTTATAGGATGATTGTGGTAGTTAGCAGCTGGGTGGTAGAATTTCGCAATCAGAATACAGTTGAGTCTAATTCATTTTATACACTACTCCTATTAGTTAAAAAAGGATCTTTCTTTGCAAGTGACATTACAGCCCTGACATATGATTTTTGAATATGACTTTTTCTCAGAAACTGCCAGCATGCCAAGCTAGTGTCCAGAAGACAATTTAAGAGCAGTGGTAAAATGAAAGGAGAAAATAGAATCCCTTCTTGCAAACAAGGGTTTTTAATAGATATTCTGACACAATACGAATGATGAGGGATGGAAAATTCATAAGGCTGTGTGGAAGTGCAACGCACACTTTGTGCGTAGAAGACTGACCTATAACTCATAAGATAGTGTGTGTCGAGTGAGTTATGAGAGTTGTTCCCTGGTGTATATTTAAAAAGAGACATTATAAAAGAGATATAGTGTGGTTTACTGTTTGAGAGCTAACTTGGTAATTTTTTCCGGAGATTTTTTTAAAGAAAGAAATTTTTATTTTTTTTAATACATATGTGTTGGACTACAGATGGTGTATTTCTGCACAGCACGTGCAGGATCCGAATGCTGGGAGGAAAGCTCTTCTCTCCAAAGGAACAGTCCTCAGTTGATTATTTCTGCTGTTGCAATGTCCAAAGGAGATTACTTCTAAGGAAGAGGAATCCTAGAAGGGGATTATCTCAAAGTGAAACAAGCACTGAACTGCTCAGTGCCATCAGACCCCAGAGCAGCGAAGGGTCTGTGCCTAGAAGCCCACGGACCACCCCATGCACACACCTCAACTGGAGCTGCACAGTACAGTTTGAATTAATGGAGTCCTACATGAGTAACTATCCTTTCAGTGCATCTCCATGGGAGGCAAAGGAATTATCTGACCACTGCAGATTGCACATGTTTTCTTCCCCCCCACAAGCTCACCCCAGGTGCCAGTGCCTGCCTCTAGCTCCCCTGTCCCTGCAGAGCCTATGCCCCATGTCCTGGCCCTGCCTTAGCAGCTTCTTCCCTCCCTCCCTCAGCCCATCCTCAGGCAAACTTTAAAATCATGTATTTTGCTGGGACTGTTATCGGTTTGGAGTTCTCTTCCTTATTGGGATTATCTTGTCTCCTTTCAGCATCTTGCAATACATCAAAAGCAGAGAGGAGTAAAGAGAATGCTATCACTAATGCACCATCTCCTATTAAGTTTGTTAGCATGCTAAGCTTAATAAAGCTGTTGGAAACACCATGGCCATGGATGTAGCCCCTTCAGGAGCAGCAGTACCCAACTCTCTGAGCTGAGCCTGCAGGGTGCAGGTGTCCATAACGAGCAGCAATCCATTGGCCCCATGGGGCAGAATGCTTCCTGGCGTTTGGCCGAGAGCTTTGCTTGCCTTTTGTAGTCTGCCTCGTAAGGAAAAAAAGTGCTTTCTTCCCTATGTCTAGCTTGGCTGAAAATAAAAGGCACTGAAAAACCTGCTCATAGAAGACGTTTGAGCCCATTTCTGCAGAAATTTAAGGACTAGAAATTTTGGCAAAAATCACAACAGCCCCTACATACTTAATGTGCAGAACTCTCTACAGCTCACTCCTCAGCATCAGGCAATGGCACGTCACCCTGGCCATATATGCCCTTTTAGGTCTTTCTATCCCTCGTTGCTTTCTCTTTTTTTCCCCCTCTCTTGCCACATGCTGAATTAGTTATTTGACAATATATAGTGACGTTGTATTATTTCAACAATAGTGGAATGTAATGGTGTGTAATTAGGAGCCAGAATATTACAGTGGCATGAAGATGATTTTGGCAATGAGATTTTTTTTAATTAAAATTTCATTACTTGAAAAATGTCTTGCTGTTGCCCTTTTCAGTGTGCGAAGAACAGTGTCCATGAGAGAAAGGGATGACGACCAGGGGTGGATAGCACGGGTTTAAGTCTCTTGTACTCCAGCTGGGGATTCTCCTGAGGCACTGCTCTTCCATACTATGAGAACCTATAGGGGCACTATATGTTTTAAAGCCTCTGTATTGTTGATTTTACAGTGAAACTCCTTCCACTTTTGATGAGTGGGATTGTTTAGGGAGGTGCCTGTGAAGCATCTGTAGTTGCAAGAAGTCTATAGCACTATGGACCTGCCAGTTTTCTATAGATTATCCTCACAGCCCTATCATTAAATAAAATGGTATGCTTTCTTTCACAGCAGCCAACTGGATTTTTGTCTGTTTATTTTCTTGTTTTAATCATTTTTTCTCCATCTAGTCAAATAAACCTCTAAATTCAGTGTGTATGCTATGGAACCTTGTCCAAAACTATACTGTCTCCTTCCTGACAGGGCTGACAGAGAGTATAATCACTTGTATTGTCCAGAGTACTGTTTACATAAAGGAGCAATAAATACCTGTTGAAATTTTTACTGGAGGCCTCCCAGATGGATAGTTCATTTATTATTGCAGACAGGGTTTCATTTACTTAGTTATTAAAAAAAGCAGGCCGCTACAGCCCATTTATAACTATATTAAAACTAAATGAAGCTATAAGTATTGCAGACAGGACTGAGTAAAATATATATAGTGACTTTCCAGGAAATGGCTAGGAAAAGTATTTGAAAGGAAATGCTGAAAACTTTGGGGGTCCTGGTGTGTCTTTCACAGATGTGCTTCTACTGGTTGGAGTTGGAGAGGGAATGGAGGAGGTATAGTTCCCATATGTTCCTGTGCCATGTATATATTCTGCAATAGCCTCTCTGTGTCAGCCAGTCAGCCATGTGCCTTTGGGAGGAATTAGCCTGTTCCTCACTTCCTCTAGCCTTTCTTGACAGGAAAAGCTCCAGCTCAGGTTATCGAATAATCATCATCTTCATCCCAGAGCCAGAATATCAACTGAATATCAACTCCTGTTACAAGAGGGCACAAAGCTGCTCCCTCAGCACTAACGTGTAAAGCAAAGGTAGGGTGGATCAGGTGGATTTCAGAGGTCTTAGTTTGGAAGGTATCACCAGAGGTCCAGTATAGCCAGCTATGAAATTGGAGTTAAGGTTGTGGATGGTCTTTGTGGCACATTTCTAGCACTGAGGACATTTCATCAGACATTCTCACCCCTGCTTTGAGTAAAGATAAATTAGTCACCGGATGGGAAGCACATGGTTGCCTGTGAACCAGATCATGATTTTATTATGTCCAAGCTAGAAAAATAAGGGACAGTCCCAACAAGGAAAGGCTGGTGTCCCAAAGCATAAAAAATTGTTGACCAGAAATTAATGGGGCAGAAAAAGAAACAAGGAAGTTTGGAATTTTTAAAGCACAGTTTGTTAAGTTAGCAAAAGGTTGCATTTCCACAATCAAGGGAATAAACAACTTTGCTGAAAGCTAGTTCAGCTTCAGTGGCCAAGTAAAAGTAGTAATTAGAAATGAAAAAGCAATGGACATGAAATTTAAAATGCATGTAAAATGAATACAAGTACATGAAACATAACAATCAGTCTAAAAAAGAAAATATAAAATACTGAAGATGGATAAAAGGAGTGGATGATACTAGAGGAAAGTTCAAGGAAAATGAGAATATGGGTTTTGTTAAGATATATAAAGAACAACAACAATAAAGAAATTCTTGCAATAGTCCCTTATTAGCTGGAAATATTAAAGCTGTAACAATAGTAGAGTCAATAAATATTTTTTACATGAGAGAAAACAGGTTTGCTGAACAGTGTCTAGAGAGAATAAGTTATTTAAAACCTGCTATCCTGATAGAAGTAGCCATAAGCCTCAGATCTTCCATGCTGCCATAAAGACATGAAGACCAGTGGCTAGCAAAATCTAGGGTCATTTTGATGTACCTTGAAATGTGGCGTAAACCCTAGGAGACAGTTAATTCTGTGTCATATGTCAAAAGGCTAAGGAAGAAAGTTTAAGTTTTAAGGACAGGTCACCTGGCCCATGTTACAGCACACAAAGTTTGGGGGGAGCCCAAACAGGCTTCCTTTCCTTTAATACCATTAAGAAACTGAAGCATAAGAGTAGAATTTTTTGTGTTCAGTGTTTTACTTTCAAGGAAAGAAATATAAGTTCTAATCAACCAAAGCTTATTTCATTCTGTGAGGAGTTGGCAACTGGGTCATATATCACAGATTATGAAACTTTTTGGAGGGTAACGTAGAAAGAAACAGTGGAGATAGAGCAGGTTATCAAATAATCTGAGTAATTTAATAATTCAGCCTCCCTTAAACAAATGAGACTTGAAAGAAACCAAAACAAAGTCATATATCCCAGAAGGGATAACATTCCTGTAACAAGGAATGTCATGCTGACTCTGTTTTTAAGTGGGGATTGTACCCTATGAAGCTGCAACTCTGAAAATGCTTGTGAGATGGAAGTAAGCAGACAGCTGGAGGTGAGTGCCAGCAGGATGCCATGGCACAGGGATACATCATGAGGCTCTGGCAGGCAGGGCAGTGCCCAGAGGATCATGCAGGGACATGGACCTACCTCTTTCCCCATTTCTTTGATGATACAAGACACTGCTCATTTCAATGCAGCAGAGTTTGAGAACTTCTAGACTAAATGATCTTACTTCCCTTGCCACATCAGCGAAATAGGGATAAACACCACAATGGCCTTGGGTCTGAATGTTGGTAAATGTGTTGTAAAGATGACTGAGTTCATCTGCAGGGGAGCACAAGAATACAAATGTGTGTTCTGGAGGCATCCTCATGATGACTCCAGCATGAGGACAGATGCTTGTAGTGCTGGGGATTAGGCAGTGAGAAACCATTTGTAAGGAAATAATCACTGAGTACAAAATCAGATGCTGCACCTTCAGTGGGGAGACTTGGCAATGGCAGTTCTGTCTCAGACACATTAAATTCCCCAAGATTTCTGCTACAATGGCTGACACATAGGCAGAAGTGCAGTTCATGCACTCTTCTTTCATTTTGCATTTGAAATTAATATTTTGTGGATGGCAGCATCAGCAGTTGCTCGGAAATTGGAGCGACAGCATTAATAAATAACTGCTAATCACACCCTAGAGAGCCTTGGGGGAGCAGGGGTAGGGAGGCAAGAAATGGATTTGAAAATTGCGAGCAGCCCATTCAAAACTTTATGTTTCCTCCTGTCACAAACAGCATGATTAGCCATGAAACTTTGGTAAGCCCTCAGAGTGATTGGACTACTTAGGCTTGAGCTGCTGTCACTCATCACTCTTTCCTCTTTCTGAGTATTCATGCATTTTTAGATGGCTTCCTTGCTCAGGGAGTGGGCTCACATGGGTTCATTTCCCTGCTTTTCTGAATTCATCTCATTTTTAGGGAGGTACTCGGAGTCCTTCTGCCCAAACGTCATTCTCAGAAAGTACTGTGGTCTGTGGGGCACTTTCTCAACCCCCTGACATGGAGTAAGAAAATTCAGGGTATGATTCAATTGCATTTGTTCTCGCTTTCTTTAGAGGGGGGGAAACATCACCAGGGCAAACACAGTCGGTCACTGGGGCAGCTGCTGGAGAAAAAACCTTATTTCAACTTCTGCTCATAAGAGAGAGTGATGGCTGTATCCCTCAGAGAGGACTGCCTTGCATTTCTAATTAGACCATCAGTGTAATGGGAATTTAGCAGAGCCTTTAGCCAGTTTAAATGGTTTTGGAGAGTGGTGTAGACCAGCCTAGATGGATTCAAGCCAAGGACAGAAAACTTTTCCTTCAGAGTATCTATTTTTTATTCGAATTGCTAATTCTATTTCTATAGACTGAGTCCGTTTTTCAGGCATTTAAATTCTGCACTCTGGAATTAAATCTCACATTGATATATAGGCTTCATTCCAGCATTAAGTACATTAATATTTCACCAGCCTGATTTTACTAGCTTTCCCTCTCTGTTTTTAATTAGATTTGACGATATTCTATATAATCTTGTTTTCCTGCATGTTTCTATGAAGCAGAACTTGCACAAACTGTTTGTTGGGGAATTTTTACAACTTAAACAGCATGTATTTCAAGGGAATTTTAGATTTTGCAAGCAGTGCTTTCAGAGGTCTTACGAGCTTGCTGAAAGCTCTATCACAGCATTTATAAGATATCCTCTTGATCTAGCTGTTTACCTCAATCCATAACCTTTTGACTTTCTTATAAAATACAAATAAATACTACACTTTTCAGATAATATAAATGCATGAGTTTTTTCCAAGTGAAACATTTGCATCAATTATAGCTCTAGAGTGAAAAATAATTTCAGCAATCAGAATCTAATTAATTAAAAATTACTACTGTATAAAACCAGCCACTCCTATATTTAGGATTAGTAAACAAAGCTATTTGCAATATCTGCTCTGGCTGTAGGTAAGTGTGAGTATAACTGGCCATCTGTTATGTGCAGTAACCAAGGTAATACCAAGAACATTCATTTCCCTTATCTCTCTTTTGTTTTTAAGAAAGGAAACATGTTCATCTGTTTCTTGTGAATTCTCTGTACTTCTTACCAGGCACATTTTTCCTTGCATTTCTCTTTTAGAAAGCAGTGTAAGACAGCCAGAAACTGAAGGTACATTTGTCCTATTGGAGCTTAAGTTGTATTACATATGTGAGCACTCATAGCTAAAACAATCCAGGTAACATAAGGAAGGGCATCTTCCCACCTTGTATTCCCTTTCATTTTGCTGGGGACAAGAGTTAAAGGTTTTGCACAGTCCTGTGCATCCAGGAAGGTTTTGTTTTGGTTTTCTACAGTGCGAAGGAATACTTTTCTTCTCCTATATCAGCGCATCAATTGTGACATAAAACATCTGGGGCCAGTCTGATAGCCTTTCAGCATACTGCTGCTTAGAATAGTATCTATTTTCTTTCTGGGTTTCTGGTAATATCGAAACTAATGTCCAGTTCTTGAAAGGTCACTATGCATTTATGGGAAAGAAAGCAAATAAAATGCCAATATAGTGCATTGAAAAATAAGATAATTTTCCAAAAGCATTCAGAATGAAACATTGTGGTAGCATAAACTCGAATGAGGATGTAGTTATTTTATTTTGATATTTCATCACAACTCTTTGCTTAGTGGGGTTCCTCTTCAGCTAAAATCAAAGTATTTTTCCACTACTGAAGTTCCTTTCCTACCTAATGAGCAGAAATCAGAAAAGTCCATAATAAAGATGTTATTCTCACCGAGATGCTGCCTAGAATTAAAGTTGAACAATATACTTGATCAGATTAACACATTATTGAGATCTTTCAAAAATTGCAAAGATGGTGACTTCTGAGTTTATTTAAATGACAATTGCAACATATATATATATATATATTTTTTTTTTTTTCCCCAGGCTTACAAACCTTTGGCATATTCTCTCCTAAAACACCAGTATTAATGATTTAATTACTACCAATATTTTTCCTTTCCCATCTTGATTTTTTTTGTTGTTATTCTAATAATCAAAATTATCATAAAGAAAGACCATATCTTGTATAGTAGTTTAGACCACCAGAGGGACATGAACAGAGTTTCGTCCCTCATTTGTATAAGCTCTCTTGAGGTGCCAAAAGGGAATCTCTCTAATGATAAAACCACAGAGGCAGTTTTTGAGAGTTTTATGCCTCAGTAAGTAATTTGCAGGGGGGAAGGAAGGAATACATTAGGCCAAGGAATGTGAAATTTATCAGAGCTTAAAGTGAAGTACAAGGTGTGATGCCTGCCGCACCAGAAGACGTGAAGGATAATTCATGATTTGAGGCATGTCTTCACCCTGGAAGAAAATGGGTATCTTGTTAAGTAGGCTAAAAAAAAAAAGGGTATCTTGTTAAGTAGGGCTATGCTGGAAGGGTCTCAGACTGGCTCCAGATGTGACAAGGGATTCCCAACTGGCTGTTGAAGACCATCTCCCCCAGACACTGTACCAGTGACATTTCCTTCCTAGGCAGCTTCTTCTTCTCAAAAGGAGAATCTTCCAGCTCTTTCAGAAACCTCTGACCTAGGCCCTGGCTCTACCCTCATACTTGAAACTTGTTGTTATTCTGATGTTTTTTCCCCAGAGGGGAAACTGTCTTTCTTTCTGCTATATCCTGGGCTCTGGCTGGAGCTGAAAATAATGTTTGCCTGGGACTTGACTTTCCAGCAACAACAAAGCAGGAAAAAAGACAGACAAACAAAACAGTGAAGCTGCAAGTCTTAACTATGCCATTTAAGCAAGCTGGTTCCTGGGCAGCCTGCGATGACTCCCATCCCGTGTATTTTAACCAGCAGCAACTCCTGGCCCTTTGGCATGCTGGGATGAGCAGGAGTCTCACAGGGTCCCTCTGCAGTGGCCCACATGGACATCCCACCCCCGGTACCCTACTGAGCCAATGCAGTGAACAGCTCCCAGATAAAACAGGTCAAGCTGTCTAATAAGCTATGCAGGAGGTTTGGACACACAGCCACATTGAAATTGTGAGATGTTGGGATCAATGCCCTCTAGATGACTTTCTGTTTTCCACTTCATGTAAGTAACCCCACATACCCCTCTTATTTTCCCCTGTAAACAAGGGCCCATCACCCCAGGCTGCAGCCACTTAGTTGGTTACTGGAGACAGAAACCAGCTGGCTTGATGAAGCATTTCTCAATATCCTAAACTCATCTTCATTTCCTTTTATTATGTCTCTACCTGTCACATTCTTTGTGGAGAAAGGAAGAAATGCATTAACTAGAGTGCAGTGAGCACTCCCTCCTCAGCCTTCCATCCCTCACTGCCTCCACAACTTCACAGAGATTTCACTAAAAATGTGTAATTAGGTTCTGCAAACTGGCTTCCTGACTGTATGCACTCTTTTCAAGTGCAGAAGCTCTAAGTGGTGGTGTGTGTTTTTCAGAGCTCCTTTCAGTACCACTTCATTTTTCTAGCTTTTGTTTGTGAAGTTATATTTACTTACCAGTGTCCAAGTACATCAAAGCCAGGTCCATTTGAAAAAATCTGAAAGCTCATAGATGATGTCACTTACTGGCCTAGATTTTGTGTATTCTGAAAAAGGTGTTATAGAAAACAGCTATAAATAGTCCAGGTTGAAAAGTCTGTGTTTGCACATGAGCTTCTATGTGTTTGTCCATCCTTGTACTAGTTTGCCAGAACACATAAAGAAATCCCATCCTGAGCAAGGGTTGATTCAAACATGATCTGAAGTGCTATGCTAACACAGGGTGTACCAAAGCTCATTCAGTGCTGAATCTGTGCCAAAGTGCTTTTCAGATAAATTACAAATTAATGCAATACCTCTTGTAAGCTTAAAGTATTTTTATTCTTTACTGTTCTCCATCTCTTCACGTGGGGTCTGCTGGTCCAGTTGTGGGCTTTTTCTTTTAACCATCATCATTTTCACGAGCTGTTGAGGAGAAACATTCTTCAAAAGCATCCATACTCAAAACTGATCTAGTTTACGTAAGTTTTGGACTGCAAACTGGAATCTCTATAACACAAACGTGCCCTGCTCACCGCAGGTGTGCTTCAGCCTTGGCTGTGAGAGCTGCTCTGGTATCCAAAGAGCGTCCCTCTTCAGGACAACTTCAGCATTACCTGCCAGGTGACAGTAGCTTTGTAGATGAAGGCTGAGGGCCTCCCTGACAGTGAAAGCAATCTGGGAACCAGTGAAGACTTTCAGGTGCAGAGGTTATACCTGTTCAACTCCTGCCTTTGCAAGATTGGCAAGCTGTCTTAACCTGATACATCCTTGTGACAAATACATGGATCAGGCTGGCTGGGTCCCACTCTAGGGAAAAAAAAACAAGCAAGCATTTTATGATGACCTGCTTTTTCCTATCCCCAGTGTTAGGAACTTGTTTGTACGCTGATGGTAGTTCCAAAAGGGGCCATGAGCCCCAGGCAGGCAGTGCTTTTCTTGGAGAGCAGCGCTTCTAAAATGAGAAACAGACAGGGAAAATAAAGACGGACTAAAACATAAAAGCAAGGAGAGTTTGGTGGGCCAGCGCTGTGATTTCTCGTTCCTTTTGTGTGGATGGTACCTGACTGCACTCCTTAGTGCACACCTCCACACAAGCCAATGGCTTTGAAGATCATCCTAGTTGCTTCTCGTCGCAGGCTCACAAACCACCTTTTTTTAATGTTAATACAAAAATCCAGGACACCAATAAATACATAGAACTATCTAGAACATTTCATTACATGCTTTTGATTTGCCAGCCTCCATTTAGGAGAAGAATGAAATTGCTAAATCTAAAATACTGTTCTTAACTACCACATCACTAGCAGAAATTCATGCACTCAAACTCAAGGGAGAGCAGACAGTACACCCTGGCAGTTCTGCTTTTTACACAATAAGCTCACCTCTTTCTGGTTAAATCACTATCAGGGCAGATTTCATCACATAGTGCCCAATACCAGATCTGAGCTTTCTATTGTCAAGCTTTGTTTTCTCAGGGATGCTATATCCCTGAGATCTAACTAAAAAATGAGCAATTATGAGTTTGTTTGAATAACTGTAAGTATTGGAGCCAAAGCCAGTGTGGATCTTGCAGTGTTTACAGGAAGCTTTGCCTCTCTGACATAGTTTAGTTCCTGGGAGCTGTATCCTTTGTCATCATACGTTTCCTGTTTGCCCACTTCTCAGCAGGGATTGTTAGCTGGGTCAGTGGCTGCATTGATATGGCCATCAGAGTTTTTGCTGACTTGGGAGATGGCAGAGAGAGCTTTTTCCTAACAGTGGACATACTTCCAGATAAAACATAGCAAGTCCTGCTGTGAGATTGTCAGGTCCCTCTAACTCAGTGGGTGTCCTATATATTTGAGGTGTCTGCACTGCAACAAGATTTTGCTGAATTCAATATGTTGACTTTACAGAAGAAAAATCTTGGCACAAGTAGAAGGAAACGTGTGTGGGGGGGGGTGGAGCAAGATGAGATGAACTAGAAGGAGTTTCTGCTCTGGCCCCCAGTCCTGTTCTTATACACCTACGTTCCCTGAAAGGTGCCGTGGGGAAATAGGGAAGCAGCTGTGACAGCAGCAACATGCAGGGACTGTACGCATAGCGAGGAGCTGAGGAGAGGGTGGTTAGTCTCAGCGCTCTTTTGAGACGCAGCACACCACGTTGCCCATGTAAGAATCATGCTTTTCAGGCACACTCTTGGAAGATCTAGGCACAAGTACAACGAGGTGGTTTGAAATTACTACATATGTCTTCTTGAGATATTTACACTCCGGGGACCACCCACGTCACAGGATATGTTTGAATTGCTCACCAAGCTTTCTTCTGGAGTTGAGATGAAATTACAGATTCTTTTTTCCCAGAATGCAAGAAAAATTAGCAACTTTCTGAATTATTACTGTTATTACAGAGGTATTTTTTAAAAATAGGTCCCATTGTTGAAGACCTCTTAAGCACTGGGGGAAGTCTTTGCATCTCTTCAACTCCTTTAAATGCTGGTTAGTTAACCTTAGCTTGTAAAAAAAAAAAAAAAAAAAAGCATGGAAGTAAAAACAGACTCTTCTTCTCTGTGAACCAGTTTAAACAAGGTGAGGAAAGGATATGGGAAGAGAGGATGAAATCCACATTAGAAAAGATGCATCATTTTCTATGTTTACGTGACAGTGAAATCCTTGTGGATACTCTTGTGCAGAGACAATATATTTTAGTTTTAATTGTTTCAGTCAATGTCAGTTTTACATCAAACATGCAATAAAGTAAAAGTGGCCTTTGGGAAACATAACTGAACCTTATTTTGTGCGGCAGTGCTGCCAGTGTAAACATCTACTTCTGTTTTGTAAACTCAAAGCCAAATGGAGAAAAATTTTCCTTGCAGAAAGATTACTGACCTGTCAGCATCAAAAATATTATTTTTAGCATATAAAGTTGCTTGTCAGTGATTGTAATAGAAAGAATCTTTGCAAAGTCCATTATTACTCTAGTAAACACTTTCCTGTAGGCAGCAACAGTAGGAAATTAATTAAGAAGTTAGCTGATAGCAACTGGATAAGAAAAAACTATAAAGTGTCATAGCTACAGAGTTACTGGGATAAAATATATTTCCTTTCTATTTAAATTATTAAATGTTTACAGTAGCTCTGAGAAAACATCAGATCTAAAGCATTTTTGGTAAGTTATAATTTATGCTACTGCTTGCTTTCCAGAATGCTAGAAGATGACCTCAAGTTAAGCAGTGATGAAGAAGAGAATGACCAGGTAAGAACCAGACAACTAGCATGTCACTTGTAGCATGCTTCATGCTGAGACTGAGCTACTGCAAATATTTTGCTAATGCTTTTTCAAAACATATATTGAGGTTATCAAAATACATGGCAGTAGTGTAACTGGAGTAACAGATGTTGCTGCTTGGAGCCAGCCTCCGTGTGCTAACTGCTGGATTGGTAGGGAACAGTCTGCACTGCTCTTGATTTATTACCTTGATGTGACCCAGAAGGTTTTTGTATCAGCTTCCTTCTGATTTGAATTTGTTTTGTTTTAAAGACCAGCCAGGGAGGGGAGAAACAGGAATTCTGGATTAAGGGTTCAAGCCAAACTTTTGCAATCATGAGATGGCCTCAGGGATTAGCTGCTGGGCTGCTTATCTTTTACCTGCCTCTGGCATCCCCCCAGCCCTGGCCCCTTCTCTGAGCATTTTTGGTTCTGTCTCTGCGTGGCCTGTGCTTGCTAAGAAAGCTAAAGAGAACTGAGAAAAAGCCTTGGCTGTGCATATGGTTCTCTCCATAACACAGTAATTAGGGCAATTGCCTGTGTTTTAAAGACCCCAGACAAGCTGACGGGCAGCAGATACATCATCTGAAGTTTTCCATGTGTCAGGACAGCTGGGTTTGTTGTCTGTGGGAGGTGTCTCCCAATTTTTCCTTAAAATATTGATGTGTTTTGTCTAAATAATTAAGGACGTGGTAGAATAAGGCTGGATCTTGACTTTCCCATGACCAGCTGAGTGCCTTGATGCCAAGCAGTGCTATGCCATGCTCTCTCTTCCTCAGTATCCTGGCATGGGTGATTTGGTTGGGGATGAGAGGCCAAGAGCCACTTCCATTCCTTCTTGCCCTAAAATGCATGCCCTGTGCCTTCACCACATGAGAGCAGTACAGCCCCTGGTTGCATCTCACAGATAGATCCAGACCGGGATATAACATGGTTTTCTGTCCTGGTTTTGGCTGGAATAGTGTTAGCTTTCTTCCTAATAGCTGGTACAGTGCTGTGGCTTGCATTCAGCATGAGAATATTGTTGATAACTCACTGATGTCTCAGTTGTTGCTGAGCAGTGCTTACCCTAAGTCAAAGACTTTTCGTTGTCTCATGCTCTGCCAGTGAGCAGGTTCACAAAAGGATGGAAAGATGGAGGAGAGCATGGCCAGGACAGCTGACCTGAACTGGCCAAAGGGATTTCCCTTACCACAGAACATCATGTTCAGTACCTGAACTGGGGGGGAGTTGGCTGGGAGGCACCAATCGCTGATTGGGGATGGGCTGGGCATTGGTCAGTGGATGCTGGGTATTGTGCATCTCTTGTCCTTTCTTGGGGCTTATTTCTTCCCTTTTTCTTGTCTCCCTTTTTAGTGCAACTATTACTATAATATTATTATTTATTTTATTTCAACTGTTTTTATATCAACTCAGGAGCTTTATAATTTTTTCTACCTCTGCTCCCCATCCCACTGGGGTGGGGGAGTGAGCAAGTAGCTACATGGTACTTAGTTTCTGACTGGAGTTAAATCATGCCAGTTCAAAATATGATTATTTCAGGCATGGGTAACTAGAGTTATCCAGACTTGAAATTCAGGATCTTAGACAAATAATTCTAGGTATGTAGGCATGAAGCTCTTCCAGGGTTTTCTTTAACTCCTGTTATCAGTTGTCTCTATTTTACAATATATTCTAAACAACAGGTAAATCAAAACTTTTTAATATTTATACTAAACCATTTTTTCATCTATTTTGAGCAAGGCTTCTTGGTGTTAAGAAGATTCAGGATGTAGATTCGATTATTTACATATTTATACAATTTCTTTTTGTTTAACATATTTCATCCTGAAACACTTCACGTTTAATCACTCTTCCTGCTTGTCTAGATAGTTTAAAATACAGCTCATAGACAGCATAGGGCAAACTAAAGTGAGAGATGGAGGGGATGTCTGAGGAACAACAATAGCACACCAGCGGTGCTTCCAGCAAGGGGCCGGGTGGGAAGGGAGGGATGAGTTGGTGGCCAGCAGAGAAGGTTTATCCTTCAGACAGAGAGACATGATCCCGAGTAATGGATGTCAGAGTGGAACAAGCTGGCAGAGCCAGAGAGATGAAATTCTAGTTTGCTTCATAGCAAATAGAGGAGGACATGTGAAAGGGTTTAATTGTGCATAAAGGACATTAGTAGGTTTAGGCAAAGAAAGGATTGTGAAAAAATAGCGCTGTTCAGGCATGTGCACATGGTGCCCTTGGTTTAGCATTATGACTTATAATTCTTAACACCTTCCACGTGCTTGGATTGCTCAGTGTTATGTGTGCTACACAAGGACTCCCCTTAGAAACCAGGGCTTTAAGATGCAGCTGATATAGCCTGGGTCTTTCACCTCAGTGCTCGAACAAGCTCTGCAGAGCCAAGACAGAGCTTGCCACCCGTGCAGCAAAGAGCAGGGCTGAGATCCCATTACTCACTTCCAATCATCACAGGCCTTAGCATAAGCAGCATTTGGAGATTACTTAGTTATTTGGTCCCCTTTCCTAGTCACATTTTTTTTCTAACTTGATCTACAGACAAAAATCTCCCAGAGGCAAAGGCTGGCTCCTGCTCTATGAAACGCTTTGCAGAACCTCAGCTGAGACCTGCAGGTTTGCTTAAAGAATGGTCCTGAATAAATATGCCTGCTGGATAAACAAAACACTACGTTTTCATCCACCTAGCAGGAAACAGACCCAAAAAAGAATAACATGACCCTCTCTGCCAGCAAACGCTCAGATGGGAACATGGATCTGTGTTTAAATGTCAGTAGGAGAACTTGTTTCCTTTTACTTCCTAACTTAGAGACTCTTTAATCTCCTATTTTCTGAGCTTCAGAACAGTAAAGAAAGAAACCAAAGATAAATGGATAGGAACAGTATATGAGAGATTCCCAGATATTCCTCATGTAATTCGTTAACCTTTGAGCAATCAGACTCATTCAAGTAGTCCAGTTTCTCAAAGAGCTGAAGGTGAGCTGTACAAAGAACTGGGAAGCTTTTCATTTTGCTGATGGAGAAGTTTAGGGGAAAGACTTTGAAAACTTCGGAGAGTTTGCATTTACATCTGATATTGCCAAGCAGCAAACAGGAAGTTTCTGAAGCAACACAAAGGTGATTCTGTGCTTCCAGGGCTGGCATTTGGAGGGCTGTTACTGACCCAAGGAATGTGAGCCATGGATGAGGGAGGCCAAATGCAAGACAGAGACATGATTAAGTGGTTCAAGACGGCAGTGGGCACAGCATTCCCAGCCCTTCCCTCTGTACCAGCAATTAAGGTAGTGAGATTCACAGGCCCAGAAGAAGAAAAAGAGTCTTGGTTTGAGCTGAGTATGTGTGCACCCACAGTAATTATATTATCCACACATATTAGTCTCTTAATTTTAATTATATAAATGTATTTTTCCTCTTTAATGAGCATAGTTTATCCATTTAAACTGATCATTTCAATTTTACAGGCAGTGATCATAGGATCTAATATGCAGAGAGAAAATTTCCTGTTGGCATATTTTACACCACACAGATTGAAGAAAATACACTTTTTAATCCTCAATCAATATCTGAAGAGCATGCAATTAACAGATACCAAGGTAGTTAACATAAATCTGCAAGTTAAAGAGCCAATTCATTTTGATTTATAACACATAGAGCAATAATTTCATCATCATCTCTCCCAGAAAGCATCTGAAGCTTTGTAGCATGAAGGTGTCAAAATTGTACTTAAGATTGTTCAGAGTACTGAATTGTAGTGGTTATTGCCTTTTGGTTCTTTGAAGTGTGGCATAGCACATGAAACAGTCCCCATTATAATATACCCTGCTCTTCTCCGTAGAGGTCACTGGATAACTTAAATCAGTCTTGGGTGAAATATTAAAAGGAAATTGTCAATTGTAATATGAACAATTCTCTTTTTCCTCCCCTACTTGTCCTTTTACAACATGAACATTTTGTAATAGAAAGTAGTTCTTTTAAGGGGAAAAAGATCCCTGGCATCATTTGTGCAATTCATGTCAATCAATAGCCAAATAAATTAACTGACTGGTACGCATACATGGAATAATAATCTAACATATTTTTGCAACCCAAGTCTGTTTCCTTGTATGCATTTTTTTCTGTGCAGGATCAGGTTGGTTGCTGCTGAAGTTTTGTGGCTGTGAAAATTTATTACCCACAGAGTCAATCTGCATTCTGGCTGCCAAGTCTGAATAAATAGAGTCATTGTGCTTGTCTGGAATATGTAACCAAAGTTCATCGAGTCAGCCTGACTTTCACATCCCATGGGATTCATAAAAGCCAACACCCTGGTATGTGCTCTTGATTCCTGCCAAAATTTTGTAAAATTGTATAAACTGAAGTTGAAGAAGCAATCGTAACACACTCCCAGGGACATGGCTCTGCACTCCAGCCCCGGCTGATCTCAAAAGGGAAGACACAACTTTAATATTTTTTTTTCCCAAAGAAAAAAGAGTAGTATGACTGTGCTCCTGTGTGAGCAGGTAGATGTGGGGGCTAAAAATGCCCCCCCCCAACCCCAGAGTGCACAGAGAGGCAGCAATCAATCCTCTCAGGTTCCTTAATTTTGCCCATGTGCCCTACACTGAAGGAAAAGAGCAGGCAGCATTTACCTGCAAGGAGCTGCCCTCCTCAGAAGGGACAGGGACAGACTGGTCCTGCAGGGTCTGAGTGGTGTGAGCAAAACCAGCCCTTCCACAGGCAAGCCAAGACAAACAGAAAGCCATGTCATTTCACAGGAGACCTTGGGGGAAGAGCAGCCTCAAGAAAGTTCACAGCCTCAGGACAGTAAAATAAAAGTCTTGTCAGCCTGGTCTGGCTCGCCACCCAAAGCCCCACAGGGTGATGGCAGCCCACCCAGCCCAGTGCCCTCATAGGGATCTTGGGGTTGCCCCCCATGGCAGCCTAGGGACAGTCAGGGTGGGGGACCTGTCCATGCTTCATCATCACCCTGGCCATGATTGAGGCATAAAAACTGATGTTAAATTGAGTTACACCCACAGCTCCCATGGGGACATATGTGCCTGTGTTTCTTTTCCATCATGTATGCCCTGAGGGTTACCAAGGCTCATCACTGGAAATGCATCTTTCTGGTAGGACTGTCTGAGCACAGACATTTTGGACAAGCCAAATCTGTGCTGTCACAAAATTCCATCTATGTGGTCAGTGGCAATTGGTGTGGTCATGTGCCTACATAAGTAGCATAGGAAATTATTTATTTTTTTAAATCATAGAATCTTGTTTCATTTCCTTAGTGGTATCCAGAAACAAGTGAATAAGAATGTATGTTAAGACAACCTGTTTAATAATATGTAGGACTTTTCCCTCTCACTTCTGGATATGGACTGACAATCAACAGAAAGACGAAAATTATCCTGAAATGAACAGTCATGCATCTGCCTTCTTACAGAAAGAAATTATTTTTAGTAGAGTCTTTATAAGCAGTACTTCTACATATGAAATGTAGTATTCCAGCTAATGAGAAGGCATCTGTAATGAACTCTGAAAGAAATTGAAAAAGAAGCAAAGCTTTCTTTTTAAAAGACCTCTGTTAGGACAGCAATTTCCAAAGTCAAAGATCAGCTTAGCAGAGTACCAAGGCAGGTATGTCTGGAGAGAAGAGTTATATTGGAAAAATTGTACCACACACCCCAATGCATAACCCTGTTCATCATTAGAACTACTTTTAGACAATGCTAATTGCATTCACATATGCCATGTCCAAATATTTTAACCACATTAAGTCATTTTATTGTTGTGCTCCCTTTTATTCCCCTCTTCGTCAGTGCGATACTTGATGCTTGATCAGAAGGGAAAATGAGTGAAAAAAGGAGATAAGAATGTTCAGTCCTGGCAAAAAAGAAAAAGCACAGACCCTGCATCTTTTCCGCAAATGATTTTTCTCTCAAAAAATGCCCTGATAAACTTGGAGGGGAAAAAAATCTTTCTGATGAGAAGTTTCTTGCTCCACTGAGCATAGAACACTTATTTCATGAAGTCTGGCTACATGAGAGTCTGACTGCAACCAAAACTGCACAAATCAGAGATAAGCAAAAGTGGAAAAATTAAGTTTTGCGTAAAGGAATAGCCATCACTTCAGGTTGCTTTTTACTTAATCCAAATGTTCTGTTCAGCTGCCTGTCACTATACCGTGAGTGTGTTTTTAAACTGGAGGAATAGCCACTGTAACAGCCTTACTTAATCCGGGTAAGTCTATTATTTCCTGTGCATTAAAGAAGCAATCCTTTTGGTATCCAGCTTAGCTAGAATCCAGAGTAAGATTTAAGCCAGCTGAGTCAAATTCTTTTTTGTGGTTTGCCAGCATTTATTTTAAAATCTCTGTGACATCTAAATTTGCACTTCCACAAGGCATGACAAGAAGACCAAGATTGCCTCACTGAAACTGACAGATGAAACAAAATAAAGAGCTCAGTCTTGTCCTGCCAAACTTGGCTCACATCACTGCCTATCTTACAAAGTCAGATTCAATGTCTGGCAGGCAGGATCAAGCTCTAAATTTGAATGCCACCACCATGAATGACAGTGAAAAAGGTTAGAGATCAGCTTGGCTCTTGGATATGCCCAAAATTTGGGAACATCTGAACACAGCACTCTGATCTCCATGCTCCTCAGTAGTAAACCTCTAAAAATAGATGGGAAAATAAACTTGAGCATCTTCCTTTTTTCTTCATGTGGATGTTGTGACTAAGCTAAGTTTTAGTAGATCTCCAAAGCTTGCCCTTTTGCACTGTTATCACCTTTTCCCAAGACTAACAGTTTCTCTCTGTATCTACCATAACATCCTTAACCCCATCTTCTTGAAGTCTTTGGCTAGAACTTTTCTCCCTTGTGAACTGGAATTGCTGTATGAGCATCTGTTTTGACTGGGATAGGAACATATCCCAGTGCAATCAATTCAGAATTGTTGGCTAACATGAAACATAAGAAAGGATTAGATCCCATGTATTCAGGCTGTCTTTCTCTTGTCCCGGTCTCTCTTGAGCCCTCCAGCCCACGTGCCACTCAAATGTGGCCACAGAGCATCTGTTTGCCTTCAGGCAAATTCATTCCAGCGTGCCTTTACAAGAATGATTAAATAACCAGCAGTCACAAATAATTTAGAGCACAAATTAGCTCTGTTTGTAATATTGCAGCTATTAAAAGCTGCAAGAGGAGAATGCACCCCGTTTGCATCTCTCTCACACGTGGGCACATGCTTATGCATCCACACAAACACAGATTCCCAGCCTCTCTAGGAGCTGTCTGTTGCTTACTGCAAGGCAGAAACTCAAGCTCACTTCGCTCCCCTTGGCCATTCAGCTTGGGCTGGGGTAGTGTCAGCATGAGGAGCTGTGTGGAGGAGATGCAGTGCACAGAGATGGATGGCAACACACACAGAGAACATGGCATCTGAGAGCATGTCAGAAAACGAACGCAAAAGGAGAAAGGGATTAAGGGAATAAAAAAGAAATTAATGAAGAAAAGAAATTGCAGGGGAAAAGGACATTATAAAGGGAGTAGCTGGAACATGATGAGAAATAAGTAAAAAGAGGCAGCAGTCAATCCATCAAAACTAGAGTTTAAGAAAAAGAGGCTAAGGAACCATTGCCACAATTTCTCCTGCCCCTAGGATGAAATCTGTCTCCTCTGAGGTCATTGAGAGTTTAGCCACTGATTTCAATCAACCTAGGATGTTATCCTCTTCTTTTTTATTTTCTAGTACAGTCCAAGCAGATACTTTAGGTCGTAGCCAATGCATCTTAGTTGGTTGACATGGCACATCCCTGGAAAGAGTTACCACTATTTGGGGAATTTAGGCTTGTATTTCCCCTATTCTCACATATATGGACTTTTGGGCAGGGAGGGGACTACTTTAATTTCTGAGTTTTCAGACTTCCCAATAAATCTTGTAAAGGCTGTGGCACAACACTGACCATTTTTGTCTGCGGTATCCTAAATGCAAGCAGCACTTCAACCAAGTTGCTTTTCCCTAGATAAGGAGACTACTACTGTGAAGACAGAGGAGGTGTTCCAAGGTAACTGCTGCTTTGTTTGCAAGGACTGAGACCTTCCTCCAGTGGCATTGAAAATTAACCATTTTATTAATGTAAAATACCAAGGATTTTTCTTCTGCTCATCTACACTGAAAAAGATTAAAGTTAACTCATCTGCATGGTTGTTGCAGCCAGACTGCAGGAAAAATCTGAACAGATGCAGGACAGAAGACTCAGCATTTACAGATCTGTAACATTCTCTGTATGGTTAATACCCATGCTGATTATACATCAAGTTGGAGATCCAAATCACTTAACAAGTATTAACTGCTTAATACAATGCCCCTGAGAGGTATTTAGGTAGAGCTAAGCAAGAATTATTATCTCTGTAGAACTGACAAGGAAGACTGAGAGTGAGATGCGGCTTGTTTGAAGCCACATGGCAAGTCAGCTGCAAAGTCAGGATTAGTGCTTGGGTCCTTCACTCCCAGGTGCCATGTTCAAGTCACTAGACTGTGTTCCCACTGAAGATTAATAAGGATTAATGAGCAAAGCAGAGGAGAAAGAACAATGTATGCCAAAAATATAATAATAAAACTCCAGGGTGAAAAATGGATACTGAGGTGTTGAAAGGCCCAGAGAAATAATGAAATCCAGAACGAGTTTTACAGTTTCTTAAAAGATGTGGCCCTGATGATAACCAACTCCAAAATGGGAAGGAAGGGACACCCCTTTAAATCTTACAGCCTGTAAATCTTAAGAAAATATGAACCAGACAGTGAAAATCACATTCATACATTTATATTGCAAATTTACAGAGAAACACTCAAGCTGCAGTTTACAAGTGATTTTAAATCACCCAGAAATCCACACTGGAAAGCAATCCTCAAAAAAAGCCCCTAGGAACAGTGAATAGCACAGAATAATACAGGGAGAGAGGGCATGTTAGGATCACTTACGACAAATTGCCTGACCCGAGCTCCTCAGACAACTTCTGGTGGTCATAAGATACTCATGGGCATTTAAACAGAGCAATTCTGTAGGTGCAAGAGGTTTTCATTAACCTGTTTTCAGCCCTGATGAGAGAGAGCATCATTGCAATGCTGTGCGGCTCTGCACTCTTCAAGGAGAACACCGAAAACTGGACAAGATGAGGGAGAAAGGTGCTTAACACGTTCAGAAAACATGCCTTGGAGTGAAAGATAGGCACACAATGAGCTGAGCTTGTCTGAAGCAGGGCCAGTGGCTGACTTGATCACAGTCTGTAAACACCTGCACAGGGAGAGCTGTGAGGCTGGAAGGCAGCTCTGTCTCAGAGGCAAAGGTCTAACTTCAGCACAAGACTGTGTTTATAAACAGAGTTAGACCAACCTCACATCTTAACATAGAAGGCAAAAAACTGTGAGTGTGGTTGGACTGAGGTGGGTTCACCATAAGAGGGTTATCCAGAAGTTTTGCTCTGGGTCCACAACGGCATCCGGATCTGAAGCAGACAAAAAGCTCTGGAGAATCCTGTAGCCCAAGTTATGGTATGCAGTGAGGTAGTGCCCTTCACAAAATTTTCTTCCTGGCTTTGCCAGCTTAGGAATAAACTGCATTTAAGCTAAAACAAACAAAACCTTAGGAAATTAGAACAGAATCAACACGGAAGACACATGAAGAGTGAGACGGGAAAGAAGACAGATATAAAAGCATTCTTTCTGGTCTGGTTCCCTAATGGCAGTATATATTAATGACATCTTTCCTTAACCCTGGCTTGGAAAAAGTATGTCGACAGCTCACCAACTGCAGTCCAAGGCAGGGTGACATCCAGAACTCTGGGTGGTTGATAATATGACTTAGAGCATAAATGGTTCACAGTTCCAGAACAGCACCTACCACCTAAGGAAGAAAACAAAATCCTCTGGAAGCAATGAGATTTACTCATGAATACGCAGCACATATTGCTACACTGTAACCAAAGAAATGGTTCAAATTCTCACCATGTGTACCCCTGTGCCATCTCACTAAAGTCTCTGGTATAACTCATGTAACTCCATACAATCACTGTAGCAGAGCTGTCCCACTATAACAGCAGTTAATCGACAGGACAGGCAAAATGGAAAGCAAAATTTCTGAATCTACCAACAGTGAATTTATTGGCTTTTATTTGCCAAAGCTGTTGTGGGTGAGGTATAGGAAAATGCATCCACGGTCAGTCGGCAGTGCCTCCAAGACAGTCTTCCAAGCCCAGCAGAACATACTTCAGTAGTTGTCTCATTTGTTTCATATCCAAAAATGCCTGCAAGCCCAGCAGTTTATGAAACAATTCTTTTATAACAAATAAAAAATAAAAAAAAGAGGGTTTCTGGGGACCACTCTTAACACTTCTGTATCTCCATCTCAATAGCTGTATTCAACCCGTTCTGCTCACTGCTCAGTCCCAATTACAATAAAAGTATTCAATTTCCTCTCTGATTTCCCTTCAACAACAGATTGCAACTTGTGACACTTGAAGCTAATTTTGGTAGCTCATTTAACACACACTGAAACCTGAATATGTTCCCAAGCTCTGGCTCATTGCAATGAGGGATAGAGAAAGGAGATGAAACCTCTGGAGATTGAGAACCTGACCATGATTACTGCTGGTTGAAAACTTGTTTTGTCCCAGCAGTCTTGGGGTACAGCTAGAACTTTAGTGAATGATTACTGGACTATAGGCAGATCAATGAAACTCTGCCCTAAATGTATGTGAACCAACTTGGGTGGGGGTCAGAGAAGTGTAATCAGCCAGTATCCTGTAATTTGCAACTCGTGATGTAGTGAAACAGCATAATGCATCTCATTTACTGTGGCTGGTTTCTCTAGACCAAATACCTGAATCATCTGAGTGGTTATTTTTTTCCCTTCCCTGCTTCCTACTCAGCATTAAAGCTATTATGTGGTGAGTTGGCTTCCAATATCCATTTTCATATTGAGGAGAACCTTCCTCCATTGGTTACCCTACTATTTCCAAGAACTGAAAATTCAGGATTGTGTTCATCACTGCTAAACACACTCAACCACTTATCAAGAGAATATTAAGCCTCCCATAAAGCACTTTTCAGGGATAAATCTTGGAGATATTTAAATTCTGTCACCAATATTGAACTTCAACATTATTTCTTACCCTTGATTTCTGTAACCAGCATAGTCACTTACTTCAAGGAATAATAAAGGCTGTAGAACATATTCTCATCTTTCTTGATGGATGATGAGGCGGCCTCACTAAAGTTGTTAATGATGTATTATAAAATGCAAATTAAATAGCACAATCAAAATCTAGCTATTAAAAAAATAGACAGGCAGTATATGATACTAAGTACCACCCTTTTGCTTACATTGTTAGATAGATAATGCAAGCATATTATAAATATAATAAATCACAAAAAGCTGTTTCTATAGTCATGAGTTTCTCAAACTATGGCCCATGACCCTCCATGGGGATTCATAAATGAGTTTGAATGGGGTCACAAAAAAATGGTTAGCAAGAAGTGAGGGCACATATTTCCCCCTAAGTTGAGCAGCCTAGTCTTGTGGCAGGGGAACAGGAGAGCAGACTGTAATTAGTGGCTGCAAGTATTTATACTTGCTAGGGAACTGCTAACTACCTTTAATTACAACAGCTCACTTTCTCCAGGAGGGGGAAGCAATATAGGCTAGAATTAAAATTGCTGGATAGTTGCTAACTGCCTTTCATTGCAGGCAATAGATCTGTTTCTCCAGGGAGGAAGAATAAACTTGCGACTGGATCTTATTCCCCCATCATTTAGAAATGGAGCCATTACCAACTCAGGGGGTCACACAAATATGCAATCAAACATGGTTGTATTTTGACTGTAAGAAAGAAATCAATAGTCTCATTTAGAGAATGTGTGACCACCAGGCAAAGACTGAAGTGCCCTGTGCAATCTGCATTGCGTCTTGGTGAAGAAGGATGTTTATTAAACGACTTAAAATGAGGGTAATTGAAAAAGTAGAATGATCTCACTGAAAAGCATTTTTACGCTTCTCTCTGCTGCCCTGCCTGTCATCTGAACTCACTTTCGTGCCCAGAGGGAATCGTCTTTTCAAAGCTGTCAGCAACTGGATGCACCAAGCTGGAAACTGAAGATTGGCACTTGAGGCTGCAGTCCCACACCATGTGGGACACTGGCTCACTTAGGACACCAAATGGGTCAAGGCAAGAGTCTTCTCCTCTTCCCTCCTGAGAGCAGCTTTCCTCAAGCCTGGAAGAGAAAGTATCCAGATGTGGGACATCTCAAAATTAGGGATTTTAGGGAAATAGAACAGTGATGTGAACCCTACATCCCATGTCAGGGGCTTTTAGTGCCATCAAAGTCCATTTTTGCTTTCTGGAGGTCTCTGCAATGTCCACGAGGCCTGTGGCTGCAGGGCAAGCTGTCTCCTTTAGTGCCTTCTGGCTACCACAGCCATCATGTGCCTTGCTCCAGGAGCGCTCCACAGCTCCAGGCAGGAGTGGAATTGATGTCAGGTGAAAGCAACCCTGCTGATGGACATGACCATACATCAGCAGCAAAGGTCTCTGCTGCACTACCCCGTGATCCCATTCCCATTCTCACGCTGCACCCTGCGATGTGACATCCTCTCCCTGGGGAAGCAGCTCAGAAAAGGGATCCAGGTTACAAATAATAGGGGAGAAATGAAGGGGGCTGGGGGTGGGGGAATTAAGGAAAATTCTTTTTTGGCTGAATCAGTTTTCCAGTACTGTACAACCACATGAGCACCTGTGGTGGCCTGAGCCAGGAGTGGCAAACATGATGAGTGGCTTAAACAGCACTGCCACATAGTGGCTGCATGTGAGGGAAAGACTAGTCCTGGCTGCTGGTGGAAGAAGAGGAGAGGTGACCTGAATGGTGTCTGCACAACTTGGCCATGGAAAAGGGCTCTGGTAGTGCAAGGAGGACCATGAGTTTTGCAAGCAAAAGTGTAACATAGTGCAAGTGTCGGCATCAGAGCTGCACAACTTGAAACGCAAAATGCACATAGCTTCCAGCTAGTGGGAGTGATTAGGCGTGGGAGGAGAGGAACTTGTGTAGGCCCAGGGTGTTAAAAAAGAGATCAAGACATAAGTAATTCTTAAACCTAAGATTTGGGTCTCTCCTGTGCTTGTGTGCAAGCAGGGGGATGAAATTGTCCCAATGAGCCCCTTGGGGAGGAGATAGGAAAAATGATGCCACCCCACTGGACTGGAGAGTGGCAGCTCTCTTTAAAGACTGCCCCAGACTCAGTGGCATGGATGGCATGGATGGCGGTGTATCTGAAGAGCATGCAAATAGTATGACCAACAGGAAACAGTGAAAAATACCAGACTGACCATATTATTCCCCTAACACTAAACACAATGTGTTCGTGCCATGGGCACACTCCTGCTGAGCTGGTAGGACCTTCCAAGCCCTACCCATAGGTTCTCTGCCCACTGCAGAAAGTCAACACTAAGGAAAAATCCTCCTGAAAGCCATACCACTGTGTCTTCTGACAATTTGATATGTAGTACATGGCAAATTACATCACCCCAGGGAAGCTAGGTGGCACAAGTTATTCCAGAAAGTTCATAGAGCAGAAATACTGATTCAAAAATCAACTGGAAACTCCCCATTCCTGTAAGATCTTCTGGCATCCATTCTGGGGATCTGTTCATGCCTTTCTATGAAATGCAACATAACTGCAACCACAAGTCAGGTTCTACCAAGTTTTTCTTTGCAACCTGTCAGAAACATTTTGACAAGTCAGAAGGGTTACCTCCATGGTCTCTAGTGCTGAGGAGGGTGCCTGTAAGCCGTCTACCTTGTTTGGGAATGAGGATGCAGCCCCCAGCAGTCTGAAAAGCCAAGAAGAACAGTTTCAAAATGTATTTACTGGTAACTGCAATGAGAAAATCAGTGTTTAATTCCCTACCCCTTGAGTCTCCATACTGCTTAGCTCTGTGTCCCTTCTGTGCCATGAGGCACAGCCTGGACAGGTACAGCTGGGAAGAGGACACTCTGGACAGCTCCAAGTAGAATGGAGACTTTAAGGCAGATTTTCAAAATGTTATGGATTTCATCTTTGCTTAGCAGCTGGTTGCTGTGCTGAAGCCATGAATCACACCACTTGAAGTGATTGAAGGAGGGGAAAGAATAATAATAATAAAGTGGCAAACTAGCTCAGGGATAGGCTTGGGAGTCCTATTAAACTTGAGAGGCTACAATTTCTATTCCCAGACCTGCTGGTTAACACAAGAAAAAGCATCATGCTTCCCCACCCCATCCAAAGAGTTGTACTGGGGAAAAACTGAAGAGCAAACCAGCAACAGGTCAATCCTGTACTGTGTAGGCAAATGCTGCCAGCAGATTAACATGGCAGCACTCGTGAAAAGTCTGCAGCAGCTCTGGCAAGCTTTGCAAAATTTATAATTCATCGCAAAAGGAACCAAATATGTGATGTTTGTTTCTGTGGAAGAATGGGAGGAGACTAATGGTAAAGGAGAGGGAGTGGGAGTGCAGAAGCGGGGAGAGGGGAAAGCAGAGAACCGAGCCCTGGCGAGTTTTCAGGGACCCACAGAAAAAATTGTGTAAATGTGTAGTTCAGACCTCAAATACCATGCAGTGCTTTGACAATCTTCTGGGTTTTGGCATTTTAAACAAAGTGTTCTTACATTTACTAGGCTGGAATGCCCATTTGACTATAGACTCTCTGCTACTTTGCTTGTACTTTAACATTTTGGACACATGACAAAAATGTGTGTAACGCATTTTTTAAAGTGTTGATTGTGCTCGTAATTTTCAAGTCAGAATATAAAATAAACATCTCTGCCCTTTCTTCCAGCAGGCAGCACAGAGATCTGCTCTCCGCGTTCTATCTGACAGGTACATTTTGTCATTTTTATGAACTATAAATTGCTTTATGAAACATTGAGCCCTATTTATTGTGGCATATAACTCATAATCGGATTTTGTCCCCAAAGTATCTGTGAACTGGGATGTTAAACATTTTGCATGCTTGGATTTGTCATGCATGTGTAGAGTTTATTACTGCAAAAATCACGGTCTTGTTGTATTTCATATAGAGTATGCAGAATCCCTTGTTGCGATACCAAACGAGAGATAAGAAACTTACTGGAGAAGGCATGAATGATGCAGTAAATTCTGAGCTTTAGAGTTTGCTGAGATATATCTGAGCTCATTTTTCAGCAATAAGTACTTCATTTATTCCGAGATGTTCTCTTTTGACTTTTTCCAAATCCTTTCCCTGGGAATTACACTTCTTTTGATGAGATTCTCTGTATGTTTTATGCACAAAAACAATGCCCTTTTTTTACCCCTTAAGTTTTAAGGGATTGGTATTTTGGACGAATTTAATTAATTTTTTCACTTCTTATGGAACTGCAGCAGTGCTCCAGGCAGATAAGCAGGGGATCTAATCCTTAGACAGTGTTCACGTTTTACTCAGCTCTTTTTCAAGCAAAAATCCATTAACTTCAATGGGAAACTTCTCCAAGTGAGGAATTCAGGATCTGGGCCATAGTAAATGTTATAGTTGGGCTGTAGGTCTGCACAGGTATTTACCTTAAATGACTTTTATGAAAGAGGATTGATTGAAATATAAGGTAGCTTTCTAAGACTGTCCTGATTTCTTTTCCAGTTTTGGGAAAGGGGGGAGGGAAGGTGGAGGAGAGACTGTACATTTTAGTGCCTGTGAAAAAGAACTAGCAGATTTACATTTTTCCACAAATGAGGTACTGTGTCATGCAGGCTGACACAGAGTAAATTTCCCCATGCCTTGTTGGCAGCCCCCTCTGCTCTGTCTGGCCCCCAGCCCCCCGCCTCCCTGGGAATAAGCGGTAATTGACTCTGGAAGCCAGCTCAGGCCAGGATTTCTCCAGAGCAGAGCCTGTCACTTAGGCTGAATTATATGTTGTGCATGGATGAATAACATTTCTCTCTGCTCAGAGGCTAAGACTGCCAAAATTATCGACCTTCCCTTCCCAAGTTTACAAACACAGTTTTGTTTAGAATTTTTTGCCCCCCTTTAAGGAAAAAAAAAATCCCCAGTGAAATGTATGGGATGCGGGTGAAATTGCTGGCATGGTTGTAGGGCACAGAAGTATTTGCTGTAACTGGAATGAATGCAGAACAAAGAGGAGTTGGGAGTTAGCATTATACCCCTCTCCCCCGAGGTGTGCAAACTCACCCCTAAGGCAAAGCAGATTTTGCTCTTGGTGGGGACAATACCATGACCAAAGGAAACATGGGGATTTTTTCTCAGCATCCTTCCCCTGGGCTGAATGAGGAACATTTCTACAGAAGTGCCCCTGGAGGTAACGAACAAGCCCCAAACCCTGCAGTTCACTTTCTGTCTCCCCTAGGAAGAAAAGTGGTGGTGATAGATGGTCCCTACCTCATCGAAGGTGGTGAGGGAGCTGGACACAGACTGCCCTCATCCACAGGGCAAAAAGGCTTCAGTGTTAACCATCACACTTCAGATTTAGTATTTATCATCAGATACTCCCCTGTCTGCCCCTAGAAGCATGCCCAGGCACTACAGGCTTCTCACCTGCTCTACCAGCATTCAGTGCTGGGCACCCTTCTCCCTTGGCTTCTGGAGAGGGTGCTGGGAAGGCTGGGGGTGTACCCTGGGGTTTGCCTTGCTGCCAC
Organism: Pachyramphus minor; assembly: GCA_013397135.1. Taxonomy (NCBI): domain Eukaryota; kingdom Metazoa; phylum Chordata; class Aves; order Passeriformes; family Tyrannidae; genus Pachyramphus; species Pachyramphus minor. The sequence continues at coordinate 154,111 of VYXB01010192.1, read as the reverse complement.
CCCTAACCTCACTGCAGTGAGCTAAAGCAAGGGCAGGGGGCCAAAATCCCACACTGTGACGGCAGTTTCTGTCTCTTTTTGGCTAAAGGGAGTGTGCCTGTAATACTGCTGCTCATTAGTTGTGTCCTAGTAGCAACTGAGAGCTCCCAGTCACACACCAACACTTCCCAGTACCGAGGGAGATGGCTGCTTATATAGAACTATCAGTAATTTTGCCCACAATTTAAAACAAACAAACAAACAAACATCTTCAGCAGTTCCCGTTGCAGTTCCTGCTTCCATGTTTTATTAAAGAGGTAACAGCTAAACTAAAAGAGGAGAAAAAACAAACAAACAAAAAGAGAGAGTTTTTAAACTTGCAGTCATTGATTTCTGTAGTGTATCACACTCAGTCTTGTTTTCAGAATGACACAGTAACCCCTGGCAGATTTATGTGCAAACACAAAGATTAGTGACCCAGAAGCTTGACTGAAACAGCTTTTCTGTTTCCAGAAGACAGGTTGCTCTGCACATGCACCAACTATTTTGTCAGGAAAGATGCACTGGCCCCATTAGCTTTTCATTCTCTCATGAAAAGCCTTTGGTGTTTATACAGCACAGCTTGGTTTAAATTTTATTGTGCTCTCCAGTAAAGTGGTCTAACTCTACAGATTACTCAGTTTCTGGGGCAGAGAAGAGCAAGAACTTAACTCATATACCTTAATGGTATAGTGCTGGCATATTTTCAGTTGTCTGACTCTCATACCCAATGCCTGAATGGCTTTCAAATGAAGAAAAATGTCTGTAACTAAAATATTCAGTGTGTTCTGTTGTTATTTAACCGTAAGCACTGTGGTTAAGCCAGGTCTTAAACCTGCTTAATCCCGCTGAGCTAAATAGATTTCATTATTGACTCCCATGGTTCCAGAACTCTGACCTTAAGGCTGAAGTTAAAAGCTAATTTTTTTGCAGTCTGTTCCACTAACCCAGAACCACTTGCTTGCTGAATACATTTGCAGTGGAGAATGTCCAACTGTAAATTACAGCTGTTTGCAATCATACCCAAACATAACACTCATTATTATTCTTTTGTTCTTTTTAGGCTGAAAAGCCCACCATGAGGGAGACCGCACAGTACTTAATCCACACATTAAATTTACTCACAGCTCATATTCATGTGCAAGATAAGATTTTTCCATGAAGTAAAGATTTACAGTGGTCCTAGGCATTTTTATTCCCCTGGCTGCTTTTATTTCTCTGTGCTGGAGTGTAGGCCAAATGGGTCTGCTGAAGACTTTTGAATGCTTAGAGGAAAGTATTGTGCCACCAGTGAATTTACAAGGCAAAGATAGGTTCTCCACTGCACTGCTTGGGTGGTGCTTGGGTGGTACTTGGAGATGTGCTTGCTTCCCAGGCACAGTCTGTTCTCCTTTCTGTGTACTTACGCTGGAGGGTGCAGGCAGACGCTGCTAATTCTGCCTCTACGGATCTCAGCACAGGCATGTAAGGTAAGAACCTGCTTATCCCAGCAGCCACAGGGCTGTGCTGGCAGGCCTGCCCTTCCCAGCCCTGTAAAGAGCCCAACTCACTAGCTTACACTCAGCACCTGATTCATATATACATGTTGTCCAGACCTGAACTCTCAAGTATGAGCTATGAAACCATTTTAGATTTACTTGTGCTGTTGACAGAAGGCATCTCAGCACATCCGTCTGGCAGTGTAGACAAGGCATGTTCATGATGGCTGGTGAACTATACAGCCTACCTGAGTTTCTGTCTAGGTAGAAAGGATAGTGCTTTGCATTTCCATGTAACCAGGCCTCATCCATCCATGTCTGATCATGGTTAGGACACCAAAATGCAGGCTATGCCAGCCATGAGCTGTTTTACTCTAGCTGGCCACTAGCACTCAAGATCCTGAAAAGCTAACAAGTTTGCCCCCTTTTCTACTGGAGAGGTGAAAGATTTGGGGAGCTGAGAAGCAGGGAAGGCTCACATCTGTGAGGGGAGAGACATTTGCAAGCAGAGGTGCTGCTGCATCACCTCTTATGGGTGAGTGCATCCATTTAGCACTCAGCTGCAAGGAAAATAGAAAAGGTTGACCTGGGACAATGCAGTCCCTTCCCCTGATATTGTAAGCAGCCACAGGCCTGGTGATTAGTCCAGTGGGATGTGTAGCATGGCTCTTCTTTAGACAAAGCCACATTGAGATACACTATTTGGGTTAGGAGGCCTGGGGAGGGACTGCCTGTAAAGTATTAAGGCAACAAAAAGAGGCAATTTAGACTTTTAATAGATCACTTAAGGAAGGGAAGGCAGCTGTCCAAGCAGCCTTAAAACTTTTGGTGGATGGTGCCAAAGTTTTCTTGTTCTCAAGTATCTGCTTGAGCTGTGATTATGTGAAGCAGTTGAACTTGTGATACCCTAAAGTAAGTAAATGTCCAGTGGCAGCTAGCAAAAAGACTAATGTACTTCATGTCACTCACATACCTAATGTTTGTGTTGGACTGGTGTTTTTGATAAAGTAGTCTTTTACATTGTGAGAGTTCTCCACATGAGAAGCTATGTGGTCAGCTTATCAGCAAGTGACTCAGCTAGCTGGCTGGCCAGAAGGGCTTCCTGTGACAGGTCTGTGCAACCAGTGAGAGCCAAGGGGAAGCCTTGGCTTGGGACAGCTTACCTGGGTCCCAGCAGACAATGACAGAACTAAGATCACAGGCTCTACAGGAGTCAAAAAGCTTGGCTGGAGAAGAGCTTACATGCACAGTGCTCCCTGCCATAGAAGTAGACATGCAGCTCTCACAGCATTAGCACATTGCTTAAGCTTTCTGGATTATCTTTGAGAGGAAAAAAGAGAATTCCTTATAGAAAATATGTGGATTTATCATTTATGCCTTACGTGAGGCATGTTGGAAATGCTGGTGTCTCACAGTTGCAGCCCTCTCACACACTATAGGGTAGCAAAGGGTGGCTGCTACTTGGAATGGTCCAGAGTTTCTCAGTCGTGATAGTTACAGAACTTGAAGGTGGAAGAGTAATGACACATATTGTATACAGGATACTATTTCCAGTATTGGAGAATGTGGTGAATAGTGAAAAGGGGTTTTAGAAGAAAAGGCTGTGTAGGCAGCTTGGAGTGAAAAGGAATAGGTATCTTCTGTAAAACTGGGACTGCACTTCCCTTTATTTAACTTGTAAGCAAGACCTGTAGCAGTTGCCTGTTAGCTCTTGGATGTTTTCCCATACCTTGGCTGTTGCTGGTGTTTATTTAGAATTATTCTACCATAGCACCACAGATGTGATTTGGATGTATTGCTGCATGAGAAGGTGAAGCAGAGCTGTCCCAGGGAACTGTAGCAATTTTGAGCCCTACTAAATTTGGAATTTCTACTAACTGGAATTTATTTGAAGTTTAAAGAAAAAAAGAAAAGTTAACATGTATTTTTTATTCAAGGAAGTGATGGTGTTTTGCTATCATGACAGCCAAACATCTCCCAATTCCCTATGGGCAACCTTGTGCATTCTCAACGGCTCCCAAAAGATATCTGGGGAGAGACGATCAGTTCTAGTTTCCAAAAGCATTTGTATTTTGAAAAATACCTATCTGCTAAAAGAAAGGTCTGACTAATTTCTCTTGGCTTTTATTTTTTTCTTCCTTGGTCTTTTAAGAATCAGTGTGTGAATAATTACAGAATGAATGTGAAAGGCAAAAGAGGCAAGATGTAGGTCTGTGGTTTTTCATATATTAGTAAGGAGAAAACAGGTCCCTTTGCTGGCTGGCAGCATGAAGAATATGCAAAGTGCTATTGGGAAGAAGAGGGTATATGTGTGCAGAATATGAAGTGCCTCAGCATATGATTAACCTCACTGGGTATGTAGTAAATAGTAGATAACTGTGATCAAAAAAGTATTCATGTGATTTATCAAACTGTGCATTTTGCAGTGAAGCAAGAGGTCAATCCTGAAATCTAGGGCAAGTAGAGCAATAGGAAATTGCAGGGACTAAGAAGTTAATCATACTGTTGGACTGCTTCCATCTGGTTTTGAAAGACGGAGTCAGTACAGTGCTAGCAAGGATGCTTCACAGCAACAGATCAGGAATTAATTTTTTCTGCAAATCTCCAGCTATCATTTGTGGTAACACAGGCTTACAAAAATGTAATTTAATTTCTTGGGAATAAATCACATAGGACAAGAGTGTTTTTTTAATGTGTGGATCTGAAGCAAAAAACAAAAATTGTGAGAGTAGGAGAAACAGTAACAATCCAAGAGAAAACAAACATTAACAATACGAAACCTGGAAGGTGTATGTGGCCATCCAGTTAAATTATGCAGGTAATTGTCTTTGAAAAATCAGTTTGCAGTTGGGAAACTTCTACATTTTTATGACCCTTGGGGGCATAATCTTGTCTAACTTGTCTGTCCATCCCCATAAGTGTGGATCAAAGGAGCACTGACTTAAAGTATTCTGGAATTGACACTAACACCACTCCCATATATCATGAGTACATAGCTATGGGCAGTGAGTTTGTTAATGAATTCTGTTTTCCTTATTATTGATATGACTTACAGTATTTGACTTACAGTATCATCCTAAGTGCACACGGCACCTACAGGATGGATAAGGGATCAGACCCAGCCAGCACGGGTTTAGGAGGGGCAGGTCCTGTCTGACCAACCTGATCGCCTTCTGTGATCAGGTAACTCGCCTGGTGGATGAGGGGAAGGCTGTGGATGTGGCCTATCTGGACTTCACAAAGCCTTTGACACTGTCTCCCATAATATACTCCTGGAAAACTGGCAGCCCATGGCTTGTACAGGGGCACTCTGTGCTGGGTTAGGAACTGGCTGGAGGGCCGGGCCCAGAGAGTGCTGGTGAACGGGGCTGCATCCAGCTGGC
>VYXB01010192.1:61277-149171 GCA_013397135.1 Pachyramphus minor | reverse complement strand
AACATGACCCAGCAGTGTGCTCAGGTGGCCAAGAAGGCCAATGGCATCCTGGCCAGCATCAAGAACAGTGGCCAGCAGAAGCAGGGATGTGATCCTTCCCCTGTACTCAGCACTGGTGAGGCCACACTTGGAGTACTGTGTCCAGTTCTGGACCCCTCAGTTCAGGAAGGACATTGAGATGCTGGAGTGGGTCCAGAGAAGAGCAACGAGGCTGGTGAAGGGACTTGAGCACAAGTCCTATGAGGAGAGGCTGAGGGAGTTGGGGTTGTTTAGTCTGGAGAAGAGAAGGCTCAGGGGTGATCTCATCACTCTCTACAGCTACCTGAAAGGAGGTTGTAGCCAGGTGGGGGTTGGTCTCTTCCAGGCAATCAGCAGTAAGACGAGAGGGCACACGCTTAAGCTCTGCGAGGTTTAGGTTGGATATTAGAAAGAAGTTCTTTACAGATAGAGTGATGAGGCATTGGAACAGCCTGCCCAGAGAGGTGGTGGATTCACCATCCCTGAAGGTTTTTAAGATGAGGCTGGATGTGGCACTGAGTGCCATGATCTAGGAATCACAGTGGTAGTGGATCGAGGATTGGACCTGATGATCTCAGAGGTCTCTTCCAACCCAGTTAATTCTATGATTCTATTTTGATGAGATTAGAACATTCTTCTCCCTTTGGGCAATAGAAGTCCCCCTAGGCAATGAACATGTTGTAAAACAAAAGGGATTTTAACCTTGATAGTAATTCTGGTAGCTAAGACTTGCTTTATTGGAAGAGGTAAAAGGATAGTTAGTTGATAACATTATGCCTTTCTTACTTCAGCAGTGGGATAAGAGTGCTATTTTTAGTGCTATGCTGAAGAAAAGTGAAATCTTATGAATACATTTATATCTATTTCCTGTCACTCTGATGAAAGAGAACTCAGGTTTACACAGCACCAAGAGCTGGAAACCAGTGGCCACACTGTTCACACAAATAACCACACTTTCATTACCACCTTATTTGTAAAAAAAGCTGAAAATTCGTAGTAATCAACAAGACCTCAGCCTGGTCCAGTTACATGACACTAGCATGAGACTTTGACCCCTGTATGTTTGTGGATCGAACCCTAGCTGTAGTCTGGGGAGTCTCCAGAGTGGGTGCAGCAATACAAAGGAGAAATTTCAGTTCCCATTGAGTGAGGCAGCAGTCCATGCAGCAGATGGAAGGAGATCCCCCATTCAAGCTTTAATGATTCAGTATTCAGCCAGGCACAACAGGGTTTTCTGGCATCAGCTCCATGGATGATGACATGCTTGCTCCAGTTGGTTTTTCCTGCCTTCCTGCAAAGGTAGCTTAGAAATCTCAGCTGAACTTCAAGGTTTGCCTTTGTCACTGGTACGGCTATCTGCCTTCTGCCCTCTGTATTTTTTAATTTTAGATTCAATAGCATTTTCTCCATGCTCTTGGTTTTGTTCTGACCCTGGCAACAGTGGAGGCAAAAAGCAAATGGGAGGCCTGGTTTGCTTGGGTGAGAGCAGTCTTGTTCACCAGGAAGCCAGTCCCACAAAAGAGATGTGCTTCTGTCCAGGGTGGGTAAGGGACTCCTCAGTCTTGTTGAGGCCCCAGAGGGGACAACACACAGTCTGTACCTTGGCTGACCCTTTGTTCTCTGAGGGGTGGAGGAGATACTACATGGATGCAGAACTGTGTCCAGTTTCTTTGCAGGAAAAAAAAAAAAAAAAAAAGATGAATTTTTACAAAGAAAGAGGTGCCCTGTGATTTCACTATGGGGAATAGTTGTGGCTGAATCTGGCCTGAAATGCTCCTGCAAGGAATCCCATTGTTTTGATCTGAGATACTTTTCTCCCCTGTGCAGTCCCATCCAGATGTCGCCTCCTTTTTTCATGACTGCCTCGATTTTGATGTATGTTGAAGGAAAACTTTTATACTTTCCTCTCCAGTTGGAGAAGAGTTGGATTTATTCTGTCATTGAGGAATGGTTCACAGTGTTCTAGGTTTGTTGCATTTCAGTTAAGGAAAATGTGTGATCTGTGAACAGTCTGGGTTTCCTCCCAGAGAAAAACTGGAACATTTGTGAAATTAGATGGAGGACTTAGGATGGAAGAGCTTTTTCCCACTTAGCTATTCCACATACATTGGTGTGAAGGTACACCAGCAATACAGTAGTGTCCTATAGCTCAGTGTGATCCATCAAATCTCATACTTTATCAGGAAAAATATGATAGCTGAAAGGTTTCAGGCATGTTTGGTAGTACCTCTACAGAAGGTAGGATGCAGAACTTTCTGAGAAAAGGATCAGATTCATGTAGTGGAAAATATCCCTGTTCACTGCATTGAGGTTGGACTAGATAAACTTTAAAGGTTCCTTACAACACAAACTGCTCTGTGATTCTATGAAAACCTTCTTTCTTGCCTGCTTGCTTGCTTTCTGCACAGTGCATTGAAATTCAGATACTGAAGCAAGGCCACTTTTGGAGAATCTGTATACCCTGCAGTGCTGCCAAAGCAGGGACTTGACCCCACATTTCTGATATATCCTGAAGCCAAACTGAAATCTTTGGGAGTTTTTGGTAAGCAAGAAGTGCTATACCTAGCTGTTGGGCTTGAGCTGGTTAATGAGCAATACTTTTTTTATGCATGTAGAAAGTCTTTTTATGCAGACATCAGGAGAAGGATATATGTTTATACACTTTTCAGCCAATGCTGACAGATTGGCTTTGCGTGCAAACCTTTTCGTTTACCCATGTAGTTTGTGACTGCCAGGAGCATTTGTTCATGGTAAATGTGAAAAGTAAACAGAAAATTTACAAGTTTCTGGTTTAGTTTGATTGAGATATGTTTTTTTCTTTCTGCATTAAATGACAGCTTAAATCATATAATTGGTTTTAACAGTTTAAGTCCCACAGTAATTCTCTTAGTGGTTCATCAGTGGCTCTGATTGGTGCACACTGGCGAAGATCCTTACTTTACACTGACTGTACACTTTGGAGTCTGTTTTAAACTTCAGCGACCAGATTTTCACCAGTACAACATGAAATCAGCTTCACTGATTTCGTTGGGGTTATCCCAATTTTCACCTGCTGAGAATTTGACCTCAGGACCCTGGAAAGACTTCTGTCTTTTAAAATTCACATCACTACCTATTTGTGCTTCCAAAGGTTGCACAAGTGAATTATTTAAAAGGAATACACTCAGTGTGTGGTTTAAACACGAGGATTTGCTTAAGGTTCCACTTCAGCTCAGGCTGACTATTTACCAGCTCCCCTAACACCCTCGCTGGCAACCTGATGAGTAGGGCTGCTGGGAAAGTATTCAGGCTCCCAAACCATTGGAGCTTTTTTGATGTAAACTAAGACTCAAAAATCTCAAATTACTCATTTTCCAAAGTTACAAGTTTTTTTTCTCACTCAGCATTTCTAGGAGGTCTGTCTGGTGACCTTTTCTTTAAAAAGTATCAGAACAAACACTTTCTGCTTTGTTTTTCATTATTATTGCTTGCTTTTGAGGTTCTGTTTCATGGGAAAATTCAGAATTGCAGAGTTTTTTTCCAAACTGGAATGACATGAAATTTCAAAATCCTTCTCAAAATTGAAGGCCTTCCTTCTCTCAAGGTTTCTCTTTATAGTAGGCTGCCCTTTTTGCAGTCAGAGAGGGGCCAGATCATATTATGACTGTGTGCTCTAATGTGTTTTTAACTTAGAAGTAAAATTAGGCCTGAATTGAAACTAGGTGTAAAGAACCTAAGTTCAGACGTTACATTTTTATAACCTGAAAATTTTATCATTTTGAAAGGCAGAAATAGAAATTACTTAAATTAAATTAGGTATTTTTCCGTGCGGTGATTTAAACATGACACGTGCTATCTTAAATATCGTCTGCAATCTTCTGTCATTTTAGTAAAAAAGAAAGTTATTTATTTTGAAGGTAGGTATTTTATATCTAATGAAATTTACTTTGCATAGCAGTGTATCTTCTGTGTTAGATTGCTATCAAGATTTGAAAGGGTTTTTTCATTCCTGACTCAGGCACAAAACTCTTTTTCATGCTGAGGCACTACCTCTCACACACACATTCACACAGAAGAGAATAGCCCTTCTCTGTGGAAATCTAGAAGCCAAATAATTCACAAATAGCTCTCACTTATTATTTACCGGCACAATCAAGCATAACTGCTCTAAGTGAACAATTTGTCAAATAAAAAAAAAAAAAGAACGGGAGCAGGGTTAAAGAATCCCATGATTCTGATTTACACAACAGATAAAAATCCCCCCCAAAAGTCATAGAGACCTGCCAAGTAAATTTCTTACTTTGCAATGATCCTTTAAGACACTTTAATATGCTTTTGTGAGGATCTGCTCTGGCCCTGGCGCCAGGCATACCCAGGGAGGTCTGTGTTGTTTCATACCCAGGAAGGTGATGCCTGTTGGCAAGGAAGGCAGTGGTGAGGGGGCAGCTAGACCCTGGGTCCCTGCAGCCCTACGGGACTTTGCTTGCCATTCCCATTTTCCTTTCCTTCTGCTGCATGTTATGGAGCCTTGCTGTTTTCAGATTGGCTTCTTGCCCTTTCCTCATGCTTCAAAACCACCCCGACCCCACTGAGGTGCCTGGAGCCCTCCCTGGAACCCCCATACCCTACCAGTGTCCCTGAGCTGCCCCCAGTCTCAGGGCTACACAGCAGGAGCCAAACCCCTCTGCTTGCAGGGTCATTACTGAAGCCCAGCAGAGAGCATCCACACATCATCCACATATGGACCCCATCACTGAAGGGGGACAACGGAGAAACAGCTGTAGTGGGGGGCCAGCCCATTGCCTTGTTTTGGAGCCCCACAGACACCAGTGTCCACCTTTTGCCGAGACATGGCGGGACACGGCCCAGCTGGGCAGCAGCTGGGAGCCAGCAGTGCCCCCTCCCAGCCAGGGCTGCCCTCTACTGCCAGCCCCACAGTGGGACAGCCACGCTATCAGCAGGGCATGGGGGGTTCTGTCTCTGCCATTCAGCTCACCGCAGTAACCATCGCTCTTCCCTCATTATAGTGCCCTCAAGTACCGATTTCCTGAAGCCACTTCTTTTAAGGCCATGATGTGCCTTGTTCTAAAAGTTAATAAGCTTGACACTGACCATGTGGACTTAGAGTGGGTTTGTAAATATTTGTATCCTCTGTATTATTCCTTTGATAGGAGACACTAGGACAATATTTCCCACATTAAAAGGCTCTTGGGGAGGGTTTAGGAACTCTGGACGGGCAAAAATAGTTGCCTGAAGGAAGAGGAAAAACCCTGTAGAATTACCAGACTCGGTTTTTTTAAATTTTGAGACAAATGGACTTTTCAAACTTTGCCCTGAAAAGAGATCTGGTCATGACCTACTATAAATCTCATATGGCCATTTAAAACCTTACAGTGCTGTGGTTAAACAGCATTGCACCAGACAAAACCTCCAGGGCATGGGGACATTGCTGCAGTTTTTCCCTTTCAAGCTTGTATATTGTCCCCATAACATATTGCCAATGTTCACAGGACCAAATGAGACTGTGGCATTTCTTTAATGTACTCAGAGCTCTTGTGTAGAGAGCCTGTGAGGTCAACAGGAAAACATGGAATGAAATCTTGCCTGAGTGTCGGTCTTTCCCAGGCTTCCTGGCAATTTCCAACTTCTTACCCTATTGTTTTCACTTAATAAGATAGAGCTTGTCCTGTGCTCAGTTAAAAAAAAAAAAAATTAAAAAAACCCCCAGTGGTGAAAGAGCTAAGTCTCAGAAAATGAGCAGTTCTGTAAAAGCCTGGCAGATTCCCAGTCTGCTGAACCTAGTAACAAGCACGCTCATTTTTCCAGTTTGAAAGTTTTAGGTGCGAACACCCTTCATGCAAACACCTCCCAGGACTTGTGAGAAGAGCTAGAGTCTATACAAAAAAAAGAGTGCTGGTCTTCCAACATAAAAGCTGTAACCTACATTTTTGAAATAAGGATGTTGAAAGGTGGAGCTCTGAGAAGAGCCTAATTTTTGGTTCCTCCAGCTGTCAAATCATCCTCAGGTTTTCTCCCCCTCTTCCTGCTGAAGAGACTCACAGCACAGCACTTCTCTCCAATAAAGCTGAAGAGGAAAGCAAAAACTGCAGAGTTGTTAGTGCAGACCCAGAGAACAGTCTGAGAAGACAGCAAAACCTAAACACTCCTCTGAGATTATCACTCTCTAATTGATAGAGATGTACTGTGACCTCTGGTTCAGCTTCTCTTTTTATACCATTTTCTGTATTAGCATGTTATCTGCTTGTCAGGTACCACCAAATTTTAACCTCAGACTGCTGATGTTCTATGAGTATCGTGTAAAAATATATGTATTTCCTAAATGATTATAAGGGATTTAATCTTGCTGGAAAGAACCAAGTCGACATCTGATTAGCCAGGAGTTTTTCCCTTGTGTTGCATGCAAGCACATCTGCCCCTCTCCTGGAGCCTTGAATTATTCCCATGCATATTCTTTATGTGTGCAGACAAAGGGCACTGTTGAAACAGATGAGTGCCTCAGAATTCAATACAGTTAGCTAATCTGAGCCAACACCACATTATTTTCTAAGAAATGTATTTTATCATTTTCTTCTATTTGGTCAAAATGCAGCATTAACTATTTAACAAGAGCCATGACAAATTTCTGTCATTTTCCACTTGTATGTTGCTGTCCTCTGCCTGCGTAAGGTCTTAAAGGTTAATTAGAATAGGTAATTACCACAGACTTGTCCTACCCAAATTATTAGGGTTGTTTTATGACCAAAATTCTGGTATCACTATGGAACAGCAGTAAATTACGGCTCTGGTTTGAATTGTTCATATGTCAGTCATTTACCACATTAGCCTTTTAAATATATTACAGCAAACTATGAAGAAACACTTATTAAATGAAAGAATATATTGCAAATTAATTCCCACTGACCTACATGAAGAAGGCATACTACAGTGTCACAACACTCTCCTTGGCTGCTTTCGAGTTGAGCTCCACAGAGATATCGTGCATCAGCCTTCATCTATTTACCTGGGAGGTTAGCTGGAAAGCACTGGAGACTGCAAACTCCATAACTGCATCAACCCAGCAGTCACTTCTCTGCTTAATCAAGAGCTGCAAGAATGAAGAAGAGGTGAAATGTGGGTAGTCTGGCCAGTATACAAAGGGACATCATGGAGGAAAGGTAAATCTGGAAGGAGAAGAGATGAGCCTCAGTTAAGCTAAGAAATTCTACACTGCTTTTTTTTAAGGCCATACAATGCTTGAAAGAATAGATTTTCTGATACTGTTTTCAGATTGTCATAGGCTGCAGTTTGATTGAGTCAGAGCTTGGCTCCTGTGAATGTTTGGGATGTTCAAATGCATTTTCTACACCTGTGCTGAAAAAATAATTACCCCCAAAGTCACACTTTTATTTTTGTTTGTTGGTGGGGTTTTTTTTGTTAGAAGTGATGGGGTTATTTTTAGAAGTGACACCAAGCTCACATGGCAACTGATTCTAAAATTAACAACATATGTTTCCAAAGCTGAGACGTAAACAGGGTTTGCTTAGTTAGGAAGTGATTGCCTTAGGTTTGTCTTGCACCTGGTAGAGAGCTTGTTAAAGGTAATATTGCAACCTTGAGATTTTTTTAGTTTAATTGCTTACTGAGACAGCATTTTAGTAGCTCTATTTTAATCTTGATATGGCCTTGTTGGGGATAGAACCATTTATTTGGTTGCAGGGCTACATGCATGGCAATTGTCTTACTTAAGTTACGTACATTTTTAGTTGACATGACTCATGTTACTATCAGAATGAGTAAGCCAGCCCTGTATACTAAAAATAAGCGAACAAATGTAAAACACATTAGCAGAACCACAACAAGCTAATTAACGGTGGACAACACAGTCATCAAATCAAGGTCACAATCAAGACCTGAACCAATGAATCAGAGCTTTGAGTTTTCAAACAAACATATTCAATGCAGAAGGTAATAAGCTTTACATGGGAAGCTTGACATGAGATGGAACTACATCCAGTTGGTTTTGCATCAAGAAAAATTGAAGAGAAGCCAGTTCATGTTTCAACTAAGCTCCTCACAAACATTCAAGTCAACATAAGGCATTGAGTAAGGCAATCGAAGACTGTAATCTTCAATCCTTGCCAGTGGTGTATGGAGGACTGGTGCTGTTGTGGTTCAGCCGGTGAGGAGTGTACCCATCAGGGTGAACTCACTAGTGATGCACTAGTTTAGCACTTCCTTCTCATGTCACATAGTTACCATGTGTCATTATTCTTCTGCTCTTAGACGTCACTCTGAAAATCAGATGCTGTTGCAACTTTTAAATTATTGATGCAACATTTATGAAAATACTTCTTGAATAATTACTAGGTAAGAACTACAAATAGCTTTTAGAATAATTCACCGGTAGTAAATGACAGATTTAAGAATCTGGCATTTGTTGCTAGGATTGCAAGCATCACCTTTTTCCTTTTTGACTCTTTTGCCCAAACACCTGTGCATTCAAACACTTGTGAAATAAAAAGGGATCCTTTCCTTAAAGGAAAAGAAAGTATTCAGACTTGTCGTTTCTCCCTAAGGATCTTCATTTCTCATGGTTGCTGAGCTTAAAAAGGGGCATCTCGTGCTTGGTGATCCCAAGAGGTGGAAATTGTCCTCATAGCTCCATTCTTTTTCCTGCTTATTTTGTTGGCTAGATGGAGCCTTGTTTCCTCAATGTGGTCAGTACAGCCAGGTGTGCAGTTTGTAGACTGCTGCTGAATATACCCATGGCCTTGCAGGTGGGAACTACAGGTGAGGGGTGACACACCAACCTACTGCACAGTGCATGTCCCTGTGACTAATGTCAACCTTTTCCTTCAGGGAAAGCACTTAAAACCCACACTCAGCAGGCACAACCTCCTCAGGACAAGCTAATAACCTCGGCAGCACGTGGCATCTCCATGCCTTTCTAATAATCATGACTTCTTTACTCTAAGTTAGGAAGCTAATATGAATAGGTTCACAGTTTGCCCTGATGACTTTTAATCTAAGACCACATCTGGCCTTTGGACTTTTTATCAGGTGGATTAAACAAAGTTTTCCCAGTTCTACTTCTAAGCCAATACTTGAGACAGTGTATCTCGCAGCCCCTATTACTGTGCCACACTGGTAAAATCCTGCCATCCTGTAAAATCAGTGATGGCAACATGAATAATTCGTTTCTCTATTTGTACAGAATCAGGCCTAGACTTATTTTCTAGTTGTCTATATTGCTTTTCTTTATATCTAGTCTAGCCCTGGAGAGTACTGAGCAAGTCTGCAAAGTTTTAGTCCATGAGATCATCCCAGTAATTTGTTACCACAGGCACTCTCTGTCTAACTTTAATTCCCCATGTTAAATAATTGTGATATTGTTTCTTTAAAACCCTTGACAACAAAAATCAAAACAACCGTAAATAATGCACAGACATATGGAATTGTTTTGAGAAAATAAATTGCTGAGACTCCTTAAAAATGAAAATCGACCAAGGAAACCCCAGCAGCCTCTTTGACAGTCTGCTCTAAAACTTTTCACTTGCTTTGATGTTGTTAGTAATTTATGCTCCTCAGAGGCTCTTATATGAAGGAAATCATCTATTTTAATAATGTGAAGCCTTCTTCTGGCTACCCAAGATGGGAATTCCTGCTCTGTTTCCTGTGCCTCTCTGACAGGGCCGAAAGGGGAAGGAGGGCTTAAAAATTGCATAACTGTTAGTGATCAGAGCTATGGCATCACCTACCATTTTGAAAGATCTGCCCAAACATTACTTATCTCTCACAGATGAGGTAACATGTTTAGGAAAGCTGTTAAAGATCACTCTCCATGGTGGTGTTATTTCACCGTATTAGTAATTCATAAGGATAGGTTATGTGGTGACGATTATAGTACAAAAGCAATTATTGCAATAGTCCCTTTAATTCAAAATTATTTTAATTACTAGTGATACCTGTCCTTTTTTTTTCCCCCCTCATTTGTAAGTCTCTTTGTGATTCAAAAATTGCCACTAGGCTATCACCTCTTACAACTGCGATTGTCTGAGCTGAGTGAACAAAGGAAAAATTAAACTGGAGTGTGTCAGGCAAGTGGAATAGGAAATATATGTTCCTGCAGGAAAGCTACTGTCCTCCTAATTGCCCCGCAATTGCCAGGTTCAAAATGTGATTTATGAACAGCATAGATAGAATGGCCACATTAGTCCATCATTTCATGATGATCTTTTCTACTCTTGATTTCAGAAAGGAGGGATTTTGCAGCTGTTGGTGCATTGGCACTGTCAGCAGCTGCTCTGGGCATTGATGCTAGACAACTGCACTTGAGAGATACTCTCAAAAAAATGTAAAGCAGTCTCCTAAAAACACAGTTTTATTGATCAAGGGAGGTACTGTAAAGTACAGTTAAATAAATAAAGCATAACCTGATGGGCTGCCTCAGACATTGCTGATCACATTCAGAAACAGAAATGTTGGAAGGAGAAGGAAGTTTTCCAGCCTGTGGCTGCTGCTGCTGCATGTTCCACCTGCTGTAAAATACACCAAATGCAGCAAATGAACCTAATAACACCCCCTGAGTCCATTTTACTCTGACAAGCATAGAGTAGACTGCAAAAGCATAGAATAGTGGGTAAAACTGCCAACATGTGATATGCAGCTGACACATTTCAGTTGTAGTGTTGGTGCCCAAGGCCAAGTCCACACTTCATTGAAGCAGGGGCAGTGACTTACGTAGTCATCTAAGTGACCTTTAACACAAAACAGGAGGATGCTCATGACCAGGTGGAGCTCAGGCACCATTCAGTGCCCATGTTATCACATTATCAGATTAGCTAGCACCATAGTTTCTGGTTCTTGAGCTGATCCTACATGGTCGCAGGATGACTGAGTCTGGAAGGCATCTCTTGGGCTCATCTAGTCCAACAGCCTCTCAGAGGAGGATTAGCTAAAGCAGTTGCTCAGGGTCATGTCTAATTTGGCCTTGAATATCTCCTAGGATGGAGACTTCGCAGGCTCTCTGAAGCAACCTGTTCAATGATTTGACCATTCACACAGCAAAAAAAAAAATTTTGTTATATTTCTTCTATATAACTTCCTGTTTTTCAGTTTCTGCCCTTTGCTTCTTGTCCTGTCACTGGGCACCACTGAGAAGATCCTGGCTCTGTGTTCTTTACTTCTTCTTGTCAGGTGTTTATCCCTCCTGGTCATCTCAGCCTCTCATCCTGTGAAAGATGTTCCAATCCCTTAATTGCCTTCATGGGACTTTGCTGGTCTCTCTCCATGCCTCTGAATTGGGGAGCGCAGACCTGGATCCAGGGAGATGCAAGGGGAAAGCAAAAAAAGTGAAAGGAAAGGTCAAGTGCAAAGGCAAAGGGGGAAACTATCTTGCTGATTCTGAATGTGACATGCAAACCTCTGAGTCAACTAACTGAGAGTTCAATGGCTTCAAGCTCTACAAAAAGTCCATCAGTATTTTTCCTTGATGCAATCCAAGTCCATCAGGAAGCTTGCCTCTTCCCTGAGAAAGCATTAGGTTATATTGCTCAGGAGTGTCACTCCTAAGTATTCCCTTTCAGTTCCCTGCATGGAATGTTGAACAGAGCACTCTTAGGAATGGGAGCTGCCTGCCCTGATTCATTCTTCTGAAGTCTTGTTTTTACTTTGCCCCTGAGGAATTGGCCATTTTTAATGACTTTCATGATTAATAAAACTGTCAAAGGCCTGCTGAGGTCTTCAAGCTAGTTATCAACAAACTCATCTAGCTCTTTCCCCTAGTGCCTAAGCTAATGGCAAGGACCCAACACTTAACCTTTCTGCCCAAGATGATGCTTGCCTAGCAGCATTTAGAGTCATGTTGGGGTGGTAAAAAAAATCCCCAAGAGTTACTTTCTTGCTGGACTGACAATGGAAAATTGTACTCAGCTGGAATTCTGTCTGTCTCATCTTCCCTGCAAAGCTCTTGTGCAGACTCTCCCACTTTCCCCCAGCTGTTTTCCAGCTGCAGGAAGGTGATGTGATACACTTTTAAAGAAGCACTGAATGCATATCCTCTCAGCAGCACCACATGTTGACTCCTAAACCTTTAACAGTCTTGTGCTGAATCACATTGCTAAATGTACATTCATTACCACTTCACACGGCACATCCCAGATCATGCAAGACCTCAAGCAGGCATAGGCATGTTTAAGATACTGCAGTAGGACCAGAATGTCAGAAAGGGACTACTACCCTGGGAGCACAGAGAAAAAGAAGACAGCAACAGCTTGTTGTGCGACCGGGAGGGAAAAGCAGCACCAATGAGCAGTATTTCTCCCTGTCCCTGCACCTCTCTCCACTATCATGTGTGCATTTCCTTTCTGCCCCACTGGGAGAGGCAGGGAGAGCAAAAGATGCATTTAAGAATAGGCAAAGGTACCTAGACCTGCCTTAGTGATACTGTAAATTCATAGGAAACCTAAAAAGATGCATGGTGGTTAAGGAACAGCAAAACAAGCGAGATATGGATTGAAAGGTATATTGGAAGATATATTTTTAACTGCATCAGGACACACAGTGGTGTGAGACCATTTTTTTTTTTTTATTAAAATATCATACAGTTCTAGTGCTTTTCGTACTAGTTGGTAGCATATTTCACAGACATAAACAATTGATAACATCCTGCAGGAAGGTACAGCTGGGGAGTCACTGAGTCCAGACACTTTGGTACCACATTCTAGATTAATACAGCAAATTAAATTATATTTACTTTGAAATTTATTTCTGCCTCCCCTCAGCATTTGTGTGTACATGAACAAACCTCAAGTTTGCGTTCCAGGGATGACATCTTAAAAAAAAGATGCAATTCACATTCAATTTTTCCTTTGAATTGTAAAGGGCAATTTATATAACTGTTCTTAAAAGCTATATATTTGTGCATATCATATTTATTCATAGTTTTTCACAGGCCACATTATATCTGAGGAAGGCACAGTAAAGGTTACTAATACGCACAGCTGTCTGCTTCAAAGTCCCTTATCAAGTATCTGCACACTGTGTTTGGTGGGTTACAGTCAGATCCTGATACCCTCACTAACAGACCATTCCTGCTCTTCAGAAGCACTTCTGGGTACTCTTATTCAAGCTGTAAAGTACAATACTACTAAACCAGAATAAGGGGTCAAGAAACTGAGTCTGGTCAGAATGGGAGGGTTTTTTCCCCCGTGGCTCAGACCCTGAAAACCTAAGGCTGCACCACAGACAAATACTCAACAGCTGAAAATTAAATTTAAACATCCTTTATTACCAGTTAAGATGTCAGTAATATATAAACAGCATATCCTGGGCAACTTTTTCTAAAATCATATTAAAATAGTTTGGGATGCTGCTGGAAAACAGGCTGCGCTTACATCAGAAAGGAGAACAGAAGAACCTTTTACAAGTGTTCAAATAATCTCAAACTAATTAGCTTTTAACATCCTCTCTGCTACAATTCTGGGCTCTATTAGCTGTTCCGCTTGCCATTCCTGAGTCTGCCTAATGTCTTCTGAAGAACAACTATGCATTTTTTCCAGGCATTTGTCATTTCTTGAAACATATAAAAGAGAGCACTTGGATTCAACTAGCAGACCATCTAAATGCTGGTCTGCATAGGGAGTGATATATACTGACAAGGAGTAAAAGTCAAATTTTCTTTATATGGTTCTTTATGGTGAGCAAACCTACTTAAAACAAGCTCCTTCGCAAGGCAGCATATTGATTAGAGCTGACGGGCTGAAAAGACCTTTGGGAGACAACAGAATATGGCTTGAGTCAAAGAGTAACACTAAAGCTGGCAGCAGCAGCATTAAGAGTCAGTAAAACCTGAGAGAGTTTGTCTCATGCTGAAATTTATTGCACCCATTTGGACAGCCATTATGGTAGTTAGTAATTTTATCTGCACAAGTTCATCTGTATTTGGACTCTCAGAGCTTAGCAAGAGGTCTTGCAAGGCAGAACCATACCCTGGGCTCTGCTGACTGAGGAAAAAGACTGCTGTGCTGAAGCCAGGTGTGACTGTGTCTGAAGACTACAGAAGGCTGTTCATTTCGATGGCCAGCCACAACATGAGTTATGTTAACAGTAATTCTGAAATAAGGTGATGATAGATCAGTATAAATGAAGATTTTCTACTCTGCACTGCTGTGGTTTTCTTCTGCGGCTTGATGAAGCTGTCTCTCATAAGCAAAAACTGATGTTCTCTTGGATGGAAGTACATTTCTACTTCATGTTTTAGGACATAAATGAGACAAAAAAAGCAACACCCAGGGTAATTTCCAGAGAAGTAGTATCAAATTCCCCCTATGAGACATTTTGAAAATGGTGGGTTAATGCCACTCTGCAGAATATTTTGCATCGTTCCTAGGCCTAGTTTCTGAAACTGCCATGACCGATGTTCCATATCTTCACTGATGATCCATCGCAGTGCTTAATTACCTTTATCTTTGTAACATCTCTCTCAGTGGGTTGAAGCCTATCCTACCAAAGACCAAGCTCCTGGAATCACCTTCAAAATGTTAGTGGAGGGTTGATTCCTGAGACAGGTGGTCCTGATATGATTGAATCTGACAAGGGAGCTTTTGATAGTGCTCTGGTGAAACGGTGGAGTACTGAGTTCAGAGTGGATATAGGTTTTCATATTGGCTACCATTCCCAGTCCTTAGGACAAATGGAGAGAGGTGACTGAACCCTGAAAGAAAAATGATGATGAGGAATCTGAACTAAACCTCCTTTGCTTCCCATACAGATCAGAATGCACAAGGTGCTGGGCATACCAAGCAAAGAGTTTAAGCAATTCTTAGGATCTTAGATTCCTTCTAGTCCATCAAGAGAGGTAGGAGTCTCCAGAGGGCACTTCTGAGTGTTGAAATTAGGCAGTAGTTCAGTCCCCTTATAAGTTAAGGGCATACAAACTGTATGCCTGCAAACTCACTATCCTCTACCTCACTGACCAGCTGCATCAAGATCTGATCAAGAGGGTCCAATTCCCCCTTGGTTTAATTCTGCTGCATTCTTCTTTAGTCTTTTTAAGCCCTACACAATAGGAAGAGTCCTGACTGTATGAGTCACATGACTTATTTATCCACAAAGTGAGAAAACTGGCTTGGTTGAGCTCTTCAGGTGACCACCCAGCTGACCTTAAAACACACCTTAGTCCTTATCACTCTTTACTCTTTGTGTTTCCATTCACTCCTCCCTGAATTAGAGCCTTTCTTCACGTTTTCATCGATTTCAGGTGTAACTTCCTAATTCTTTATTTTGCTAAAGCACAACGATCTCTCCTTCTGTTGTCATATGTGACATCAAAATTTTCGGAAACAGAGATCCCTGTGGAGCTCTTCCTCTCTCTTAAATGGCCATTATCCAGTAGTCTTTCTGCAGGTGGTAGGATTCAGCACCCTGAGTGACCT
Source organism: Pachyramphus minor (assembly GCA_013397135.1). Classification (NCBI taxonomy): domain Eukaryota; kingdom Metazoa; phylum Chordata; class Aves; order Passeriformes; family Tyrannidae; genus Pachyramphus; species Pachyramphus minor. Next base: position 133,740 of record VYXB01010192.1, on the reverse strand, counting down.
GTGCATCCCTGCAACCAAAAGAACTTGTGCAGAACCTCATGACATCTTTACTTTCACATGCATTAGCCCACTCTAATGGGACCCTCTGACAGCTGACCCTTGAGCTCCTATTCTGTATCTGACTAATCAGGCAAACCAATGAAATGTAGGCATGTTTTTAACTCATGTAATGGGAAGTGGAACAGAGCTCATGTCTAGTGATAGCGTCTTCTGTGATCCTCAGTAGTCTCATCTCCTCTGGGCAAATCAACTCGTGTTCCATTTGTAATTGTATTCAGCAACACATGGTGCAGCAAGGAAAGGAGCTTCTTCAAATGAGGAGGAGGGTAGGAAAGACAGATGAAAAAGAGGAAAGATTGGAAACTAGAAGTGTCCAGAATGCACTTGCTTATTACAAAGCATCAGTGAGTACTAGAAAGACATTCAAAGCTTTCGTATTATTTGATATGGAAAAAAGATGCCTGACCACAGTTTCAGCCACTAGTACTATATATCTACAAGTTCTCAAAGGAGTCCTTTTTCCTTCTTTCGGAGTCTGTCTAGGTTTCTTGCACCTTCTCTGGGCCTTTTGTTCTGATGTGAGGGCTAAATTCCTAGTGGAGGAGACAAAAAGGTATGTCTTCCAAGAGAATCCTTTGAATAGTGTTGCTTCTGAAGTACGGGTGTAACTCTTAGCCACCATGAAGGAGAACCTTCACACATTGAGGGCATTAAAGGTCCAAAAAAGTGTGTCTTCTACATTTCCTTTCAAATGTGTGATTCAAAGACACTGTCTGATTTCCACCTAGCAGCACAAACTGGTCTCAATCCGTCAACAGAGGGATCTGCATTACAATGCTCCTAACATGGCCAAACTAATGAAGAAAAGAAAAACTAAAGTTCTGGGGTACATATGAAGTAAAACACACAAAAGTCATTTGCCTTTGGTCTCAGGTGGAAATCAAAAGCAGCGTTATATGACTGACTCTTCTCAACAACTTTATCCACTTAAAATTTATTTCTCCCCTACCCTCCCTCCCTCTCAAAAAAAGTTTCTATAGAGATTGCTTCCTGATTTCACACATGAGGCAGAAGGGTGGCTGTTCATGAACTATTCTCAAAGCTGTTCATCATTCTCCAGGCCATTGGTCCACAGCCATGTTCTAAGGACAATATAGGACACATAGACTATGCCTGTCATTTTTTTCAAGTCACTGTACTTTGAGCCGTTGAGACTAATTAAATGACCAACGGTAAAAAGACTCTTATCACTCCTCTCCTATTAAAGAGTTAATTTCCCTGGACCAGGGGTTCTCTCTGCTCATATTCAGCTGATGCAAGGTCAACGACAAACACACTGAGGAAGTCAGAGTTGCTTTATTTTTCTTGTGAGCAGGTCAGATAAAACACTGCTGATGCTCCATTTATCTGGAGCGACAAGCAAACACTTGGCAGCGGTGGAAAGCAGACACTGGAACGTGGCACCAAGCTCCTAGCACGGCTGTCAGCCTGCTGACTAATCACTTCATCCCCATGTTAATGCTGCTCCAGGTCTTCTGGACTCTTTCATCTCAGATACCCTGGCACATACTCCTCCTGATAGAGCAATTTATCCAGAGATGTCACTACTAATTGTTATGTAGCATTTTATTTTAGGAGGGGTTTCTTTACCCAAGGTTTTTTTTGGTGGTTTTCTCTTTCCTACTGTATTCCTTCATGGTAGGAACTGTGATTCTGTTTCTTCTGCTATCAACCAGGCCTTAAGAAGATGCCCGTTGCCAGAATGAATTTTTATGTGTGTGTGCATGAGCTTCAAAACTTGTTTTTCTAAACAGCCTTTTCTATTAATTTTTCTTTGGTGACTATTCTGACAATTAAGCTGCAATTGCACAGTGCCCACCTGACTCTCCTCAGAGAGACCTGACTTACCTTCGGTTTGCATTATCAGATGATACTTGTAGTCTTGTCATCACAAGCTATCTAAGCAACTTCCAAGGACAGTGTTAAAATATAGGTAGAGTCTATGAACTCCGTTCTTGGCAGCTGTGCTTTATTAGCTGTGCTGTGCAAAGGTGGTGCTGCTAATATAATGCAGTGCTTTCACAGAAGCATTATATATTGTGACAAGCCAAACAACCTCCAGGACTCTCACTCATCCTGACTCCCATTTCATACTTCATCCATTACAGGAATGAGGTATGAAAACATTCTCTGTTTCCTAAAGATATTAAAAGACTGCTGGGAAATCGTTTACCTGGAGAAAGGGAAGTGTTCAGCCTCATTTTTTTGTGTTCAGGACCAAACAGCTGACCATGGCAGGGCTAGCTGTCTTCTCTTGTTAGTGAATGATTGACAATTTTTGCAATTGGTAACTGTAAAGAACTCACACAGTTAATTGGTTCCATGCTCATGGTTAGCAAAGGTATGAAAGATAAATTTGTGTTACTTTTATACTGACTTCAGAACAAAGATATCCATATGTCTTTTAAAGAGTAATGAAGGACATCTAACACACTGAACATAGGAGGCAATTTCAGTCATACCTGAAAGTATGACTGAGATGGTGGCTGGAGCCCTGGAAGGTTCCATTGATTTGTTCATTCAGACTTGACATGGCAGACCTAAAACTAGAGCAGAGGGTCCTTACCATAGAAGCATAGAATCATGGAAGGGCTTCGGTTGGAAGGGACCTTAAAGATCAAGGAAGTTGGAACGGGATGACCTTTAAGGTCATCCCATTCCAACCCACGCCTTTCTATGATTATACTCACCTTTAAATGTTAAGTACAGAACCAGCCTTCATACTGGTATTTTAAACCATGGAGGTATCTGGCTGCCCTCTGTGCATATTGCATATTCTGGAGTTTATGGTATCATTTCCCTTCTCTCAGCATGATTTTGTCCTGAAACAAATGGATGAGGTCCACATTTATTCTGCAGGCTATCCTTATGGTGCTATTTCTTGGCATTCTACAGTGGCCTCAGAAAATGTCCCCATATGCTCTGTTACAATATTGGGATGGCCTGATCTGCAAGTCCAGATAGATTCCCATGGTAAGCATGTTTCAAATGTCTTTGCTGGAAGAGAATTTGAAAAATACACAGGGGCAGCAGCAAGAAGTGGGCATTTCCGTTGACTCTGTGATTCATTCACAATTATCGAGACAGGAATTCCCCACTGTGTGCAGGGGAGACATGCAATATCTTCAGTGCCAGGTAGCAGAGATAATTATGCAGATCTTGGCACGATGTTCTCAGTCAGTGCTTTGAGGAAGCACCATGTGGAATTTGCTTCTCGCAACAAAGGGATAAAGAGTTTTCTGTAACAGACATTTGATGGGTTTTAGGTTGGCTCCAAGGGAAGAAGGGAAGGTGCTTCAGGTACTTTATTCTGCAATAAAAATAGTGGCTCTGCCAACAGAGCTCCTTTAAATCATTAAATATGTTTTCATCACTGAATTTGAAGTATCATTTCAGAGTCTTGGTCAGATTTACTGTCAGATTTAAATCAGTGTAGCCTAATTGAAAGCAATGGAGCTATGACAGTTTATACCAACCAAGGGATTGGTGTCTGTTTCAGAGTATTGTTTTCCCACAATTGGCCTTGATCTCTCAGACAGTGATAGATTTCCTGGGTATTCCAAATACTGTAAGTATTCATAGGATTTCATAGTATTTCTTAGGATTTTCTCAAATGTTTGTGATGTGTACAAATTCAGATCACCTTCTGCATGCTTACCTCTCAGTGTTGACAATGTGATCCCTTACAGTGTCATTTTTTTAATTCAAGTCAGCTCTTCTCACTAATTGTTGCATTCCTCTCTCCTACGGGGAGTCAGAGCCACTTGATAGTTGCACAGTGCTTGATGGATAGTACCACAGGGTGAAATTTAGAAGAAAAATAGTTTAGATGATCAGAGCTCTGCAGATGACACTGTGTAAGTAGTGTCCCACCTCCAGGCACAAAAATAAATACAGCAGATAGTGCCTTGCAGTATCAGTGAACTTTCTGATAAGAAAGCTCTGGATATAGTTCTTGCAAAATGAAATTACACAGACCAACTGGACTCTAAAATATGAAACATTTTCCCCTGCTTGGTACTGGTGAGGCCACACCTTGAATACTATGTTCGGTTTTGGGCACCTCGCTACAAGAAGGATATTGTAGTGCTGGATCATGCCCAGAGAAGGGCAACAAAACTGGTGAAGGGTCTGGAGCACAAGTCCTATGAAGAGTAGCTGAGGGAGCTGGGGTTGTTTACTCTGACGGCTCAGGGTAGACCTTATTGCTCTTTACAACTACCTGAAAGGAGATTGTGATGAGGTGACCATCAGCCTCTTCTTCCACACAACTAGCGACAGACAGGACAAGAGAAAATGGCTTCAAGTTGTGCCAAGGGAGGTTCAGGTTGGATATTAGGAAAAATGCTTCACTAAAAAAGTGGTAAAGGGAAGTGGTGGTGTCACCGCCCCTGGAAGCATTCAGAATGAGTAGATGTGGCACTTTGTGATACAGTTTAGTGGGCATGGTGGTATTTGATCAAAGGTTGGACTTGGTGATCTTGGAGGTCTTTTCCAAACTTACTGATTCTATGATTCTTTCAGTATTTACATAGCCTTTGTTGTGGCTGGAAAAGTATTTCCGAGGCTTACTCCGATATGTTTCCTCAGCTGAGTCATTTTTCTGATAGCCTGGTTCTCTCTTGCTTTGCATTCTTAATAATCATTCATACCTGTGTAAAGTAGGTATAAAGTGCCTTCATATTGTAACACAGTGAAGAATTGGGATCATGAATTCTCCAGCATCAGAGGGATTTTTCTCCTTTGAATCTACTGAATATTGTTACCCAATACTTGCAGTTTGGAACTGATCAGTTTTACTTGTACTTCTACCCATGCTGTATGTCTGGGAGACTGAATTCCTGCGATACAGCATATGCCTAGCTGCCTGGGAACTTCCTGTGGCCAGTGCTGAACACCATGATTTATTACCATGGAAAGTAGTGCAGCTGCAAGCAGCAGCTTAATATGAAGCATAGAGCAGGACTCAGATCCAGCTTGATTAACGTAAAGAGGTATCCTGAGGGTCACAAAAGCAATCTGATTTGGGAATCTGTCTCCACTGACTGAACAGCAAACATTTGCACCTTCCTGCATAAATGTTTAAACCACATTGGTGCCATTCAAAGGCTGGCTGTGGCCATGCAGCCTGATGGGGCTAATGACTGGTCCTACCATAAATAACCTCTCAGGCTTCTCCAGGGATTGAGATGGCTCCACCTCTCAACTTGGATCACTAGTTAGAGTAGGAAAGAAGTATTGATCTCCCCAGATCACTCTGTTTCTGAACCTGCGCATATGAGAAAAATTGAGGCTATGAGGGATCTTGCCATTTTTCTGAGAAGGGTCAGTTGTCCACTAGACAGTGCAGGAAAACAAGTTGTTGGAGACTTGCACAGCATTTAGTTGCCCAGGTTCCATGTAGCCAGGATAATGGAAGATATCTGATCAGAAACTTCAGATGGTGTGCTGGTTATTAAGTGATCTTATTACTAAACTTCTGGCAGCTTTGCAAGGTATTTACTCTCTCCCTTAAGTTAGAGAGTGCATGTTCTGATCAAGAGCTTTAAAGAAAAGTGGTTCTTACCCAAATTGTTGTTTAATTCCTTAAAATAAAACTACAGTTTCTATGATGTGGTAATTAATTCTGGGGCATAAGCCAGTAGCAAAATATGCACAAATGTTATGTGCCACAGTCATTAAAATGTAAATTGGTCGACTGCATGTTCTTGCTTACATCCTTCAGAAAGAGCAGTCCAAAATGGAAGTCATCAATTTAAAAAAAAGTTGGTTTTTAATAAAAATGCATGAAGAAAGATATAACTGATTTTACCCTGGTCACTAAATATAATGAGGATCCTTCTCAGAATATACTATATTTAAAAATGGAAAAGGTAGAAGGGGGGCAGGAGACTTGAGCAGTATCAGAATAAATGGGAAAATATTGTAATGCTTAATTTTTGTAGTATATTGGTTACCATTAGAGCAGCAAACATAGATTTCCAGATGTTTGTGAAGAGTCCAACAGTTATATTTTATATCTATGGCTGTAGTAACAATTTCTATTCAGCAGCCTAGAAAAACATTTCATGTCACAGCAGGAAAGAAATATTACCATGGGTCTTTCCCCCCCCGCCTCATCTCCTGTATAGAAATTCTGAATACTTCAGTCAATGCCAAATAAAAATGATGATTTAAAAATTAAAAGCACAGTCACTAAGGGCAGGGCGTAAATGTGCAGATGTTTTGTGGTGCTCTTTTCAGGCAACAGTCACAATGCTGTTGTGGAGAGGACTGGAAATCCATCAGAGCTGGACAGTGTCAAAAGTATTCCCTAAATTACACTGTCAGAAAATGCAGTTACCTTTTCATATTCTCTTACAGGGGGAAAAAAAAAAAGGCAAAAAGTCAAACCCACAAAACCTATTCATAATGGCAGGGGATTGACTTGTTGATACAAGTGAGCAGCTTATATCTAGAGTTTACTGCGTAACCTGTACAAGTGGAAAGCTACATTGTCCCAAAGCTGTGTACAAAATACCAGTTTTCCTTCTCCAGGAAGGAAAAATTTTTTAACAAACTTATCAACTGTTTCTGTTTCAGTCACCTCTCTGCCTTAATGATGTTATACAGATGACTGCCAAAAAAATCTTGCCTTTACCACGACTACATCAGTAGACAAAAGATGTCATGAATAACAACAAGTTTTTAAAGTCTTTAACCCTTAATGCCTGTGCATGAAGATGGACCTCTTGGCTCCCCAGAGTTGGCAGGCACTTCTGCAACCAGGAGCGTAGCACGGAGCTATCCTGACAGAGCATGAGCTTTTACTGTTGCCCATCTCTCTATCATCCGGTAGTTAGGAGGATGGAAACAAAGCTCAAAAATAAAAAGGTTTATTTGACTTGCTTTTAATTAATAAGGTGAGATCACAGGTGAGGTTTTCTGCACTGCCTGGCCCCGCTGTGGTTTAAAGGGTGCAGAAGGCTCCCCAACAGTGGCATGATTCCTCAAGCAACCAGAAACTGCTGGAGCAAGAAAGCCATAGGCAGCTGTGCTGCTTCCTAGCAAAAGGCAAGGGGATGCTGCAAGTAAAAGCAACGTTGTGGGAGTGCTGGCTTGTGCAAGACAGGTGGTCCAGAGGGGAAAGGTTGGCATGTGTTAGGGGAGGCAGGAAGAGGGCCAGAAAGTCTGCAGCCAGGGGGAATTGTGGAGTGGAAACTGCATCTCTGATGGCCTGGCCTCTTTTCAAAGCCCCAGAAATTGCCTGTCATATGTGGCTTGTGTCCGTTTTCAGTTTTCCATAATGAAAAGCACTATTAGCAGGTAAAGACAATTCATTAGATGCAACATAGCAGAACTGTAATTAATTATTAGATATTATTTCTCACAAAATGCATCTCCAAGATCACATTGAATTAGCCACAATATTGGACTGATGGAGCATAAACAAGGGTAATGATAAACACCAGTGAATGGATTTGGGAAGAGATGGTTATTAGGGTACCAGCGTGTTTCATGTGGGGTTTATTTAACGATCTCATTAATGAGCTGGAAAAGGAAGTGAATAACCATTTAATTAAGTTTGTATTTGATACTAAATTAGAAGTTGCTGCAGACACTTCTGAGGGCAGAGAAATAAATCAAAAGGAGCTAGAGGCTTGTGCGGTAAAGAAGAAAATGAGATCTAGTATGAAGAAAAAAAGCAAGCTAATCTCCCTGGAAGCAAATAATCTAAAATGTAGCTATCAGTGGAGGAATTCTGGAGAAAGCAGTGTTGAAAGAGAGGTAGGGGTGTTAATGGACTATACATTCCATCACAGCTTGGATATATGTTTACAGAAGCAACGTATCAAGGAGCAGAAAGGTAATAGCCGTTCACTGTAGAGCTCTAGTGAGAACCCATCTATAATGCTGCACTCTGTTTTGGGCACCCTGTTATCAGAGAGATATAGATGAATTGGAATGAGTTCAGAAAACAGCTGTAAAAATGATCCCATATCCCTGGAGATAATGACTTATGAAGAAAGATCAGAAGACGTAAATGTGTAAAGCCTTGTCTGAAAGATGACTGAAGTAGGGCAGAAAAAGTCTGCAAAAATGTGAAAGCAAAAAGGGAGGAGGATAATTTATCATAGTAACTATTAGTAATAGGATGAAATAATAAGTAACAACAATAAATTTTAAAAGGGCAACTTCAGGTTCAATGTAGAGAGAAATTTCTGACAGTGGAATTTGGGTTGGTTTGCAGAGAAGTTTCCCAAGGGTGAAAGTAAAAGCTGCATTCAAGTCATTTAAAATTGAATTGGACAAGTCACTAGAAAATGCACCCTGCTATAGGGAACAATCTTCCGTTGCCTGGGGAATAAACTGGATGACTTAATAAGATATTTCACACTCGGGTCTTTATGACTGTGATATTTTTAATATGCATGGTCAACTATTTCAGGAAAATATACATTTCTTCTGCTGCCAAGCCTGAAAATACAAACACTTGCATGCAAACATAACTTTTAAGAAGGCAAATAGCTCTGCTGACAGCACTGCACTGCTGACATGCAAAAACACAAGCCTGAGCTCTTCAAGTTTTTGTAAGCTGAGAGTCTTAGATCTTGAGTTGTCGATATCAAGACGGTACATACAGGTAACCACATAGTTTATGGGTAGGTGAAGAAGTGTGCAAAACAGAAGATGGGTGTTGGAAGCTCCAGTCAAGATGTATAACTATGGCTATTTTTATGGTTATTGCTATTAATACTTATGACTGGTAGTGTGGGGTTCAACTCAGTTTCTTAACTGTTCCCCTTTTTGATCTCCTGTTTCTACCTCTGTGCTGAGTGTTCATTAGACAGTGTAAAATTGCTTTCTGTACTCTGTTTTTTCCAACATTTGGTATTTTTAATATATTCTAAAATGTCTAGACAAGCTAAGTGAAAACTTGACCCTCCCTTAGATGAAGAAGAAATGGCAAAAGCTATGTATTTAAATGGATATGAGAGTATTCCTATATTCACCCCACCACCAATTATAGCAATGTAGTGTTGAACTCACTTCACCGTTCATTAGCAGCAGAGACAAGCTCACAGGCATTCAGAGAGGTATGCTCCCTAAAACACCATGGGTTTTACATGTGGGGTTTTTTACGTTCCTGTTTTCTTCTCTTCCCTCCCCACTCCCTGATGGGCTGTGTGTGGGGCTGGCAGCCTGGTGGTGCCGCAGCCCAATGCCCGAGCCTCGGGACTCTCCAGCAAGGGGTCAAGCAGCAGCAGCTCCAGTGAATCCGAGACCAGCTCAGAGTCTGACTCAGAGAGCGAAAGCAGCTCCAGCGAGAGTGACGGCAGCAAGCCCTCGCATTACTCCAGCCCAGAGGTAAGGGCTTCTGCTCCTTATGATTTAGGGTGCACTTCATTATTACACCCACGCAGACCTTTTCCCAGCCAAGCCAACACAAGGAGGCTGTGGGGAGATATACAAAAAAATGGAAGAGAAGGGCCCAGGGATACTCCTCCTGGCGTGCTGTGAAATGCAAGTGGCTGGGGATCCTGGGGCAGATTAAAGGATATGAAACAAAAACGAAGAAAGAAATAAGCCCATGATATTTTCCTTAAATTGGAGATGAGTGGAGCACCTTGCAAAGCTCACAGCTTGCTTGAAGTTTTATGCAATTCTGCCTCCATAGCAATGGCTTGCTTAGTGTTTAAGTCCTGATGTGGGCTCCCAGCACTGCAAGGGAACTAAAGGCTTCACCACACAGGGAAGCTGTTATAAAAGCAGTTTGAGGGTGGATTTTTAAAGCAAAACAGTTTTCACTCACACGCTTCCCTTGCCTCACTCTCTAAGTGAATTATTCTCTCCTACTGCTGCCTTTATGTGATTTATTTTAATCCACCTCCAAAATGGACCAAACTGAATTACTCACGCTGCAAAACATTGAGCCCAAACTTGTCATCTGGAAAGCTAGTACTGAAAATTTCCACATGTAGACAAGCCAGAGCCAAACTACAATTAAGCTGCCAGTGCTATGACACCACCTGCTTTTACCTCTACAGAAACCTCAACAAAGCTACTTTCTCTGCTCTGCTTTTCTACCAGGATTGACATTTCTACGTATTTTGGTCAATACACACCTTTAGAATTAAACCATGAACTCTGCAGCCACATCACACACATTAATGTATGTTAAAATATTCAAAAATTTAGTGGCAAGATTGTAAATATACATGAAATACAGTAAGTGTATTTTTCTACTCCACATAAATCATGCAACCACCAGACTCTTCCCCCCAAAACTCACCTCACCTATTCTCGCACCCTAAAAAATGACACTGAAAAAACAGCAAACCTTTCGTCATCTTTTCCTTGGTTATTTGGAGCCAATCAGGCAAAATGCAGCACTCACAGAAACATCCTTAATATAGTTTTCTCAGGTTCTGTCACTTCTGTTCCTTATTTAGTACTTATCTTCCTGTCTATCTTTTCTTCATAGTATTTTCAGATCCATTTCCAGTTAATTTTCCTCTCATTTTGTCCCTTTCCTACATGTCTGTCTCTTCCTTCCAGTCTCTCTTACCTGTTGCCCTCCCTGCAGTACCCCATGTCTTATTTCCCATTCTGAGCTTTCTCATCTGACCTTTTAAGACCTTGTTCTCTCTCTGACTAATTCCCCATTGGAATTAGTGCAGAGATTTCATGCTCAGTCTCTCCTCTCCCTGTGGGATCTCAAAAGGTGGAATAAAAGGAGCAAAGAGAAGAAAGAGAAGAAAACATTGTGTGAGGAAGGAAATATGAGATGAAAGAAGGAGAAGCACAGTACCCAGGAATAGAACAGTGCTTACTATCTAGGCAGTTACCCATGCTGCTTGGACCCGAGAGCAGCAATTCCTCTGGGAATGCGTGAAGTTAATTAACTGAGGCAAGTCGTGGATTTCATAAAGTCAAGCAGAGGACTGAGTCATGAAAACATGGAGGAAGTGCCTCCTCTTAAGCATTTTATACATATCCTCTCGAGATCTGTGGAAATACTTTTGTACAGAGCCTGAGTTGTCAGTGATCATTGTCACGAAACAGCTGCACCACTCCAACAGATTGCTTGTCTCTTCACATTATATTTGTGTGGTTTGTCTTCTAGGACATGCTGTATGAAACATGCATATACAAAAATGTAAAATACCCAAAAACGTGATGGCTGTAGTGATTTTCATAGGGCATTTTCAGCCCTTGATGGGATATGGGAGATGGCACACATGGATAGGGTCAGGGTGTCCCAGGCAAGTAGGATACCTGGGTTTTCCCCAAGGGCAAATGCTTTCCCAGGCCTCTCATATGACTGATGGCACCAGTTCAAACGTGCTTATGCGACGTCTCTGACTGGAAGTCGTTTCAGCTTTGCATAAATGCTTTAACTTACATTTATGCACCCAGCAAAGACATCTTTCTGAAGTACATGCAGTTTCTTACCCAGTAAATGGAAAGAGACAGGTCCTTGGAAGCTCTTTGAAGCGAGGTCCTGTCCATTTATGTTTAAGTAGTGGACTCAATTCCAGAACTAGTCTTAAAATGAATTTAATACATTGGATAAGAAAAAAAAGTAAATACATCTTTGCTTTTGATTTAGGATTAACTGGTAAATTGAGGTACAATGAACTTGAGTACTCCAGCACAGTGCTGGGCAGGAACTCCATATTTCCAAGTTGGGAGGAACTTAATCTAGAAATCTGAAAACAATTATGTGGCCTTATTTTCTGTCATAATCTGAAATATATGCATACACTCAAAGATTTTTATTTCTAGGACACTGTATCTTCTGCATATGAGGTTATATAACAATTGCTGTTTCATTTCTTCTGTTATTTTTTCCTCATCTCATTTTGAGATCTTGAAGTTGTCCTCAGGTGTCTAAATGCAGTTGCCTAGAGTGTAAAAGCAGCTCATTGTAAAGCATACATATAAAGTAGATTAGATGAATTGCACCCTAAAAGTGTCTGTTTCTTTCCATTGACTATTTAGGGCCTGTAGTGACTAGCTCAGCCGTCTACACTTTATGTGTGCAGTAAACTAAGAATAATGTCTGAGCTAGAACAGGAGACAACATTCAGACTAGTTTCAGTGATGGGGACAAATAAGGTGCCTCAGACATTATTGTAAGTAGTTACAGTTTTGTGGACTGCCAAACCTAAAATTATGAACGAGGGACTGAGACTTCTATCTCCTGTTTCTTTGCTGAAGTAATCAATTCTTTCAATGACCTTAATTAACGTCATAAATGAGGAACCCGGAAAACAATGACGTCTTGTCCCTGCAGTTTTTTCAGATGGTAGGAAATAACCTTCATGTCAAATCTATAGAAAGGGCTACATTTCTAAAGCTAAGAATTTGGGGGTTTTGTTCTTTGTTCCATTGAATTATCCTGCAGACCTTTAGTAAAGCTGGCTTTGGTTATACAACTATGAATTCCCACTATGCAGGGAGGATAAGAAGGGAAAATGGACAGAAAGGAAGCAGAGAAGCCATCACGTGGGACAAAGGATATCAGTGGAGACTCAACAGTAACCAGTCCAGAAGAAAAAGACACCCTTTTCCGAGCCCACGAGCCCCACTTACCAGATTGCAACGTCCTTTACAGACTCTGCTGTTGTGAATCCTTTTTGAGGATTCGCATATACAAAAGAAAAGGGGATTTTACCACTAGACAAATTGTAGACACTATCTTTACCCTTACAAATAGGATTCATGGGCTTTAGCTGTCCTGTGGTCTGTTTTTGCAAAAGACTACAAACTACACTCTCTCTTCCCTCCAGAGAAAACTCTTTGTGGCAAGAACCACCTCATACAGTATATGTGTGTTGTGCCTAACACATGGGAATCCCCAGTTCTAATTTGTTAAAGCACTAGCAGCAGTGGTAACAGTATCAATAAAGTAGTAACAATAAGAAGAATCACCATCATCATCTTCATCATTATCATCATCCATGCCTTAAATATAATGGGAAAGCACCAGATTTGTAAGGGGATTGCCCTGAATGAAGTATTTGATAGCAGGGCAGCCCAAGCAAGTTACCATAAGGTTAAATTTGTATGTAGATTTACAATAGGCAGAGTAGACTGCAGGGATGGCAAATAGCTCAGTCCTACCCTGAGTGGGCTAAATCCGTGCACGTATTATAGGCTATCTAATGTCTCAGTGAAAGTGGTGTCATGCTTCAAGTTTACCACATTAGCCACACCTTAGGTGCCTCACAAGCATAGAGTGACCCCATTACAGTGACATTGTTTAACAGCCCTTTACCCCAGGAAGTGTTTCTAGATAGTGTTTTGACAAAAGTTTCTTTCTGGATGTATGCCACTCGTACCTCTGGTTGCACTTGCAGCCTTGAAGAGATCTGAGATATGTAGATACGCTGTGTGGGAGTCATCCCACCTAAATTTGCACACTTCTGCTGTAGATACCTACATCTGCTCATCACCTCAGCCTCCCCTTTACAGTCTGTGGCGAAGAAAAGACGTTTTTAGGGCCCAGCTCATCTGGTGCATTTCAGATTCTATTTCAAGAGGGAATTTTTCACACCCTACAAGAGTAGTCCACTGACTGGAGAAGGAACTTGTTGGCTAGCTCAGATATAGGTGTCTGTATTGTACAGATGAATCCGCCCACATTTAAGGAAATGTATCACATCCTTCTGTTTCTCTATGAAGGCTGGCACATGTGTATGTCTGTGGTGCATTGATCCCCAAAACTATCTTTGTCCTGTTAAGTTTCCTGGCTTGGGTTTTCATGCCAAGCCTATATTTAATTGCAAGTCAGCTGATCACAGACTGTTATTCCTGTTACTGGGCACCACAGGCTTTACCCCAGTTTAAATCTGGCCAGCTCTCTAAAAGGTCCCAGGGGCAGCCCAATTCCACAACACAAAAACCAAAGGGCAGAGAGCATCCTGGTATCAGAATACTCTCAACACATATATTCATATTTATTTCCATCCTTACATGCTGCTGAAAAATTTCCAGTTCAAGCAAATCAACCTTTCTTCCATAGAATGGTATGTAACATACTAAGAGGGGCAATACGGACTGGAAAATGAGGGATTTTCTTTTTCTCCGACAAATTATTACAATTAGGCATGTAAAATGGACTGGCAAAAACTTTCAAGGGAATTTTCCCAATCTCTTTTTTTACCAGGCCTGATATTCATTCTTGGCTGTCATGATTTTGTTCCCTCACAAGGTACTTTCTTTTTTTACTTGATTTCAAAGTACAGTCATTTTCAGGTAGAACAATCGATTGAATAAATTACTTCCAGAAATGAATTGGCATCACTCATATACACTGACAATCTCAAATATTTCAAAACTGTATCAGGACCCCAGATTAGTGAGAAAAGCTTTAAAATTCTGATTTTTTTAATTTTGGATTCTTTTAATTTACCTGATAGGCTGTAGGCATTTTACTTTTGGCAGATACATCTTAAGGGATTTTTTTAGCAGACAGATCTTAAGGTTTTTTTTCAGCAGCCACAAGGATTTAAATTTTTATTTAAATAAACCCCAAAAGTGCACCTGGAACTGCTGACAAAATCAGTAAAGCTGGCAACACTGTTGATCCTTTTTATTGGACTTCACAGTTGGCTAATAGGTTGGTAGGACTATAGTTATTCTGCCTAAACAGCACACATACCACTCTGGGAAAGTACTGCACTGCCAAGTTATAGCACTGTAGCACTTAATCACTGTTTTCTGCTGATTTACTGTGACCCATTGAAATCCATATTTGGTGAACCACTGTTTTCAAAAATTACAAGGTACATAAAGAAGCAGAATGGGATGTAACAGAAAAACTGGAATTTTTTTGAACTTTCAAGTGACACTCACTCTGACCTATACTATGGGCAGAGGTATATTTTTCCCCATGTGCTTCTGATGTATGTCCTTTTTTTTAAATACACCTGAACAGTAGAAAGACTTCCATGTATAGTGAACCTTTTATTATATATCTAGTAAATTCAGTATGTGCACAATGAATGGCACCAAACAAATCTATCTGTATTTTCAACAACAATAAAAGAAAAAAAGTGTTGTTCACTTTAGATAAAGAGTTAAGAGTTGTAAAAATATAGCTTCATCCAAGAGAAATATTGACCATCCATTTTCAAGATTTACAGCTCAGGAAAGAAATTCCTCATGTAAGATATTAGGGAGTGTGCTTTAAAAGAAACAGACTTTAGGCAATCCAGTAAACTTCCCATAGGTTTTGGCTAGCTCAATAATGAGTAAACTAGGCACTTTTGCTAGAAGGAATATTCTTATCATATGAGTTTCGGTGTCTATTTTTTTTGCTTATTTTAGGAGCCTTTGCTCCATGTAGAGTGAATACAACCCTCAGTGGGTGATTCTGGAGGCGCCCTTGGCTGTGCAGGAAACCTGTGTTGCCCTCAGGCATCTACTTTAAAAAAGAAGTAAGAGACTCTTTTAAGTTAGATACTGTGGATATTCTCTCTTGAGCAAACTTTCTTATAGAGCACTGATGACTTTCATGCTTGACTCATGACACACTTTTTGATTATTCATATGCAATAGCCTAGTGAATCAAATTTTGGTTGCAGCTGAGGAAATTAGGAGACTTTTCCGTTTCACTTCTGTGACATTAGGTTATGACTGGCCATCTACTCCATCATTTATTTCTTTTGGGGTTTTTTCCTTTCCTGTTCATTTTATTACATTCAAATTACTGATTGCAAGAAGCACTAGAAAACACTTGCATATTGTTCTGAAATAACATCATCTGAGCTGTGGTTACATTTGAAATCATGATTATCCCACTTCTTCCCTGTCCAAACACTGTTATGTTTTAGATGCTGTCGTGGGTTACCCAGGGATCAAAACCTTTTTCTCAAACTCCCCCCTTCACACAATTAGTATCAGTCGAGAGAGGTTTTATCCAGACAAAACAGAGGCTTAACTTAAGGGATATAATACTATGATTTATTACTAAAAAGATAGAAACTAAGAAATCACTTATACTACACCAATACTAATTAAACTTACTTATCTTATGAAATAATATATACTACAACAGTACTATAACAAAAGCATTTCTCCTAGCTTATTCCAGTCTAAGAGAAAGGTATCTTCTTTTGGTTAAGTATTTACAAAAGCATTTCTTTCTCTTCTGTATTAGTCCAAAGAGAAAGAAAGGTTCTTCCTTTAAAACAGTAGCTGTAGCATTCTGTTAAAGTGTCCTTTCTGTTATCTGAGGACGCAGGTTCAGTGTGTCGTAGTTGGAGATTCCTTTTCTGCTCTCTCTCTCTCTCTCTCTCTCGGCTGGTGCTGCTGCATGATGACTTCAGGGTTGAGGGTATNTTTTGATTGGCTTTTTCTCCGGAACTATACCTGGGCCTGACCATTTCAGCCCAGGGGGGGCTGGTAACCCACGACAGATGCTCTCTTATAACTTGATGGTGTTGTGACAGAAACGAAGAGAAAAACTAACAGCCACACAATACTCACAAAATGAGAACTTGACAGCACCACCACACAACAAATGTTTGTGGGATCTCAGAGGATTATAACATCAATACCAGACAGATTACATAAATCACCTGGTTAGCCCTCCAACTCCCCACCAAATGCTTCTTAAAATACTTTCTGTATTTACTGTGATGGCACAGGACACAGAATACATATCCCTAGCTTTCCTACTAGTTATCTTCCCTGGTACCCTGCCTTGTTTTCATCCCTTCCTATCGCCATTACATTTTTTTCTATTTGGAAATTTGGAAGTGTTTCCCAGTAAAGCCAATGCCACTAGTGCTGTGTGAATCACCCTTGGAAATGATGAATGAGAAGCCACCCTCTTTTCTAACGCCATTCTGAAACCAAAAGCATCCCCCACTTGCAAGGCATGCCCCATGAGCCCTGTCCTGCCGCACAGGGCCAGTGCCCAGGGGTTACTGTAGGCTGGGAGCGGCTCTCCGTCCAGAGGAAAATCTCTGTGGTACCAGGGGGGACGCGGTGTTTCTGCGCCTCTGAGGGACCCCCGGGGTGGGCACAGCAGGGTCTCGGCGCTAAGCTTGTGTCCATCTGTTTCGCTTTCAGCCCGAGCCGCCCTCGTCCAACAAGTGGCAGCTGGACAAGTGGCTGAATAAAGTTACCACGCACAAAGCACCCATCCTAACCCACCACGATGGCCCGGCGCTAGAAGCCCATCCCTACTACGGCCGCGTGAAGGTCGAACGGCAGGAAAACGAGAAGGCCTCGGCGGAGGGCCCGGCCGAGCACCGCAGCGGGGAGAGCCGCACCGCCACCGCCACCGGGGACGGGCCGCGGCCCAGGACCGCCAGCAAAGCGCCCGGCAGCAAGGGCAGCCGGCAGAAGTCACCCCTCGCTGCCGACGGCGCGCCCCCGCGGCGGGCAGCGGGGAAGAAAGCACCCCGACGAGCCGACAGGACCTCCGCCGGAGACGGCCCCCACTGCCCCGGCGCAGAGGAGCCCCCCCGGAGCCACAGCTTCCCTGAGGGCACTGCTGGCGAGGCGCCGAGGGCACGGCCCGGCGCCACAGGCGGCAGCGCCGGCTGCAGAGCGGGACATCGCCGGGAGCCCCGCTCAGCTGCAGCTGGTGAGAAGCGTCGGGCCCGGGGGCCGAGCAAAACGGCGCCCAAATCTAAGGAGTTCATCGAGACCGAGTCTTCGTCCTCTTCATCCTCCTCTGACTCCGGCTCTGAGTCGGAGCGGGAGGAGCGCCCGCTGCCCAAGGCGCCAGCGGCAGCCGGGTCCGAGCCGCGTGCCAAGGACGCGGGGACCGGCACCGCCAGCAAACCCCACGGCGGCTGCAGTGCCTTTGGCTCAATTAATGCCAGGACTAGTAGTGAAATAGCAAAGGAGCTGGAGGAACAGTTTTACACCCTCGTTCCTTTCGGTAGGAATGAGCTCCTGTCTCCTCTGAAAGACAGTGATGAGGTAAAGTCGCTGTGGGTCAACATTGACTTGGCTCTTTTGTCCAGGATTCCAGAGCGTTTGCCCGAAGAACCGCTGGCCATGAGCGCCGAAGCAAACCAGGCGGCCAGCCTCCCGCAGGGTAGTAGTGCTGACCCCCCCGCAGAGAAGGGTTTACCGAAATCTAGAAGGAAACGCAAGGTGAGCTTCTGGGGGACCGATCACAAGGGGTAGGGGAGCCTCCAGCAAGTGGGAGGCAGACATCGCTTGTGACCGTATCCAGTGCTCGATGTCAGTGTCTTCTCCAGAACAGCATTTCAGAGCTGGGATTTGTCCCTGCTCTCCACATAGGGACCAGCCAAACCCCAGGGGAGTTGCCATCCCAGGAGGTGGTGAAACTCCTCATCACGAGGGATCACAGCCCCTTGGAGACAGCATTCACTGCTGCCACATGCCTTTGCGTGCCTTGCTGAAAGCACTGCATTTTTAGTAGGATAATTTTCTCTCAAGAGGCTTCTCTCAAAAAACTGAGCATTTGGAAGTGATGCTCAGGTCAGCAAAGGGACAGCTATATACTGTCTTGTCCTGGTCTGCATGGTACCACTGTGTGTGTGATAAAAGAAGAGGCAGCATCGTTTTCCCCCTTAGATTGTCAGCAAGAGGCAAAACCTTCAGCTCCAGCAGGAAGCCCTGGCTTTGTGGGGGTGCACTCACGGAGACCTGGGACCAACCTGGTTCTGGAACCTGCCTCCCTCACACCCTGTTGGCCCCTTTGTCCCTCAGGGCTCTGTAGAAGTGGGACAATGGTCCATTAGTTGCCGCCTCCCCAGCAGCACCCTCACAGCAGCCAGGAGGGCACAGCCCTCTGATCACATCCACCCCTCCACCCAAGCTCTCCCACACACTTTCTGGTGCTAAGGAGAAAACCCCCTCTGCTTCATGGCCACAGCTGTTCACTACACAGGCTTTCTGGTCTGTTTGTACTGATCTGACCCCAAAAGTGACTCTAAACTGGAATCGCCATCTGCGTAATTTCTGGGCAGTTTTGCTGTGCAGTCATCTGTTGCCCTCTGAGCTACTGTACGTGTACAGATGGATCTGTGTGTTTTTGAGGACCATTTATCTAAAGCAGTCTTCCCTATTGTTTTGTCTTACTTCATTTTTTGAGGGTTTTTTTTAGTATCTGAGAGGTAGCAGCCCTGTTTCAAGTGGGGAAGTGGTGGAAACAATTCAAGTTTTATATCGTTCGCCTTTGTTTACACACTGACTCTTTAGATTTTATTTTCTTAAGACATGGACCAATCATCTCTGAGCTGTGTTAGTATATACTCAAAGAAATTATCATTGTAACAAAATGACAGAAAATACCAGCCCTTGATGTGTTAAAATTCTTTTGGATGTGTAGTAAATCCAAAACGTACAAAATGATTACTTTTCTCTTCACTCAGTGTGAGAATGAGGAAGAGTGCAGAGACATCAAGAAGACTCACTTAGAGCGAGAGAGTTCTTCACGATTAGCTGCCTCTTCCCACAGCATCACAACAGCAAATCACTGCAATATGAATGAAAATAGGTAAGCCTTTTCCTTCTTAATTATCATGGAATTGTACAAAGAGTTGCAGTTTAATGCTGTGTGTTATTTTTTACTTTAGTAGGATTTATTTTTTAATTATTATATTTTATGTTGAAAAATTACCCACTATGTTGTCCATTCTTCTGGTTTAATGAACAAGTTAGTAGCTCCTGACATACTCATGTACTTGCATTTTTGTCCTGATGCACAAAGAAGTTGTGAGCTCAAGTGTGAGGCTCATGGAATGAGTAACTGTAGCTAGAGCAGTGTGATTGTCCGAGACATAGTCACAAATGTTGTTGTTGTAGGTACCAATTCACATATACAACCATCTTATAGCCCTTTCCTTAGGGTGCTATGAGTTTCAAACTTAAAGTTTGACTGTATAAATAGAATTATGTATCAGGTCTATGGAAAACATTCAAAAAACCGTTCATAACAATGCCTGCCATACTCTTTTTCAGAATATATTTGAAATCCACTGCTTCTGAGACTACAAGCATTCCATTCTGTGTAATTAATAAGTGCTCCAGGACAAGGAACTTAGACTTTTTAGAAGGTGAAATTCTAAAAGGATGTAGGGCATGAAACGAAAGATGAATATTTAGCACTTGTTGGCATGGTTTATGCACACAGACCCCTGTCAATGTCAGAGCAATCACACTTGAGTTTCTCTGGAGGCTTCCAGCAGTCAAACTTAGACATGCATCTTCTCAGAGTTCAGCTGCATGCTGCATGGTACATGCTGGTTGTCAGTGTTTGGTTTTTTTTAAATAATTTTTCTGGTAGTATCAGGATATCTCTTGGGCTGAAACTGCTGTAAAATAAAAAATATTTGTATTTATTATAAAAGGCTCTTGTATTTTACATGTCACTGATGAGCTTGAGCAATTCTTGTCATTAATACTGGAAAAAATTAAGGAGAAAACTAATGTATATAGTGCTTATTCAAAAATACGCATTCAATCTTTGTCCTGACATGTCACATACATTTCATATAGTGAAAACAATATACAGACCAGTTTGCTTTATTGTGGGTGACAGCATACAGACATGCTGCTCCTGTTACTGTAGTGTCATGTTTTACATTGCATTCATTTTCAGAGAGTAGCATGGCTGTCTCACCTTGCTGTGTCACAGGGTTAATTCTGTGCTTGCAGGAAGCAGGGCAATAATATGTGTTTTTCCTAACATTATAGTCAGTACTTCTGGTAGCAACAGTGTATTAAAGAAACAAAGGAAGTCTGAAATGTGTATTTGCCTCTTAATTGTTTCCTGATTTGCTCTGCTTCCAAGATGTTTCTGTGGTTTGTGCTAGTGTAGGACATGATATCAAATGCTAATATTCCCACAGCTGAGGAAGGGCTACTGAGGCTGTAGCTAAATGAGCAGTGCAGATAGCAGGACCTCCTGGTACTCTTGCAACCAGCAGCTGTTCATGTTGTCGCATCCCCTCTCCGGTTACACCACCATAGATCTCTGTGAGGATCTCCTGTAAATACACTCAAGAAACTTGTTTGAAACCAGAACTGTCTTTTCCTTTTCCGTTTCCTTTTGCTTTTCCTTTTTCCTTTTTCCTCTTTTTTTCTTTCTCTTCTTTCTATTTCCTTTTTCTTCTTTCTCTTTTCTCCTTTTCCTTTTTTCTTTATCTTTTTTCCTTTTCCCTTTTTCTGTCTCTTTTTTCCTTTTTTCGTTTTCCATTTTATTTTTCTTTTTCTCTTTTTTCTTCTTTTTGTTTTTTTGGTGTTTTTTTCCCCCAGGTATTATTATTCATCTCCCAGTAGAGTCACCAGGCAGTTTTGGCAGCACAGCTGAGGGCTGGTAGCAAAGGGGGGAGCAAAACCATCTACAGACATGAGCATTTTCTACTGTGGAATTACAGTCTGAGGTGCAGACTGACTAAGGGCCTGTTTGACAGGAAAGGCTCCAGGGTCAGGCAGAGATACCCCAAATATCTTGCACCTATATCAGATGCCACAATTGGTCCATTTCCAGATGAGAGCTCTGAGACTGTCCTTTGCTGCAGGTTGCATGGCTTCTCAGTATGAGAAGTAAGTTTAGATGGGCCCTACTCAATGTGCCAAAAGCCATGTGGAAGGTGTGCAGTTGAAACTACAAATCTCAGCTACTGCTCACAAGTTCTGGGCCAAGCTTTTGAGGCTTGGGTACACTTCCAAAGAGCTGTGGCTTCTCTTAGATGCTTCAGGCCCATGCTTTGACAGTGATGTATAAACATGGTTAGCCAAGCCATGGGTTTATGTTTGAAAAGAGGAAAAGAAATGACAACATCAGCCTGCACATTCAACATAGTGCTAAAGATCTTTTTTTTCTTAGGGGGAGAAGAAGGGCACAGTTGTCTATCTTACACACCCAGAGTCTTGCTTTTGTAAACAGCATTGGTCATTAAAGCAAAACAGTTGACACAGTGTTTTAAAGGTGCTACATGCTGTGAAACAGTAAAGGTTCTGAACTACAATTCATGGCTTCTTTTACAGCTAGTTTTTAAAGACTTGCCAGATAAATGGACAAATGTATGATAAGAGCACATTTAATTAGCTCTGTTCCCTGAAATTATGTGCAGAGATGAAGTATAGTTCTTACTATATTCTTTTTTGCAATTCCATTAAGTGTATATTGTCTGATACAGTAACTATAAAGAAGTGAGAATTGTCCATAAAAAGTAATAGTCTGAATAAAGGGGAATGTGACAGGGAAAGGTATAGTGTTAAAATAGTCTCTCTGACCTTAATTGCAGTTTTAGTCTTAATGTCAACTGTCTCCTTAAAAAAACTTGCATTTTTTGTGTGTTGCTTTAAGATTTTCAGCTGAATATTTTCTTCAAATTAGTGCATCTGAAGTTTATTTCTGGGCATATTTTCATGGTCTGTCTGACTTCTCTTCATCCAAAGCTTCTCTCGAATAAATGGAAGCTCAAAATACTGTCTGTGTTTATAGCTTTCTGCTTTAAAAGACAGAGCAGCTGACATTTCTCTGTGTCTGCTGTTTGCATATGCTTCCTTTTGTCTGCACTAACAGCCTATCTTTCTTTGCCTTCAAAATCTGAATTAGATTAGTATAAACATTGCTACCAAAGGCTGGCTAGTGAGCACAAAGACAAGCTAGTCATCTTTAAACACATTTCCTGGTTTAGTTCACACAGGGTTTTATTGCCATGGCTTATAAATTGTCACCTGTAATGGTGAAATAGGGCTCCATAACCTTAACTTACACTTCAGAGCCTAATCTTCGTCTCCGGCTATTCCTTAAGAAATGGTGAGCAAGTGGCCATTTATCTCTGTATTTTTTTTTCAAGCACTGTGATACAGACTTTATATTAACTCCAGAATTACAATTTGCCTTGAAGGGAAAGAGAAGAAACATGATACAAATTTGTAAATGAACTCTTGGTCCCAATACTGTAAACTTGTTTCCAGATACCAGTAGACTTTATCCTGCCAGCTGGTTTTAAATTCAAAGTTTTGGTAATATATAAAACATTTACTTTTCTCAAAGCCAGCTTTGTGACACTCCATTACTGTAATTTCCATTTCCAGCTTGGCAATACCAATAAATAAAAATGAGAAAATGCTTCGGTCACCCGTCTCTCCCCTCTCTGATGCATCAAAACACAAATACTCCAACGATGATTTAACTTCCTCCAGCAGACCTAATGGCAACAGCCTAATACCTTCCATCTCCTCCAGCAAAAAGCATAAGGGTGAAATCCAGTCGCAGCCACATCCCGGAGACTTCAATGTAAGTGTATGCTGTTGTTCACAATATAAATCCTAGCAGTATATTTTTCACTTTGTATTGTACTCTACGATAGTTTTGCAGAATGTTATGCAAAAAAAAAAAAATTGTAATAATGAATGTTATTGTGTAAGTTCATCTTTTCTGGCTTGGAGCTTATCAAGGCACAGAAAAAAGGAAAGAGGGCAGGCTGTAAAATGGGCAAATAACAAAGGCTACATAAGCAAAAGGTAAAAGCTAATGGCCTGAAACGAATAGCTGTAGGCCTCCAGAGCATTGCTTGGACATGATGCAAGGCCCTACATTCATGGTGCATAAGGCCCCTACTGTATAAGGGCTGCCACTGCCTTAACCATGAGTGTGCCTGCAGATGAGTTCTCTTACCTGTCTTAGAAAAAACTTTCTCAGATCCTAATTACACCAGTGAGCAGCTTAGCACCAGCCTCAGAACTCAGCTCCATCAGAGCCCAGGTATTCAAATCCTTCTCAGAGAGTCTTGCTCACACTAAATGTGCCCAGAGCACTGTTCTAGATAAGGCTGTATTACTACTCTGCATGGTGGCCACTCCTTCAGAGCACAGAGAGGGAGGAATAGATGGATGCCCCCATTTATTCTGTGATTAAGATGCTGGAATAAAGAGCCTGTTAGCTCTTTGATTCAGGGAATTCCCATCTTTCTCTCTCCCTCTCTCTCGCTCTCTCTTTCTCTTATTTCTCAAAATCGTACCGTACCCTCAGGCCTACAGGACACTGATGGTAGAAGATCAAGGGCATAATATTGTCACATCCTCCACATGGCACTGTTCTGTTTTGTGTGAAATTCCTAGACAAAGCAATTTGGATACTATGATCTTGATACCCACTGCTGGAGCATCTAGTCAAGCTGTTTAGGTTGGTATTCTGCCCATGCTCCTCTCCTTGCTACAAAAGCTGTTCATGTATTTTATCCTATATCTATTTGCAGTATTTGTTATTTGATATAAAAGAGGCTTCAGTAGCCTAAGTATTAGTGCCTGAGCAACTTTTAGGTAAATAGTCTACCTGAGTCATAGCAGTGGTCTCTTCCAGCCACTTTTGCTGCGGTGATAAATGGCTCCAGAGTATCTGTTAAGTATATAAACCTATACTTAAATATGTGGTTTTTTGAGAGTGGAGGGGGAGGTAGTAAATATAATATTCATTTTGAACAATTTTTCAAAAACAAGTTATCATAAATTTCAAGAATATCTCACAGATGCTTTTGGTAAATTGATATAAACTAATTAAGTAAAATATTCCAATAAAAAGGCCTTTAATGTATTATAGTTAATAATTTATTTTTCATTCATTAAATGCAACGTTTTAAACATTCTAACTTCTAAAACATAAATTTGTAACCCATTCATAATTATAATGATATGATCCTTCACTGGGTATCTTGAAAATAATTTAAATTCCTTTACAAATGTGTTGGAAATCAAAAGTAAAGGGTGATTGCTTTATGATCCACACCCTTAGCAAATGCATTTCACTGAGATTTTCTGCATAGCCTAGCAATGCACCATTTGGTCAACATTTAACAACCTTTGCAATAAAATTCTTATGTATCTGGTTATTCATATGAAAACTTTAGCCTCCTGAACTGATCTGGATGTGCCATATAGAAGATAAGAGCTCATGAACTATAAATGTTAAAATTAGCTTTGTTTTATCCCATCTTCTCATCTGGCACCTTACTGGCAGATCCTTCAAATTTCTGTCAAAAACTGCAACCCATGCTTGCCCACAGTGGTCTTTTATCCATTTGAGCTTTTTTCCCATTTCCTTGGTGCCTTTTTGTCTGTCACCTGACAAAGAGCAGTGATTTTTGGCAGTGGTTATCAACCAAAAGCAACTCTCTTTTGCACTGTACCAGTGTGTAGTAGCCCAACACAGCAGATCACTTGGTAGAACGGAGAGGCCACATGAAGAACAGGGCTGCAGCTGAGGGAATGCGTGAGACCCTGCCAAAAGACATGTTCTTCCACTGCAGCACAGAGAAGTGATCAGGGGCCCAGAGCACAAAGAAACCTGGACCATGGGCTGCAAATTCATACCACACAAGTACCTCAGCAGTGCAGCATGAAACAAATCAAACATGTAAGTTCTTGGTCTCCTGAGGCAAGGGGCAGTGCTAGTTTGGAAGCTGAAAGCTAGAGATATAACTTGATCTTCTAAATTACTACAACAGATCTATTCTTTAATAATTTCACTTACTGTGTTTCAGAGTGTTTTGATAGTTACTAATAGTTCAGCTCAGTTTCTTCTGTTCATCATATTGAAATTCAAGCCCTTTACAAAGTGCTCTGATCAATATCTGTGAATTTGTGGACTTTAGTGACAGGATGCTTGTACATACTTCCTGTTCAAATAGTAGGAAAATTAACTTCTAATTTACAAAACAGTGCAAAGACACTCCAGTCTTTTTTTTTGTTATTTGTAAATTTTTTAAGTTAGTAGCCAATTCCTCAATGTCTTATCTACTGTTTGTTGTCTAGAAAGCAATTCACAACAATTCAGAAAACATTCTTCTCTGCAATAAGCCACAGTCCCAAACAGAGCCTTGGTCACCTCTGTCCAGCACGCCCAGGGATTGCAGAAGGACAAAGCTTATCTTTGATGATATGTAAGTACAAATGGCTTTAAAACAAAACAATGTCATTTTTTGCATTTAAAAAGAGAAAAATACAATTTGTCCAACAGGAACTGAGACATGGCCAGAATTCTAGTAAGACTTATTGTACACTGAGAAATGAATGAGGCATTCTATATAAACTCCTTAGTTTTTCATCATATATTAAGCCTCTAACCATAGAATAGTAGAATTCGTAGAATCACAGAGTCATAGAATGGTTTGGATTTGAAAGGGCCTTAGAGACCATTTAGTGCCCTTTCACCACGAGGAGGGGATGTCACCTACTTTTGACCAGGTTTCTCAAAGCCCCATTCAACCTGGCCTCAAACACTGCCAGGGATGGGGCATCTACAGCTCCTCTGGGCAACCAGCTCTTGAACTTTACCACCCTCACAGTAAAAAAATTTTTTCCTGACACCTAATCTAAACTTGCACTTTTTCAATTTAAACTCATTCCACCTTGTCCTATAACTGCAAGCTCATCATCACGGAGCACTGAGGACTGACTGTTCCCAAAGGATAGGGCACCAAGAGCCAAGATGCAGAATGCAGGTGGCAGGGGTCGAAGTCCCACAACACGTAAGCAGGGTGAGCAGGGCAAGCCCAAAGGTGGAGTCAGGTTCAACCAAGCGCTAAGATCTTCAGGCACTTGCATGGTGATGAGTCAAGTCCAAGGTCCGGCCAGGAAGTCAGGTCAGGTGCGGGTCAGACACAGCGTGGGCACTGCCAGGCACGCATAGTGACAAGGAAGGTCTGAGGTCCAGCCAGGAAGACAGACCCCAGGGGAGGGTCCAGGTCAATGGAGGACACGGCCAGGGACAAGCACTGCTGTAAAGGGCACACTTGCAGTGAGCTGGACAGGGAGTGACAGCCCAGACCTGAGTTTAAATGGATTTCATTAGCCCATGGACAGAGGGGGAGGCCCCACATGAGGCAGGTCAGGGCCATTAAGACTTTATTAGTATCCTTGTGGCACTGGTATTAATTATGCACACATCAGACTCTTAATGTATCATAACTATAGCAAGGCAGGGTGAGAGGGGCACCTTCTTGTGCACCCTTTGGAGCAAGGGGAGAGGACATAAGGAACCTTGCATCCCTGAGCCTTGACAACTGCTGCTACTTCTCCTCAGCTAGAGGTATCACAAGGGCAGGGTGAGCAGGAAGCAGCAGGGGTTAGCATAAGTACCTGGAGAGGTACTTGGCCCTCCCCATCTCCATTGCATCCTTCACATATCCCTTGCTCCTCCTCTGAAAATATTTTAAGCTTTTAATTGTCTGTCTTTTATTTTTGTTAAATTAAAATTACCAGTTTGTTTCCCAAGGTCATTTAGGTCATAGTATTATTTAGATAAGGTATAATGGGGAAACTGAAGGTTGAAGTCCTGGTATCTAGAAAATCCAGATTCTTTTTGACTAATAATGTTCTGGCCTGAAAATACTGATATTTTTTCTGGCTATTGTAGAAGAGGTTCTGTTCAAGGTAAGCCTCAAACTGCCTGGAGCTCTAAGCTGCGTGACCTTGATGTAGTTTTTGTACTCCCAGCCTTTCACCCACAACATCTTTAACTCCTTTATACCAAAAGAAATTTTGGGATAACAGCTTTGTTTTCTCAGGAACTGCTTTCTACCAGAATTGGGTTTTTTTAATATTAACAGTTGTTATTGTTGTTGTTTTTACAATGTTTGTTCACACTATCTGGTCTCAAGGACAACTAGAGAGGCACTTGTCTCTCATAAAGAGAAACCAGATTTCCTACTATGAGGTACAAATTATTCTGGCTTGCATGTCAAGAAAAGAATGCTTAATTTCTGTGTATATTCATGGCAGTCATAAGTAGATGTAAACTGAATAAATGTAGTCAGTTTTTCTGCCTCTTTTGGAAAAAATTCTCCCCGTGTATGTATCCTTATTATTCCTCTTACTCCACCTCCCTACATGTTTTTAACTCTCCAGTATGTTTATTTAACAATGTTTAGAAGTACTACCTAACTCTTCATATCTCTTAAAATACTTTATTATCTATTATTTACTTGCAACTGCTTAATTTTTCTTCAGTTAAAATATGTACATACAAGGCAGAAAGGTGTTGGAGTCAAAAGTCAAAATTGTAGGATGTGCTCATCTCTTTGGATTACAAAGAAACATAGTCCAGAAAAACTACAACAGAAGTATTGTATCTTCATCTGCTTTTCCCTCAAGATGCTGACAAAAAACAAGGGGACTGATTTGTTTCATTTTCCCCCTAGGATACCGTCATAGGAGATCTGCTTTGGTCAGCACCTCTGACCACATCTGAGAGGCTTTTATCACTTGCTTTCTCCATTAGTGATAGAAGTGATTTCTCTGGCAGGCATCTCCAATAAAACTGTTTCAACTTTTCAGACAGAGATACAATTAAACATGGGTGTATAGTGCCTTCCATGTAAAATATCCCCAAACAACTTGTAGACACTTAAAAAAATGTAAAAAGCCAAATAAGATAAAGCACAGAATCAAATATACCTTAGTTTGTCCTTAAAACCCAGAAACAGTTAAATACCTGTTGTGCTAACTAGAGGAAGGACATTGTCAAGTACTACATGTGTCATCCACAACCTGTATCTGGAATACACCATCAGAATACCAGCTGTACTAGATCTTGATTCAGAAATTACTGAGCAGAGAAGTCACTGAAATGTAGTGGATTAGACTGGCTATAAATGTTAAATGTCAACAAATTTGACTCACATATTAGAAGGATCAAATTAAACATGGCAGCCAGTCTTTCAAATTCATATAGTACTACAGCAGAGGATTTGAAGAAATGCAGTACAGTAGGTCTAAATTATGTAGTAATCCTAATGGCAGCATTTGTCTAAAATTACGCCTATGA
Organism: Pachyramphus minor; assembly: GCA_013397135.1. Lineage (NCBI taxonomy): Eukaryota > Metazoa > Chordata > Aves > Passeriformes > Tyrannidae > Pachyramphus > Pachyramphus minor. The sequence goes on along the minus strand of VYXB01010192.1, from coordinate 104,921 downwards.
AGTATTTCATCTCATAATCCATGAAGTTCTGAATTACTGTAATCCAGCCATGGATTTAAAGTCTTAATTTTAATCAGACTCTGAAGTTTTTAACAGACTAAATCCCTTATATTTGATTTAAAACAACAACTATTTTTTTGACCAATCAGTGTGTCTTTCCTTTATTCTCAATTTATTTTCTCCAGATCATTGACAACAGCTGTCACTAGCAATAAATTGGAACACAAGTAGGTCAATAAAAAGTGTATCTTGCTTGGCAGGGTACTGTATACACATACACTGCAGTATAACAGTAAATATAGCTAACAGTCTTCAAAAGACAAGCAAAATTCTACTTTACCTAGTTTGCCATTCTTTACTGATAGATCTAGATATGCTTAGAAGTACCCAGCATGCCTTATATGTAAGTGACATCTATGCTGTTTTCAGTGATAATTCTTAACAAGATTTCCTGGATTTTTGGCCATTTTTGACTCCATGAAGAGAACATTTTCAAGGCTACATAGTAATGCTTTGAGCCAAATTGATTCCTGCTGTAATTTCACTGAATGATAGAATTCCCAATAACTGCATTTAGGAACTAAGTCTGTTGTCCTTGAAGGGATAAGCACAGACATGCTGTGGGTGCCCAAGGGCACAGTCCCACACCCTCCTCAAAATACTGCATATGTGTTATGAAAAAGAGCAGAGTGTACCCAGCTCCCCAGGTTTCCTTATGACTAAATCAGAACATGCTCCTCAGGATTTTTTTTATCGCATTGTGGGTTATTCTTTCAAACTTGTGGTGTGGTTGTTCTTCACTTGCATTTATTTTTCTTTTTTTTCTGGCCTTTCTTAATTCACGCTTTGTTGAATGTCTGGTTCACCTTTATTGATTTCAATGCTACACACATCCACCAGCTTCACATTGTCCAAGGGACATATTCTGTGGTGCGATAGAATTCCTGTGTTTGTTTGTCAAACAGTAAACCATATACCCAGAAAAGATTCAGACTGTAAAGGTGTTACAGTTAGAGCTCAGGAAGAGTTCAAAAAATAACTTCTTGGCACATCTCTTTGTTTTGGCTTGAAACCCCAAGTGTCTTATTTTCCAAATTTTCCTCTTCCTTGTTCTTCCTCCTCTGAGTGGAAAGGAGAAGGTGCTCCTGGGTTGTGACTCCCATACAACATCTGGAAGTGATTTCACTTTGCATTGTTCAAAATGCTCCAGGGACTTCTGAAGTATTTAGAGAAACTTTTGTGGTGCTGAATACATCCTGAGGAGCACAATTAAGGATCAGAGCTTGGCTCTTCTTTCTTCTCATCAACAATCTAAAAAATCACTGTTCAGATAGACCAATGTCTACTACACTAACTTCCTCAAAATTCATGTACTTACTTTGGACTCCAGTTTCTCCAGCTCCCAGTTTCTTGGCTTTGGGGGATTTCAAGACTTCATCTGACTATCCCAGCTTCCCTCTTCTTCCTTCTTACTTGTGCCACTGAATTCTCTCATGTGTACACTGCCCATGGAAAAATAACATTAGACATGCCAGACACTGCCTCTCATGCCAGTGTCTCCCATGCCAGACACTGCCTCCCATGATTAGATAATTAAGCTGCCTGTTCTCTCTGCAAGACCATCTACACCCTTCCTTTAAAGGGACACTTGGTTTGGTGGGAAACAGATGCTTAATCAGCTCTGGCAGGAGATTCTCACAGGATATAGAATTTATAGCAACTATTCCCTGTCATTAAAGGAAAGCCAGACGTGTGGACCTCATTTGAAGTTACATGCTACATCCATGCCCCTCCTCTGTTCCTGTGGGCAAGTGGTTCAGCACTGCTTATCTTTGTATGATTAAACTGTCTGCACTCCTCAAAACAAAGAACATTCGCTGCCTCCTGAGAACAGTCCCTAGTCGGTGCTGTCTCCCAGCTGTGCCCAGGCATCGTCTGGAACTGAGCTCAAAACTATGCCAGGGAGAGTGAGTATCAGTAATTATGCAATATGGATGATCAAATGATAAAGCTGATATCCTTACCCTGCTTATTTCACTTGCACAGGCATAGGCAGGGAATGTTTTTACTGACAGACTCAGATCTGAAGTAGTGTCTGATAATTTTGTCACTCAGGAAGGAGGATTTGTTTGCATTAATTGATTTTGATGTAGCTTTTTCTTGTTCTACAGATAGACTAGAAAATATCTTCAGTCCACAATGTTTCATAATAGTGAGCAAGACAAGGGTCCTCTAATCAGGTTCAGAAAACTCTCCTCCGGGTCCCAGCAGCAGAGCTGAATCTCATGGATGGGAAAAGACAGTCTCTCCCACAAGTCTCTCCCAGTCTTTCCTCACCTCTGCAGCTGGTGAGCAATGAGCAGATGGCTACAGCAGATGATGAGCACCCTCCAAACCCTGCAGCTCTTGGACTAGTCTAGGTCTTGTGCTGAAAATGCAGAAGTCTTAGCTAACTTCCATTCTACCACATCCCTGGTACTTGACAGAGCTTGTTTTCCTTGGGTTTGATTTCTCCTCTGATATCTAGAAGTCCATCCCAGTGTAACTGGGGATTTGTCTACTTGTGCTAGATCACAGAGCGGTGTGAGTTTTCATCATCCTCAATTCCAGGATTCACAGATGTGGTATATGAGAGATATTCTAATCCCTCTATTTGAGGCTTAATTCCCTAGTCACCTTTGCTGTCCCTGTGGCTGTGGAAAATATATTTACATACATTTGAAGAATGTATTTCAAGTCCATTTTTTCACAATATAGTTACTGGGAAGTTTCTGTTTTGGACTAGAATGTTCATTGTAATGGCCCTAGGGTGCAAAGGCTGTGATCCCCCAGGGAAGCCTGGGAGCTTTCCTGATCATTCCTTCAACATGTAAAGCATATTTCCATCTTCCAGTGATAAAAAACCACACAGGCAAATGATCATAACCTCTTTAATCTAAAGAATCACAGGTAGACTATTCAAGCTCATGTTTAGCCTGGGAATACCCTGTTCATCTTGAGAACAAACAGTGAGTCATGGAGCTGGAGAGGGGCTATGGTAACCTAACACCCATGAGGAATATGAATTCCCAAAATCCCTAGCAGATGTTTACCTGATTAGGTGCCTGATTATGATTTCTTTCAAGTCCTGTTATTACCGAAGTTTCTTAGACAGGCTTGACAGGACAGGATCCCTGGATAGAGTCTTTGTTTCAGGATTGCCTGCTTCTTTCAGTGTAGATACCCCATTCATGTCACCCAGCAGTTTCACCCAGGCCTTGTCTTCTCCCTCAACAGAGCTGGGTACATCAAAGCTGGCTGCCAGGTAGTCCCACTCCCAGAAAGGTCTTTCTGCCTTTGGTTTTCAGCTGCTTCTTAAGAATTTAAGACGTCATTCCATGGGATTTTAAAACAAAATAGATCTGGACTGCTGTAGTCCTGCCCTCTCTCCCTAGGTCTGATTATAAAAGCTTTCACTCTATCTTCAACTGAAAAGTACTTTATTTCAGAATATCTACTTAACATACATTGAAAGAGACAAAAGTCCCTATTGTGAATACTTCTTTCTTTCCTCTCTCTTCACTTGTACGCTTTGCCCTTGCATGTTTTAGTTTAGATATTGATTTCACATGGATATCTTTAAGTCATGAATCTGGGTCATACCCAGGAATTTGTAGTAGATTTTGACTCTTTCTCTTCTATCTCACTACATTGAGATGGATAGTCTGGGGGATTTTGCATTTTTGCCAAAATAGGAGTCCCCACTTATTTTATCCTTCTGCATTTCATTTAAGTTAGCTGTCAAGCTTTAATTTTGTCTGATATTTTTTGCAACAGTAACTCTCTTCCTAGGTATCTGTACTATTCATCTGTTTATCTAATCTAACTTGTTATACTAAACCCAACAAGATAGTAGTTGTGTAGTTGTGTGATTGAGTAAATTTTTCTTACATTTGGCCTGACTCCAATCAGATCCTTTGTGCCAGTCTTTCTGAAATGCCTATAGTACTATCATTTAAATGGCTCAGAAATACTCTCCTGGCCTTCTCCACTTGACATGCTTCTCTGCTGAACTTCCAGACCTGCTGGGTCTGCCAGAGTAAGCATGGGACTCCTGTAGCTGGGTACCCACCTCGTGCCGTGTCACGGGCTCTCTGTGTGTGCCATGCCTGAGACGCAGCAGTGCTATGTCCTGTAAAACAGCATTTATTTTAAGTTGTGGAATGGGCAAGAGGCCATGATACATCAGGGGAGAACACTATTTTGTATAGCAATACCCACTCAACTCTGTCATTTACCCCAAAGAAGAACACCCTTATCTGTGACCCAACATGGCAGACAAACTCCTGACATATGTCCTGGTATGAAACAGCAAATAGGCAAGGCTGTGTTCCCTCCCTTTCACTCTACAGGATTTTCTTCTCCTCCTGGACTGAAAGCTCAGGGCATACTGCCACAGCTTCAAAAATGGACAGAGGCTTAACCTAGCTATGCCAGTTTCTTCTGATTTGCCCCAGCTCTGACCAAATTTTAAAGTCATTCATTTTGCTGTTTTGCTTCTTTCCAACACACCCATTTTTTCAGTGTTTAGACTACTAAAGTTGTGAAACTGATCCTATATTTAGAATTATGATTTAAACTGCTTTTATTACATGCAATTGTTGTACACTGAGGATGCACTAGTTGGGTTTTTTATAACACTTCAGCAGTATTATCTCTGAAGGGTATTAAAATGTGTACTTGGCTACATTTATGATGTTTAATTGAACTTTTATTAGTTTTTTTTAATGTATCCTCATAAAGCACCATACAACAGTAAGAAATAACGTACAAGTGGTAGATTATGCAAATGAAGCAGAAAATGCTCTACTTTAGTATTTAGTTCATATAAAATATAAAAATTAGATGATAAATGTGGGTTTGAATGCAGTTATAATTAAAATTGTATATTGGAATCTAACCTACACCATACTCTGTAAATACCACTGGTTGCTCTGAGTTCCAAGGAGATTATTTTGCAGTAGATACTGATAAATTACTGTACAAAGTAAGGCTTTTATTGATTCACTTGGTTTGATTCTCTTCCCTTTATTTTACTGCATGAGTTTACATTTTTGCAATTATCTGCTAAACTGGAGTAAATTAAATTCAGAGAAGACAGCAAATGACAAAGGGGGCAGAGATGCACTGTAATGGCATGGAGCTAAATAGGATGAGAGAAACATATACACACACAAAAGCATTTCACCTGGGTAATGGTAACACCACTCTTAGGAGCTCAACAGCCTGGAAATTCTGCGAGGCTGTTTCTGGGAGGGGAGTAATTATGATGCCCGCAGCCATCTGACCTCATGCTGGGATCCCACACAACATAACAAGCAATGGAAATGCTGTCTTTCCCGCTGGTTTTCGACAGGCTCCCAGAGAAAGTGGTGCCAAGGCAAGTGAGAGAAATTCTGGACAGTAGTGGATTGTTTGATAAATTTCATCCTGGATTCAGCCACAGCCATGCTACTGAGGCTGCCCTTGTCAAAGTCATAAATGGTTTGAATGCCGCTGCTGAAAAGGAAGCCTGGCCTTGTTTGTACTATCAGATCTAGCCGTGGGGGGGTTACTCTGTAAAAGGCTGGATTCTGTTGCAGTGCCTAGGTGACTGGCTAGTGTTGACTGAGAATGCGTTGAAATGGTTCCAGCGGTACTTGATTGCTTTCCCCAATCAACGTAGTAGGGTAAATTCTCCTCGAGAGCAGCCAGTTCCACATAATGACACTTGATCCCAGGGAGAATTCACCAGCAGCCTGACTTAGTTGGCGCTGATGCTTTACACTCTTTCTCTTGCCTTTCACAGAGATATATGATATGCATTAGAGCAGTGTATCAGAACTCCTTTTTGGCTTTGTTGAAGAGGACTATATTTCTAAGTACCAACAATCAGATATTCAGAAACAAAAGTCTTTCTTGTGCAGTCAAGATTATTAATAGAGATAAAACACTTGTTTCTACCTGTTAATTTGAAGTCAGATTTCTTTTTAATTTTTTTTTTAAGAAGTCTGAATTATCTTTGTAAGTCTGGAGTGACAGTGCTGATGTCAATAGATTCATACACTTGAAAATAACTTACAAGAAGAATCTGACTCAATTGTCTGAAACCCAGAAATCACTGAATAACTTTCCTTGGGACTTCAGTTTACATTCATGACCAGTAAGCCTAACAAAGAGATTCCAGTGCTGCTTCTGCTCCTCACAGCCACTCCAGTTCAACCACTATCCTAGTACCATTTTAACCCTGTAGAAATTTTTCTATTCTCTCTCTTCTCAGGCTATATCAAGGCTGTGATCTGCAGAGGGTTTGCGAAGTTGAAACCAAAGACCTGAAAAGGGTTTTTAGCCACAAACCTTTCTGACTGTCTTCAGTGGGAAAACAGATTTGCTTCTCCTCCAAATGCCTCTCATCAATAACACACAGTATCTGAAATTAACATCCAGTGAGATTGCCTGAAAACTTTTCAGTCTGAGATTATCACCAATGTAACTAACTAAGCCAAGCTGCAGAGGAAGTTTGGATGAACCTTCATGTTTGTAATCATGATGGATTCTTCATCACCTGGTCACTATAACTTCAGAGGCTGTAAAATCAGAATAAGATTAACAATTTTTTGTGACCTTCATATATACAAAATGTGCAATATGCAAAAGAGCTATCCTGAATAATTAATTTATGCATCGGTTTGCTCAAGTGTCTTCATATGTCCATGAGCTGAGGCAACCTCTTATCTTCAAGAAGCCCATAGAAGAGGGGTTTTTTTATCTTTTTTTCTACTTCATGGCATAATAACTGAAACTATTTTGTTACTAAAATTATATAAGAAATGTATACAATGTACAAAAACATACATTGAATCTATAGGACCTTTCAGCTTCCCATTTTCACCGAGCATGCACATTAGTTATCTGAATATAACGGTTATTAAGATGTAGTGATAAATTGAAGAATGGTATTTCATAGATTGAATGAAGATACCAGATTTTGACTTGGCATGTTTATTAACATTATTGAACAAGTTCTGTTAAAAAGCTAATGAAACTCTATTCATTTTATCCCAATGCGTGTTAATTTCTGTTAGGCATCCCCTGATTTCTAAATCAGTTTTGTATTTTTCCCAGGGAAATACCTAAGCATTCACATGGAGAATATATATCCTTTATTTTAAAATGCCATTTTAATAGCTTCTCTTTTTTATATGAGACTTGACAAACAACAATTGGACTTAGTACAAGCTGATGACTTCAGGTTTTGTGTTACGCTTAACCCATCCCGCAGCAGGGCCCTCAAATCAGGCTTCTTGGTTCAGTAATGTTCATGTTCCTGCTAATACCCCCATTGCTAATCGTAACTTGGGAGAATAAAGCCTGCTGCAAGTTGAAAATCATTTTACAATTAACTTATAAATAAGTCAACCATAATTACATTGTGTTATCTCACATTGTTTTTACAGCCTCTTGCCATGCTTCAAAGAAGGAAATTAGACATACAGTGCTGGGTGATATTTAGGATGGAATGTTGCAAAGGATGTATTTTAATGGCCTGAATTTGAAAGGCTAATGTAAAGGTTCATCACTTCAAACATTTGAGATAGATGAAACCACTGGTTTGTTGCTCTGCCTTGCTTTGCTTTTTTGTACTTCATAGTAAACCATCTTACCTAGGTCATTGCACAAGACAAAGAGAGACAGAACATTTTTTTAAGAATTCCTTCCGTGTTTCTGAAAACACAGATATTTTTCTGTGTCTAACTAACTCTGTTTCAATGTGTAATATTTCATAAGTGACCAAGACCAAATTCAGATGGTTCTTATTATTAAGATAATATTAGCATCTTGTTGGGCACAGAAAGTATTTGTAGCTGCAGTAGGTTATGAGATCCTGGGACACAAACGTGTCTTTAGTCCCCTTGCTGACCTGCTAGGTAGAGTAAGTTGGGGTGAAATTTCGTTCTGCAGAGAATAACATTTCATAGAAAGTTGGAACAAAGGAACTGTTTTTCATATCAACAAGTTTTTTAGGACAGAAGTTATTCTAAATTAGCCAGACTTTGAATTTCATTTCCATCTAGTTATATTTAGCCTTTCTTCTCTTCAAAAGACTAACCTTCTCTGATACAATTAAATGTCATTAAAACAGTATGCACATCAGTAGAAATAAACAGACAAAGTAAACACACTGCCAAATAGCCTTGTGTTCTTAAGGAAGTCATGTGGCTGTCCTCTTCTGTCAGTAGGCTCCCCTGTGCCCCCACTGATCTCGGTTATGAATCTGAGCATGTTCTTACGCTATCAGCAAGAATGTTTTACTCATCCATTCCTCTGACTTCACTTTTTAGATCTGCATCTTCTCTGGCTGACACAAAACATTTTTAAACACATGTGCAGAGAAATCCCAGCTTCAAGAAAAAAAACTAGTTATGAATGTGGACTGATTTGGACTGGGATAGAATTAATTTTCTTCGTAATATCTCCTGTAGTGCTCTTGGATCCATGACCAAAACGGTGTTGATAATACAGAGATGCTTTAGCATTGTCGAGCAGCACTCGCACAATTTCAAGACCTTTTCTGCCTCTCACCCCACCCCACCAAGCAGGCTGGGGGTGCACAAGGAGTTGGGAGGGGACGCAGCTGGGAGAACTGACCCCAGATGACCACACCATATGGTGTCACGCTCAGCCAAAAAGAGCTGGGGGAAGAAATAGAATGGGGGGACGTTAAGAGTGATGGCATTTATCTGCCCAAGTCACTGTTAAGCACACTGAAGCCCTGCTTTCTGTGAGATGGCCTTTGTCTCAGTGCACAAGTTTTCTTACTTTTACTCTTCTACACTTTTATGCTTTTGATTCTCTCCCGCATCCCACTAGAGGGAAGTGAATGATTAGCTCTGTGGAGCTGAGCTGCCTATTTGAGTTAATGTACAAGACATTGCTGACTGGCAATACTGTATCGTTTACAACACCAAGCACTTAAAAGCATGAATGGTAAAAACATCAGAACTCAGGCTACTCATTTGCTTAGATAAGGACAAAGAGATGACACTCTAACCAATACTGAGAAAACTATTTTGCAAAGCAAAACTTCCCTCTCTGAGAGAGAGGAAGATGTGGCATTAACCACAGCATAAGCTGAGAAGAAACAGGACAAGTTTTAGCTGAGTAGAGAAAGAAGGTCACCTCCCACATATATGAGACTGGAAGAATCTGCAGGGTTAGGAACTGTGAAGGCTTTTATGAGAGGCAACAACTAGAGATGCAAGGTTACAGTCTGAAATGACCTGGCAAATGTCTGTTCTCCACAGTGACAGAGAAAGGTGCCATAGGGAGAGCTTGTAAGGTGATGAAAAAATTTGCTTCAGCCACGAGGAGCTGACTGAGGTGGTGACAAGGAGACATCAGTTTGTTTTCAGTTTGAATGGGAGTGGATAAATCTGGGTCACAAATGGACTTACGAATTTCAGGACAGAAAGAGAAGTTGAATTTGTGCTCTGCAGGTCAGGTAGGTTAAGAATTCCAAGATCTGTTTGAGGAGAAATCAACAGAGAAATTGGCACTAGGAACGCCAAGGGAATTGCAGCAGGCAGCCCAGCACTGAGTCAGAGGTGAACTCCAGGCAGCAAAAGTAAACAGCACTCTCAGCACGCTTACAGATAAGAGGGAGAAGAGTGAGATGGTAGCTGTGGAGGCAAGCAGGTTCAATGTGTGTTTTCAAAGTGGAGAGATTAAACACACACTTGTTTTGAGAGGAGGGTGAAGCCAAGGCAAATAACAATGTACAGAGAGGAATAGAAAAAGGGGTAAGCAGGCACCAGGGAGAAGAGAAGACAGAATATCTTGTTCCGCTTAATGCTTATATCCGTTTCGCAGATCAGAACTGCACTAATTTGGGAAACAGTTTATATAATCCATAAAAATGCATTTTATTAGCTTTTTTTTACTTTGAATCACTGACTTCTAAAGAATGAGAACAGCCATAAATGCTATTGTCTCCACAGGCAGCAATTTGAAAATAGAAGATCCATGGTTACACGATAAGTGTATTTTCTTCATAAAAAATATTTGCAAATCAGGTTTAAAATAAGGGAAAAATAGCTTTAAAATATTCTGCACTTCAGAAAATAATAAAATGTCTTCTTATTTTCCCCTGGTAGGCCACGCAACGCAGATTACTTTATGCAGGAAGCTAAACGGAAGAAGCATAAAGCAGATGCAATGGTGAGAACATTTTCTTTCCAGTTACATTGCTGCAAATTATTTTTGTAATGCACTTTCTTCATCAGCGCAGTATTGCTGGGGTAATTATAAAATCTATTATAAGGATGGCTAGGCTTGTTAAATTAAGAAATGTTTATATAATCAAATGTTCATAGCCCAATAAACTATGACTTAACAAATAATGACTTACTGAGATAAAGGCCTGGATAAATAAAACTTCCCGTTTATCCCTTTGCTTTAATTAGTAACTATAATAATGGAGGCTGTGGAAGGGATCCACATACCTATCTTCTCAGTTTAAGTAGCTGACTAGGTCCTGTAATTGCATCCCCAAATCTGATCTGGTGGCTGAGGTATTTGTACCTTTTTTCTAAAGAGTTTTGGCTTTTCAGTGCCACAAGAACCCTGGTTTCATGGCACATGTTTCCAGGCATAATCAGAAGCACACAAGGAATCTGTGCAACCCTAGACGAACAGCTAGCACACAAAGTACTGTTGCAACAGACAGATTCTTGGCCCTGGCTTTGACCTGTCTAAAATTGTAGCTGCTAAGAAAAAGGGGAATCTGAGGTTATATGGAGCACTATACTTTTTCCAAATAAATGGGTGTAACAAAGTATACAGGGCTCCAGGAATGCTCTGCTTAGCCGTCCTTCAGCTTTCTCCAAGGCTGTGTTCTCCAGCACCATGGATAAGCCAGCGACATGAGGTCTCTGGGATGGTAGTATATGGTTTGGTGTGGCTTCCAGGTGGGAGTAGCTGCATTCCTGCCTTGCTCTGTCAGACAGACACTCTGCTGTCAGAGCATCAGGAAAGAAGAAAGGTGGCTCGGAATATCTGTTTCCTCACCTCTTTTTTTCTCAGCTGTGCAGAACGTAAAAAGGCCATGGAAGCAGAAGCAGGCCCTTAATTTAGGACACTAACACCAAGTTTTACTCTACCTGAGTTTATTAGCACAAATTTCCATGGTTTATTCAGTTCCATATTACTTTAAAGTGAGTCTTAAATCAGAAAATATTGTGGAGAAGTACAAATGGTACATTTTACTGTGTTGCTTTAAACAGAATGGAAAAGATCACTTAATATGCAAAGGAAATTCTTAGCCTGGAGAGAAATGTTTTTATGGTAGACTCCCAGAAAAAGGAGTTGCAAGCATTATTCTCTGCTCTGCCAGAAGTTTCCTGCATGAAAGTCACCTAGACACAGTTTCAATAGCTTCCAGTCAGTATTAGGTGGTTGAAATATCCTCCACATTCGGCTTCCCTATACAGTGGACCAGCACCTTACTTACACCTTGTGAATTGCCCTTTGCAGGTACTTCCTTTCCCTCTCTGGCTATGTAGGTATCCCAAAGGAAATGCCATATTGCCAAAGTGCCTTCAAGCACTTTGAATCACCTTGCTGGGCTCAACACCACCTACTTTGGCACTGCATTACTTAACACAGGCACTTAAAGTGAGCAGCCTGAAAATCTCTCTAAGTCTCTCTGCTCCTCAGTCCCCCATCTGTGAAATTGGGATAATAGCACTTCCACCCGCACTGGCGCATCAGGGAGAGAAATACAATAAAAAGTTTGTGAAGTTCTCCGGTATGATCGCAGTGGGAGTCATATAAGAACCTAAAATAGATTGAAGCCAGTGTGCCATTCCAAAGTTGCTATTTAAAATCTTTATCCCTTGGAAAAGAATAAGGTCCATTAAGCTTTCACTGTGTGCATCAGATTTCAGCCAAATACATCCAGTCCATTAATGGGCTTTATGTACCGCAGGAGTTCTGACTGAAGGAGAAAGAAGTCAGGACAGAGAGGTATTAGTATGATTCTCCTTTCACATCAAAAATGAAATTCTGAGAGCAGATAAGTGGTATGTAAGTGTACACATATGAGCATTATGTGCATATTTGCATACACACCATCACTGAGGACAAATATATGCACATATATGCCTATAAGTACATAAATAAACACGGAGTCCAAGAAGTACCAAAAATAGGAAAAGAAATGGGACAAGGAAGGAGGATTGCAGAAGATGCTGAGGGAGCAGCATATCCTTCTGAAAGAGAAGGATATAGAAAGCAAATTCCTGACATGAGGAAAGCAGTGCTGAAAATGGTAGGGATAAAGAAGACAGGATAACAGAGATGAGCCTTTGTATATGAGTTAGTAGTCAAAGTATTTAGTTCTCTTAGTTCAGGGTTTCATTTACCTTTCTTTGTTGGGTGATAAAAAATTACATCTGCAAAGATGTGTGAAACCCTTTTTAATGAAAGCTTGAACAAAAGGCCTGATGAGTTTGTGGAATTTCCAGTACCAAAAGAGCTTTGACAATCACTTGTCAGAAATGTCCTAGGCAGACCTGATCCTTCTTTGGACAAGAGTGTTGAACACAAGAGTGTTGAACAAATAATATCTCAAAGCTTTTTTCAGCTCTGCTTTCTGTATCTTCTGCATGATTTTCACTCATGCACAGGGTTTGATGGGTTTTAGCTTTCTCCCAGGAAAATGTGATATCTGAAGATATACCAACTTGTGTCAAGTTTACAATTTATGTTGAGAAAATCCCATGAAATGGAAGCACATCTTGATGATTACACTATTTCTCTGTGTCCTTATTTTTTCCCTCCAGGTAGAGAAGTTTGGAAAGGCACTGAATTATGCAGAAGCAGCGCTATCGTTTATTGAGTGTGGAAATGCAATGGAACAAGGCCCAATGGAGTCTAAATCCCCTTATACCATGTATTCAGAAACAGTTGAACTCATCAGGTAGGAGAGGGAGGAGATGATCTCAGGGGTTACTCTGTGCAAACATGCTTATCTGCATTATCGCATAGTTTCCTGCATACAGTAAAAGGGGAGAAGTGAAATCCTCCCAAGTGCCTGGTCAGTCACATGTAATGTGTATGTATTATCTGTGCTTTCTTTGGAAATCAGGAAACTTTGAAGAATAAAAAAAATTAAACAAAAAACAGACAAAAAAAACCCTGGCACCAAGATATTTTCATATTACTTGAGTTGCAAATTACTTCAAGAGTTTCATGATGTAAGTCCCAAGCTACTGAATAGAGAAAAATAGTAATCCATAATAACAAAATATTCACATGGAATGGTAGTTTGAAAAATGTTGCAATGTGTTTAAGATTGCTGTTTAAAGGTTACCTGAAAGAAGATGTCAACAGTGATAGAAAAATGGACACTCAAAAGTCCACTTGGTTGTATGCTCCTAATGTAACCAGTGGAGTCCCAGAAGCAGCCCAGCTCACCCTAAAGCCACCCCTACTTTTAGTCACCTTCATAGCTCTCCAAACAGTACAGTGTAGAATTCTGTCCCATCCACAGTCCCTATGAAGAAAATATGTCTCTAAAGTCCTTTTCTCCATTATAGTTGGTACTAACAGTTAACATTATTGGAGTGCTGGTAGAGAAAACAAAGGTCAAAATCATCCCGGCAGCTGAGGGACTGTCTGTAAGAGAGTGACACACTAGCAGAGAAAGATGCACTGCCAGTGACCACGGCATCATTCCTCAAGACAGTCAACCATGCAGCTCTCATCAGGATTAAGTTCACAGGACGTAACATCTTTTCATCTTTAATCATATTCGTAATGAATCGAAGCTTCTAAAACAAATGCATTATTTTGGACTTAGTGTTGATGTGAAGATTTTCTTGCATGTTAATAATTCCACTGGCATTTTATTCCACTTAGGGCTGTCTTTTGATGCATTTCAGTGGATTGAGGCCAGCTTTCTAACTAGGAGGATTTTGTTATTGAGCAAAATCAAATAGGTTTTTTTCTGTTTTTTTCTGTACATTTCATCTCTGCAATTCTTCCCTTCCTTTTTTTTTTCTCATGACTGCAATTCTTCTCTTCTTTTTTTTTTCTTTTTCCAAAAGGCAGAAAGCTCTTTCTTTGTCTGCCCTGTCTTTTCTCATGGTAGTAAATATATGATCCTAACTCTGGAAATGAATTTTGCTTGCAGATCCATAGCTTTCAATAATACGTGTAGCTGTGGTTGTGTTATAGTGTGAATTGCTGTTGATCTCAGTTTCTGCAGCTCAGAAAAATAAGTGGTTTGCTAGGTGTGCCTGTAGAAACAAAATGTTCATACTGAATTTTGGCACAGATATCAGGACTAAAGTCTGAAAGCAAAGGTAAGAAAAAATCACAAGCAGCTAATTATGGGAAACAGGTATTTTTCTGGAAGTGAGCCCAGAAGCACTCTGTGTTGTCCTAACCTTGTCTGTTGTTCAGGTATTCAGCTGGAAGCTGAGATTTCCAGAAACCAATTTGTGATTGCATAGCACATACACTCTTGAAACAGCAGTGCTACCTCTGTGGATGTTTAATATTTATAGAATTTGAATGTAATGTCATATGAGCAAAAATAGCTCTGAGCCACATGTTCCCCCTATGCTGTGCTCTGCTTGGAGGAGCAAATCTGGGTAGACACACTCAGAACTGGCAGGATGAGGTCAGCACCAGCTTCCAGGCAGGCTGTCTGCCTTCAAATGCTCTGAAAACCTTTCTGCATGAACTCTGTGTAACTGGGTCTCTGCAGCAGCAGAGGTTATTTTGGTAGGACAGTGTCACCTCACCAGCTAGGCTCCCCTCTGGACTGATGGATGTTCAAGGGAGTTACTGCTGTTCAAAGAGTGCAGGGAGGCACACTAATGGCAAAATAGCTCTGAAACACAACCAGAAAAACACATGTATGTCTGGTAACTTAAGCAAATATGTATAAGGGTACAGACCAAATTACATTGGCCAGCTTAGCTCTCTGATTAGTAACATAAAGCTGTCTCAGTTAACTCATGTTGGCTTTTTCCCTTTTGCTTAAGGTATGCAGTGAGACTAAAAACCCACTCAGGCCCCAACGCCACGCCAGAAGACAAACAGCTGGCAGCATTATGGTTAGTAGATCAAGCTTTCCTCAAAAGGCTTCTTTTCTGCAGTGAGCCAATTCTTGAAAATCAGATGCTGAACGCAGCCAGATAGAATGGTGTTTTCTATTGAAATTAAAGGCATACTTTCTGCTGTGGGAAGGTCCAGCCCTTGTATCACTGTACCAGGTCTGCATTCTGTCTCTGTAAATAAGCAGTTCATACTTATTTATTGACTGCGACAGGTTGGCTATGGTATGTCAGTGTAATTAATTTTTAAATGCCTGATGGTTCGTTGTTTTTATGAGTGATGTACTTTTGTACCAATAGCTCAGTATAAGTTCTTTTGTGGCTGACATTTTAGGCTCAATAATCATAAATTATATTTATATTATATGAAGGGCAATATGGTGATGGGGATAATTAAGCCTCTTAGATTATCTTCTAAATTGAGTTTTCTAGATATATATATGTAAGCACCTTAGATTCTATAGGATGGTTGCTGATTGCTAGTAAAGTAGTAGAATGTTATTAAAATCAAATTTTAATTTAATATCTATGTAGTTAATACATAAAATACCTATTACATGGTTAGTAAGTCTCAGTAAGTGGACATTTACAATCAGCAAGTGTGTTTTTAACATCTATTAACCATCTGTTAAAAATCCAAATGAAATGCATCTTTAGCCTCCGTAAGTAAGGAGCCCTAATTAATCATTTGTATAAAAAGGAACAAAATATTCAGAGATACGATTTTTTTTTTAATGCCTTTCCTCTGTCACTGGTTTGCTGTGTCATCGGCAGGCGCACAGAATGCATTAATGGCAATTGCTTTAAAAACGCTTAGGTGGGAAAATTACTAAAGAATGGTTAAGAAAAAATATTTAAAGCCGCATTAGGAAGGCTTGCTGAGAACTGCTGGAGCGCTTCAGTGTGTGAGGAACCACATCCAAATTCAGGGAGCTGCTGCATCTGTTTCAGCAGCAGAAAGGTCAGCGCGAGGGAAAGCAGACGGAGCCTTCTCTGGGCGATGAATGGCAATCTTAACTCCCCGTCTGCCAGCCAGCAGATGAGCTGACACCATTTGCATATGTGCTGTACCTGTGAAGGTGACAGAGGGAGAGTGATGGTGGAGGCTGCGAGGCCACCGCATCCCCCGGCTGCTCCCAGCGCCCGCCGGGCAGGCTGCCAGCCCATCCCGCTCCCGGCCCAGCTTCTCCTAGGGAAACACTGTCCTCCAGCGGCCACAGCCGGGATTTCACCACCGACTCTCAGGGCAGGAGACAGGCAGGCTAGCAACCTTGTCTGGCACTTGTTTTTTCAGGAGCAATTTCCTAATTCGAGGGGTTCACTGAGGTTTGGGCAGCTCCTGGGCTCAGGGAGATGGGGAGAGGTCTGCACTTCCAAACTCAAGTACCTTCTGCTGCTTCAGGTTGGCTCCAGGACTAAATACTGTTTTTAAAAATAAGGCCCTTGCTGCCAAAGGAAAAGCAAAACACACCAGGTTTTTGCTTTGAAAGTGGTGTTACTGTGGGGCATTCCCACACTTGCCAATCCATTGGGATTTCTGTTTAGGGGTCATCTGTTACTTTCTATTCTCCCTTATATTCTAGTTACCGCTGCCTGGCTCTTCTGTACTGGAGGATGTTCCGACTCAAGAGAGACCACGCGGTCAAGTATTCGAAAGCGCTTATTGAGTATTTCAAGGTGCATTACTTATGGCATGGGTTTAGGTCAATGTGTCATTACAGGGGACAGAACGTTGTACTAAAGCAATAGCTGTGCTGGGCTGAGTTTTTCCCCCATGAAGTCAGTGGAGTTTTACTATAGACTCCCATGGCAACACCTGATGTCTAGTCAGTTCTGTGGTCTTCACAAGGGCCCCTCTCTGAAAAATACATACTGTGTCCCTTCACAAAGGATGATAAATTTATTGTACTAACAGGTACTTTCAGATTATTCTCGGTCAATTGTCCTGCTCTGTTGCAAATAGTTTTGCAGATTTTGCTCTGAGAATCCCCTCCAGGATAATACCTCTCACTAGACTGCCTATGAGTTGAAGGCTGATTTAGATCAGTCCTCAGATGCAGGGCTTCCACTTAGCAGGCTCAATAGGTAGGACAGTGCAGTGGGACCCAAGGAACTGTCAAACAGCCCACGCTGTCTTCAGTGGGAGTTGTACAGAAGCATCAGAGGGCAAAAAGACCACATGCCATGTACTTGACACAGCACTGTGTCAAGTAGGAAGGCTTCTCCTTCCTTCTTTTCTTCCCCTTCCTTTGCTTCTGGTTTTCGCTCTCTGCCAAGTCCAAACACTGATTATTTTGAAAAAGACCAGAAGTCCCTCAAAGTATTTTAATATATTTTGACAGGCAACCTTTCCCTGGAAAGCACATCAAGGGCAAAACCTTCCAGGTAGAGCTCATCTAGCAGTCAATCCATCCAATATTTGATGTACAAACACAAAAATAAGCCTTTATCATCCTAATTTTTAAAAAAAACTATGAATGTAAAGTACTTTAAGGCAAACTGCTTTGGGAGACCTGAACAGTTTTTGCACCCAGGGCTCATCTAGTGGGTTTTTTTGCAGACTGAGGAATCTTGAAATGAAAAACATCCATCCTTTGACATTTTGTTAATAAAAAAATTCAAATACGAGCACGAATGCTCATGACCAGATTCTGAACACGTGAAGACAGTGAAAGGAATTGACAGATCCGTTATTGTCAAACAGAAATCGAAGTCAATGTAATTGCTTAAAAAATTTTACAGGATATATAATTCAACATGTTATGTTTCTCTAACAATTACTTGATTTCAGGGGAAAGAAATATGTGCCTATTACAGTACTTTATTTTTCTTTACCAGTTCAGAGAATAGATGCGTTAAGAACAAGATGGTCAGGCTCTCAGCCTTGTAAAATGTCTTGTACTAGCAGAAAGAAACTGTTTCACAGAAAATATAAAATGGACTTACACTCTACTGTAGTCAAGAAGAGCTTGGTTTTTTTCAGAGCTCCTGCTGATATAATGATAGTGTAGTTTCACATTAGAAAGTATTCTCACCTTTGAAAGTAAAAATGGAAAAAAAATCTATTTGCTATAATTTTCAGTAGAAAACAAGCCAATTCTCCACTCCTTTCGTATTTGGTATCTAAAAGCTTTCAAAACCAAGTTACATGAAATGCATTAAGAACTTCCACATATGTTATCAATCAAAGAAAGATTTTAAACCTCATCACACACATTTGCAGGGAAAGTTAGACACACTCTTCCTTTAGAAAATAAAAAAATATTATTTAAATCTCCTTTTAAGTGTTTTATTTCCATTATAGAAAGAACTAATGCAGCAGACTATTAAAAAGAAGGCACAGATATTCAGGGGGCAGGCACATTTGAGAGTATAAAGAAACCAGGAGAATGGTTAGCAGCAGGTAAAGTGGGATAAGAGATGGTCCCTTACAACGTTACACTGTTTTGAATCCTTACCCCCACCTTTCTGGTGCAGAACTGAGATAAAGCTGGACCATATACATAAAACATGAGAAAAAAAGATGTTGGGAAAGTCGTACAGTAAGGTGGGGTTGGTACAGTGTACATGTTGGTACATGTACAGTGGAAGTATCCTTGAGTCCACTTCAATTTCCATATTTTCCTGCCTCCAACTCTGTAACTATACTCAGTTTCCATTACACTAGAAAAATGAAGGCCAGTAGCTTTGCAACAGATCAGAAAAGACGGGGGGAGGGGAAAGAAACTATTCTGCAGGAAGAACAAATGCCAAGGATTCCCACGTTGGTTCTATTTAGGATGGTAAATGAAAACTTTTCCTTGTCTTTTCACACATTAGCTCTTCCTGCCAAAAAAACCCAAAAGCTCACTTTTCATATCATTTACCTGGGACGTGGAAGGCCAGTGTCAAAATGCAGGAAGAATGCCAGGGCACACATGGCACTGGTGTGATCACTGCTAAAATATAGCCAGTGTTGGGGTGCCCATGCAAGGTATGGGAACCCGAGAGGCAATTCAGAAGACACATGAAATTGAGACAACAAACATGTTTGAAGAGATGCTTAGGAGATACGTCCAGCTTAGTGCAGAACAGATTAAGAGAGAATATAATCATTGTGCATATGGAAGTGGAACTGATAATACCAGGCGACATGCAGTTTTGCTGGCATTGGACCAACAAAATCCAAAAGCTAGCACTGAAGTTAGGAAAATTCAATCTTAAAACTGAAAAACAGTGTCTGTTTTTCTAACTGTGAGGCCTGCAAAACACTAAAACAGGACACAGGACAAGAAGTAAGATAAATAGTGTCTTAGGATTTCTATATGGCTATCTGTCCCTTTTAAAAAGAATAATGTTCAAAAGTAATTTAGCTTCTTGTAAAAAGCTCCATGATTGGTCGAAAACAGAAACTGCAGACTACATGCCCTGGAGTATTACTCCTGGCTTGAAATCCATGAACATCTGAAGTCCCTTGATTACCATTTTTCCTTCCTAAGCCATGAGAGACCAAGAGTTTTTGTACTGCTGTTACTGCTTGTAATTCCTGCAGTTTACAACACCTGCAGCCTTGCATTTGAAATGATATCCATAAACAGAACTCAAGCTGCAGGACTTTGCTTGTTCTCCCATGGATGTCAAGAAGGGAGGGTTGTTCTCCAGCAAACAATTACCTGCATGTGTGGTTTCAGGGGAGAGGGCACTTTCCTCTGAAGTATCAAAACCTGGCCATTGCTGAATATGAGGCTGTGGATGGGATGGACTAGGAAAACTTGGTTTCTTAGACTTCTGGTTTTTACATCCTTTTGTCTCATAGGCCCAGGATTAAATCAGTCACTGCACTTGAGGGAGGGGAGGAGTTTTTCCACATGTCAAATGGGCAGTAACCTGCCAGTAAATTCCCCTCAGCTCTTGCAGGTTAACTACTAGAATCATTTTATCTATCCAGTCTCCATTACTGCTGATACCTGAATTTCTGCTCTGTAAATGCAGTACTTGTACAAGGTGGTCTCTCCTCAAGCAACGGAATTCTTTAGTCTAAGGAAGTAGTATACCAGATAGAGTCTTAATGACTCCAGGTATACACTAAATGATCCAATGTCCTCTTCTGGGGATTTCTGCGGGACAGTCCTTCAGGTAGGAAAACCACCAGCCTACACAGGCAGTCTCTCTGACCCTGTGGATGCTGCTGTGTTCAGATGAAGGGAAACAGCTCAAGAGGAGGAATCGTGAGGGAGATTCTTGAGCCTCATGGTTAGAACAGCTACCTGAGATGAGGGAGCCTCGGTTCACATCCCTGTGGTCAGCCAAGCTGAGCAGACTTGCAGTCTTAGAGGAAAAACGTTTGTCACTGGGGGGCAGGAGAGTGGGAGGAAAGCTTTCTGATTTTCTCCATCACAAGAAATTCAGTCTTAAACTTCACAGAGTCCTGACAGCCCTTTTCTGAATTCCCAGGATTTCTGTGGAAAGGTTCCATTTCAGCTAATGCATTTTCCTAATCAGCCCCTATCCCAGGATATTTAATAGACTATGGTTCAAGTCTGTTCTGCAGCAGTGCTTCATCACAGCACCAAACTAGGCTGACAAGGTTACTGCATCATGAGATGCAATTGCCTCATTTTCTTCACATTTTTGTACTCTTACACTCTTTAATGTTTTCATTTTGTAGTCTTATATAAATTATATGCATTGTGAATTACTCTTTCCTTTCCAGAATTCATCAAAAGCTGCCCAGAACCCATCTCCTTGGGGTGCCAGTGGAAAGTAAGTTGCACAGAAACTTACATCATATTGGCAGTCAGAAATCATATTTTCTTACCTGCAGTATGGCCTGATACTCTGGTGGTGTTAATCCCAACACCTTTTAAATAACTGTATTAACATCTCTTTCCAGGAGCACAGGAACTCCATCACCTATGTCCCCCAGCCCATCTCCAGTCAGCTCTGTAGGATCCCAGGGGAGCACAGGGGCCCCTTCCCCATCTCCTATCATCAGCATTCCTCAGCGCATTCATCAGATGGCTGCCAACCACGTCAGCATCACCAACAGCATCCTGCACAGCTATGACTATTGGGAGCTGGCTGACAACTTGGCCAAGGAAAACAGAGGTGAGCGAGGCAAGGCAATGGACTATTTTAGAAGACTGTTACATGATTTGGATCAGGAAAACAACTATTTTGATAGGAAACCTGTCTGCAAAGTGGGGATGCAGGGGTGTTTTTCTCCTTTGGTCTGTTCATAGTCTTTTCGTGGTCTGTTCCAAAACAGCCCCAAAAGGCAATTTTGATAGCTGTCTCTCTCAGTATAATCTAATTTTTTCCTTTATTTGGGTGGCCAGGACTTGTGACAGACACATGGCAGACATAGCTGTGGGTGGCACTCACTGCCATCTGTGTGATTCTGGAGAGAAAGAGCTTCTTGCCTCCCAAGTCATGGACCTGGATGGGACGTGTTTAGCCAGACCACATCAAAAAACAGGAGAACAATTTCTTTGCAGAAGGAATGAACAGCCCCTAGCCCTCCCCCCATCCAAAGCAGACACAAATGGCAGTGAGGTGCTTCACTCCCTCTTCAGTGCAAACTTCCCTTAGCTGAACTGGTTTCCATGAGCACGTGCCTCAGCATCTGGCTGGTAAATTATTCCCTGGTTTTCAGGATAATGTGTGTATTTAAGGCAGGGACAAGGGCAGGATTCAAGTCAAAACAGTACACCTAGGTGTAGGTATGTATTTATGAGTTGGGGGGCTCATCTCCCTTTGCAGTTGATGGAGCTTTGTTCAATACAAACAGCAGAGTTCTGAGTGCTGTTCAGTTCACCTGAAGGGGAGACAGAGATACAATCCATGTGGCTAACCACAGCTGCCCAATGCCATTTGTGGTGTTCATACCTGCACTGCCACTCTGTCTGCTGTACATCCTATGTTAGATCTCCAGTCCAGGCTGTACATATCAACTGCCTGAGAGTATGGGCACTACATGTCTCTAAGTAGGCAACTGAGTCATCCCTATCCATGGCATGGGGGTTTGAACTGGGTGATCTTTAAGGTCCTTTTCAACCCAAACCATTCTGTGATTCTAAGTGCCTAGTGTCTAGTTAGCCAAATTACTCCTTAGGTGGGGTTGGCCATGTTGTACAGGCCTCTATTTCTCTGCCATGGTAGCTTAAATATCTAGCATATCACATATGTATCATTAGATGCTTGTGTGTAGACTTTTTGATTTAGTTGTCCCTAATCTCAGAATAAATCTTGCCCAGCATCTGTTTGCTTTATCAAGACTCAATGGAAATTAATGAAAAGCAAAGCTGAAGAACTGACTGTTTTGTTCTTTAAAAAGAAAATTGTTGTGCATCAGCCTGTAACATCATGAACCATGGCGCTTCTAAATTAATCTCTCCAGCACTAAACTTTCATTCCCATGAAATGTTCAGCTTGACTCAATTTGCAAGAGAATAAAATCTATTAAAGGGTGACAAGTAGCAAATAAAGCTTCACTCTTCTGATGCTGAATCTTTTTTTTTCCTGCAGATTTTTTTAACGACTTGGATGCATTGATGGGACCTATCACCTTGCACAGCAGTATGGAGCATTTAGTTCAGTACACTCAGCAAGGACTTCACTGGGTGCGGAATAGTGCTCACTTGTCATAATGACTGCTTGCCATTCTCATGGACAGTATACCTTTCATGGATAATTCAGTTATTCTGGACACTGTGCTACAGAAATAGTCAGCCACAGCATTGATCCAAACAAAGGTGAATATTTCTTCAATATTGAGCAAAATTTTTCTGACTGTAGACATGTATGTGTGCAGCAGAACAATATACAATGATGTCTCTTCAGAATGAACTGGTTTTTATCACTCTCCAAACATTTTCATACACTAGAATTGCTATAAAGAACTGATCTTGATGCACAAAACATACCCTTTCTATTCTTGTACTAAAAAACTCAAAAACCAAAATCTCATGGGTTGATTGAACCGAGTGCAATAAGCACAGATCCCTCTTCAGAAAAGCTCAGAATAGATTCTTAACTTTAAGCTTGTACTGAAATCCTGATGACTTCAGCAGAGCTTAAGCACATACACAAGGGCTTTCCTGAACTGGAATTAATGAGGGCAAATTATAGACATGGAGAACTTCTACTTGCAGCATGGACACGTCACAGAAGTTTCAGTATTAATGTGCCATCTCCCTGTTACTTCTCCACTGGAGCACAGAGAGGAGTTGTGTAGCCCCATTAAGTCAGACAAAGAAGGCATTCTTTCATGTGCAATAAGTTTCAACAAATTGCATGCATTTCTTTATCTCCTGTCTTTTTAAGTAACTTTACCTCTCATTCAATTCCTCACCAACAGTACAACCTATGGTATCAAGCAAAAGGCCTGAAAACAGATATGCTGATAGCAAGAACTTAAAAGAGACAGTGGAAAATTGCATTTTGTTACTGACAGTAAATAGATAATGAAAAAATATGGCAAACAGCAATCCACTTAGGAAAGAAAATGTGTTAATTTCAGCTGCACGCACACAGAAACAGATATTTATAACAGTTGTTGGCTTTGCATGGGAAGCTTCATCCTGCAGATTTTGACTTTCATATCTTTTTCATCTAGCAGAAGCTTGCAGCATTTTCGTCCAAGCTCTATGGGAGCATTACATGCAATTTCCTTTATCTGGGAAGCTGAGTTTGCTGCTCATCAGGCTAAGAACTGTTTCCTATCATAATCCTCTCACTCTCCATGCATAATCCTCAACTAGGCTTTAACGCTTCTTGATTTATGAGATGCTTTCAGTTCCTGTTGACAGGCTGTGTTTTTCATGCCAGAAGAATTAATCCCACAATAATTGAAGTTTAATTTGGGTCAGCTGAGGTCAAGGCCAGTTCATATCAACTGTGCATTTTTGTTCATTTTCAGTGATTTGCACATATTTGGGGGGGTTCTGTATTGGAAATATAATTTTTTTGCAATCAGATTTGCAGACTTTACTCAAATCATCATCTCCTGTGACTTCTTGTCCGAGACACTAGTTGGACCCTCTTATTATTGTTTTCTAATCTAATTTACTTATATTACTAATATTAAGGAATGTGAGTACAAAAGACGCTTTGAATAGAAGATACAAGTAGAAGTAGCTACTGATATAAATGGTTGATTAAATGGTCCTTGCTGCCTTCTTTTTCCTCCCCATTTTTAAAGAGTTGCATTTTGAAGAAAGCTACCAAACAACGCAGTATGATTTCTCAGTAAGATGTTCTTTGGTAGCACAGGCTGTATGTACCCCATGGTAAAGAGTGGGCTGGTGAGCACCCTGAGCCCCACATAGCTGTGATTTTGGCGAGGCTCTTTAGCATAACTCCAGCTATTGCCCAGACTCAGAGCCTTCACTGTGTTCTTTGGAGAAACTCAGCAGAGTAGCTACCAAGGAACTGCTCAGCCCCAGGACATTCTGGGATGATATTTATGTGCCCATTGGTGCTCAGATACTTCCCCCGCAAGAGATGTCCTGAGCTCAGTTGTGGTCACCCCTTAGCATGGACTTGAGTGTTAGAGGGTGGCTGGCTCCAAGAGTGAACACGTACATGCCTTTAAATGACAAAATACACAACCTCTGAGTCCTCCTGTCACTCTTAACCCTTGGCTGTTACCCACCCCGGAAGGAACATAGTTTGTTTTGTCACAAGTATTGTGGAGAACTTGATCGGTGCCTTTCTGTTTATCACTTGCCTGATCTCCAGCTGTGGAAGTCTGTCAGGATTTACTAGACTAGTAGTAACAGATTCTGTCAGCTGCTTCAATACCATATGAAGGTACTGTGGGATTTCTCCTCAGATCAGGAAAATGAAATTCCAGCTAGATTAGCTTTTGTTTTCTTTGACGGTGCCTATAATGTTTATCTTCAGATAAGTTTGGGGTTTTGGGAGCCCTTTCTGCTATTTAATGTTGAGAAATTTTAGAAGTGACATATATTACTTGCCTTAAATGGAGTTTAGTTTTCTTGCACATGTGGCATTTGAGTTTCAAATATGAAACTTTGAAGCATGTTTATTTTACTAAGATTGGGATATTTTTATTAATCATGATGAACTCTTTATATGTATATAATATGTCAAGAAACTTCAAAGAAATGAAAGAATTAATGCTGTTCTGTTGTAACATTTCCAAGTATTAAGGATCTCTTGCAGATGATTGTCCTTTCCTGTACGTTGTTCTTGCATTGAATTATTTTGGCTGAATACCCATTGTTTCTGTGGAAAAACACACCAGTTTTTAGTGTTTGTGTGGGCATCATCTGTGTTGTCTGATGAGCATGCTGGGCCTTAATTTCTGGTGGTTCAACAGGATGAATGGATTAGAGGGTTTGGCCTTCTCTCCATAGGGTTTCTTGCAGCTATACTATTTTGGTGAGGTTATTATAAATTATCTTCTATTCAGGCTGTGTGGCTGATTAGAGGACTGAATGCGGCATGGTGACAACAAACACTTCATTTGATGTTCTTGAGGCCTGGTCTGGAAAAGTGCATGTGACTTTTAGGTCTGGTCCAGTTAAGGATATGCTCCACCTTAAGAACCTGAATAATCTTAGGCACTTCGCACTGAGTCACTCAGTGTGTTCTGGGTAGGACCAGAGGAGACTGTCTTTCTTTGGGGCTCCATGAAAAACAATGACTCATTTTAATCTGTTGTAAAAGTCCGGGAATATGCAGGCTTCTTTGTGCCATAGCAATGTTCAGGATCATTTTGAGAAAGTAAGAAGTCATTCCGTAGAAGTCAATCCCGAAGAATCATAGAATCACAGAATACACTGAGTTGGAAGGGACCCACAAGGATCATCGAGTCCAGCTCTTGGCCCTGCACAGGATACCCCAAGAATCACACCATGTGTCTGAAAGCATTGTCCAAATGGTTCTTGACCTCTATCAGGCCTGGTGCTGTGACCACTTCCCTGGGGAGCTTGTTCCAGTGCTCAACTGGGTGAAAAGACCTTTTCCTGATATCCAACCTAAACCTCCCCTGACTCAGCTTCATGCCATTTCCTCGAGTCCTGTCACTGGTCACAAGAGTGAAGAGATCAATACCTGCACCTCAAAGTCTCTTCATGAGGATGTTGAAGACCACAGTGAGGTCTCCCCTCAATCTCCTCCAGATCATGCCTGGAGGGAGAAATTTGCTTACCAACAGAGGCTTCTGAAGCAGTAACAGTTGGTAAAGAAATGGGATGGATTCAAAGGAACTGTGTATTGCAGGTGGATGTGACAAATGCAGAACAGCCTATAGGATCCTCACAGAGAGCAAGATCATACAGACCCCTTGGCCTTAATCCTTTACAGTATTCCATGGTGGCATGAGTGACAGGTAAGAACAAAGCATATGCAGAGGTTCAAACGTGGCCAAAAATCAGACATGTCCTCCCTGTCACGACAGGATACCCAAACACCTTGTTTGCCTGTTTCTTTTGTCCAAATACCACAGGGCTCCAAAGGAAGAGGTTATAGTGAACAGAGGACTGTAGGTAAAGGAGGTTAAGAAGATCAAGCCCTAAGTGTAGATACACATATGTATATACTGTAAATCTAAATAGTAATAAAAGTCATTCGGCATGAAGGATATGACTAGTGCCTACCATTGATCATTGAGTACTCATCACTGAGCAGCCATATCACCTCAGAAGTGCAGTAGCTGTTGTCAAAATAATTTGTGTAGCTAATTAATTTATACGAAATGCACCTTTGGGACTGTGCCATAGTATCTCTTTTCAAACAAATGTTCAACCATTTTTCATGGCCACTGATTCAAATCTACATCACTGAAATGTCAGGATATCTTTTCTTCCCTAGATGAGAACATATACTTAGACCTGGCTAATCTGTACTTAGTTTATCTACCCAAGAGCCTTTAGTAGTCACCAGCCTTAATGCATGTACAGTGTATACTATTCACTGACTTAGTAGTAGTTTTTAATCCAAATGAAATTGGAATTTGCAAAATGACTTGGATTAATGACGTCTGCCTAAGAGATCCTGCAGATGTGACATTAAATGATTCATGATTTTAGGCAGGAAAGGTTGAATTTTATGTAAATAACAGTGGATGAATTCTGTGTTCCTTTTACTAGAAGATTTCTTAAAATTAAAAGATTGTCAAAGCAATAGGTTTTTTAACTCTCCTAAATTTTCTGGTGGGTCATGAGTTCATGATAATAGCTCCCTCTGCAATATGCCCTGCCTTTACATAATCCTCTTAATGCTTAATATGTCAGAAAGAAATGTTTCTTTTTCACAGTGATAGCAACATTTCCCTCCCCCATTCAGGAAGAATCCTCAAACTAAAGAATAAAATCTCCTGGCACAATAGAAATACAAACAATGCGTGAAGAATATGGACTTGTTATGGTAACAACTGAAGTTTGGCTGGTACAGACCTAACATCCCTCTCATTTTGGTATATTTTTGTTAGCATTTACATCACATATTTGAACTCATTGTGTGTGAAACTAAGGAAGTAGTCCAGTTTTCATGTCTTAAAAAGGCCTGGTTGGTCTGACTGGTATCATAATTATAATTTTTACATTAGCTTATGCACTGTGCACCAAGGGCTGGGAAGGTATGTAACTACAGAAAATTTTGTCAGAGTGCTTTCAGAAAAGCATTTGGATGATCTTATGTTTAGTCTGTCTCAAAAACTGCAGAACAACATCTCTCAGCCAATATTGTTAGCATGAAAATTTGGCTACTTTAATGTGTCTCATAAAGCTGCCGTTTGCCCTCAGTAAGGCCGAGACTCTATTTGCAGCATCACTGGTCGCCGTGCTGTAAGTTGCACTTAAGGTTAATTAACAAACTGGGAAAGTCACCTTAGGCCCATGTCGTGCTAACCTGACTAAAGCTACATAGAGGAAAACCACTAAGATTTAGAGCATCCAAGGCTCTGTTGTCCTTTAAAAAGACTACGGTTTTCCTCATTGAATCAGGTGGGATCCAGTTGCGGCTATTTCTTCAAGTAATTCCTCTCCCTCTGTTTGCTGTCTGGCTCTGTTGCTCTTTGTAGCCCACAAGTATGCCTGCACTTTCAGAGGTGTTTGCTGCTTTGGCAGTCCAAGCTACCTTTCAAACGGGGTGCTGGAGCACAGGGCAAGTAACCCACAGGTTGCATAAAGGGCCTTGCTTTTGCCCCCAAAACCAGCAGCAAAAACAAGGCTCCCTTGTTTTTTCAGTCCGTGAGCTTGAATCTCACACACTGTAGCTTGAAGCCCAGCCTCATCCCTGCTGCCCTTGAAGGATTCCATAGGGTCCAAGGAAAATAACAGAATTAGGGAAAAAAAGGGGGATTTCCTCTGTCCCAAGGCACTTACTCCTTGTTTGGGAGCGAATATAGTGAACATCATGGATGATAAGGCTCTCAGGTCTCATGTTTCTCATATGTACTAACACGGGGATACTTAACACTTATCTGCCTCATAGATTCATTATGAAAATTAATTAATGTTTGCAAATCACTTTGTATCCTCAGAAGGAAAGTGCTGTAGAAGAGAAAAAACTGCCAAGTACACTGGATGAATTTTGCCCCTGAGTCCAGAGCTATAAGACCCTCAAAATCCTTAAATACTGTGTAAGCTCTGGATGTAAGCACTAGAGTGAATAAAACTTTTGCTTAGTGTTGAGGGGATTCACAGCCTAGGTGAAATTGCTGTTCCCATAGTATCTATAACTTTGATCCTGGTAGAGGGCAAGAATTACAACCATACATAAGGGGACAAACAGAGTAGGTTAGCCAAGTGCTGCATGGCCATCAAAGAATTTTGTATCTTTTTACGGCTTTCTGCGGAAGAAATTTGTACAAAGTGTTTTTTTCATAACAGCCTCAGAAGTGTTCAAATATTTGTTATTCCAAATCCAGCTTCAAATAACTTCAAATCAATGGAAATTTTCTCTTAGAATGGTGCACTGCAGAGAGAATTAGTTGCTTAACAAAACATTAAAAAAAAAAATCTCATAAGAAAATATGTGTCTGATACACATTACGAGTAACTGAACTCGGAAGTCAGAGATGCACAGGGAGCATGATATGGTAGTTACCTTCCCAAATCATACCATTATTAGCCAGCATTCCCAGGTCAAATTCCCAGCTCTTTCCTGACACATTACACGTAGAAGTCATCAATAAAGCACTTCACCAAGGATTGAACACCAGTCGAATCAACAAAATGTTTCTATTATGGTTCATGTTATTCAGTCAATACTAACAAGTCCTTCCTTAGCACTAGGTACCTTTTCTCCTCCACTTGGCATTCTTAGATACAGAATTCTTACCCTGTCAACAGACATTGAAGGAAACACTTCCTGCAGGAACAAGCTAGACACACATGATATTTACCAAAGGACAGGCCCTTCTTATTCTTTTTCTCACTTCCATTTTGGAATATATTTCTATTGAAAAAGGGTATCTTCATTTGCAGATTAGATTTATCATGATAGGTGGGTTTGGGTTAAAAGGCATCTAGTTCCAACCCCTCTGCCATGGGCAGGGACACCTTCCACTAGAACAACCTTCCAGGTTGTTCAAAGCCCCATCCAACCTGGCCTTCAACACTTCCACAGATGTGGCATCCACAACTTCTCTGGGCAACCTGTTCCAGTGCCTCACCATCTTCATTGTAAAAAATTTCTTCCTTAGATCTAATCTAAATCTAACCTCTTTCAGTTGAACACTGTTGCCCCTTGTCCTGTCACTACAGGCCCTGGTAAAAAAATCTTTCTCCACCTTTCTTATAAACTCTCTTTTTGTATGAAAAGACCACAGTAAGATCTCCCCAGAATCTGCTCTTCTCCAGGCTGAACAGCCCCAGCTCTCTCAGCCCGTCTTTGTAGGAGAGGTGCTCCAGCCCTCTGGCCATCTTCATGGTCTCTTCTGGACCTGCTACAACAGGTCCACATCTTTCCTGTACTGAGGACCCAGACCTGGACACAGTACTCCAGGTGGGGTTTCATGACAGCAGAGTAGAAGGGGAGAGTCACTTCCCTCAACCTGCTGGTCATGCTTTTTTGGCTTTCTGGGCTGCAAGTGCACATTGCTGGCTCATGTCCAGCCTCTCATCCATTAGCACCCCCAAGTACTTCTCAGCAGGGCTGCTCTCAATCAGTACATCCCTCGTCTGTACTGGGCCTTGGACTAACATAGATGCAGGACCTTCTACTTGGCCTTGTTGGACCTCATAAGGTTCACATGGGTCCTTTCCTCAAGTCTGTCAAGGTCCCTCTTGATGTCAAGGTCCCTTTGGGGATTGTCCTGCAGTTCCAGACATTTTCTTCCTCAACTCCATCTCCCAGCCTGAGCTTGTAACACACAGGACAAGGTAGAGTTGAAATTAGTCACAGGAAAACGGTGAAAGTCAGTGCAGAGCTACTCCAAGCAGCTCAGGACTTTTCTGCTTTCTTCTCGTTCCCACCCCACCTGTTGGACTGGCACCCACCTCATCTTATTATTCCTAGCAAGAGAATTCAGTTCCCTCTTGAGGAAGAGACAGTGGGTGCTGATGACTCCATGCGACAATTTCTGACAGCTCTGCTCCTCTGCATGGAAAGGCAGCAGATGGGAGACACCATTAACCTGGGGATGGGGAATGTGTTGGTGACTCAAATACCTTGTGTGAAACAGAAGCACAGCTGGAGTGGCTGCAGCAGCATCTCCAGGCCCAACATCTTGGTCTGACATTGTGTTACCAATCTGCTTGAGTAAGCATTGCCACTTTATGGCCCTGCAGTAGAACAAGCAGGAGCTGGTGGTCTCACACCTGTGCAATGACCTTTAGGCTGTTAAGGACACAAAATCAGCCTTGTTAAATAGGAAGAGAGGGTGAAATGGGAGAGCAAAAAGGTCCTGATTTAAACACAGAAGTTGGGATTCGCCTCGTCTTGTACTGAAGGTGTGAAATAAGCACAATGAATCACGCCCTAGAAATGCTTGTTTCTGTCCAGTGGCTACAAAGGGAATTTAGGTGATGAGCTCAGATACAGAGGTGCCATAAATCCCAGCCGAGGTTCACAGTTATACCTGTTGCTGACAAGAGTGCATGATGAAATTGGTAAATATCGTAGGATGCACTGAGGCAGGATGGGGCTGAGATCATGTTGGGAGAGAGCAGATATGCAGGGAAATAGGTATACAGTAAATACAGTTACTTCTGAGTTGTTTCAAGCATACATTTTAGACTTGAACCATCTCTTGACCACTCTGAGCCTAAATCCAAAGTAGTTCCTTGAGAACTGATTGAGCACCTTTCTTCTATTAAGATTACTGAAATATCAAGAAAATAAATTTTACATTTTACTAAACACTTGCAGGCACTTTTTCCATATGCTGCCTGGAAGTAGCTGGCTTCCTTTAAAGAAGGAGAAACAGTTTCTCTGTAGGTGACAAAAGAGATGAGATTGGCTGTGAGGCCAATATTACTCTTTTTTTATGGAAATTCAGCATCATTTTTCAATTTACTACATGAAAATATCAATTTTGTCCATGATGAACAGCCTATAGGCCACACAGGAACACCTAAAGTTTGTGGCCTGTCTGCAGACCAGAAGTCCCGTAGCAGCTCCTAGTGCTGGCTTCCCTTGCTGTCAGTGGGGGCAGAAAGAGCAGTGGTATGTTGAGAGGTTCAGAGCAGCCAGGTCAGGGTGTGCTTGCAGTAGGCTGTCTCTTTCCATGGATGGCAACAGGAGGGGCAGGAACCAAAGCAGAGGAGCCAAAGCGAGAAGCCAGGCAGTGTGAGAACTGCTCAAGGCTAATCCCTGGTCCTCCTGTGCAGGGACAATGCCCCATGCTGACCACAGCAAATGGAGACAATAACGGGTATAACAAATCATGGCTGCACACACACTTGCTGCCTTCAGCAACTCCCTGCCTTCCTGCACATGTTATTCATGGAAACCTGGACTGTAGTGGTGTCAGCTGACCACTGCCGTGTTGCAGTAGTCCTACAGAGTCCTACAGTCCTCTTCCACGGAGCTGCCACAATGCAGAAGCCAAAACCAAACTGTGCTGAGGGTGGGTGAGGGAAACAAACAGGTGGAGAAGACAGTACAGGGCCAGCAAAATAACAGGATGCTTAAATTTGTCATTATTTCTCCAGCCAATTGCAAAAATCACAGAGACCCCTGCCAATTTCCCATGCTAAATGTAGCACCACTGGCTGAAGAGGCAGGGTGGCAATCCCAGTGTGGGATCCAGCCACTGACCATCCTCCTGATGGGCTCACTGGCAATGCAGACGGTGCCTGGGGAGATATTGGTGCATTGCAACTCTTCCCCATCTCCCCTTTTCACACAGTGAACTCCTACATGACCGTCCCTGGCCAGATGAGGTACACAGAGACCAGTTTATGACTAGAATTACTTTTGTAATGAACCACAGAGATTTATTTCCATATTTCATTTACAGCAACAAACACCAGCGGGTTTTTTGTAAAATTATTCAAGTTGGGATGGCTTTGTTTGCAGCTCATAAAATATTGCTCGTGTTTCTCTCTGAGGATGTGCTACCCCAGACCTTCCTCACTCTTCTACAGCAGTTTCGCTCTTTCTGCTGACCATAATCCCACAATATGTCCCGTACAGCAGGCAATATTGTTTACACAGGTTAATAAACAGAGTATTCTGTACAGTAATTTATGCTGTAAAGTATGTACATATATCACAGTAGCAGTCACAAATGCTTTAAACTGCCTTATTTATTAGATGGGTTAGCATTTCCCCCCTTGCTCCAGAATACTTTAAATTATTTTTATCTTTTGCATTAGGTATTTTTTTAGTTGCTGCAGTTTGACCCAATTATGGACAAAAAAAAAAAAAAGTCTTTACAGTAAATAAATACCTAAAATTTAAGTAAAAATAGAATATTCACTGCCCATCCAACTAATATAGCTCTGATTATGATTATAAACAAATATGGTATACTCTTATGTGTGTAACATAGTATATGCCAGAAATCATATTCCACTTGTGATCAATACAAATGAGCTTTAGTAACGTCCACCAATTTCATTCTTCCATTGTGAGACAAAAACATAACAAACTACTTAATGTAAAATGTTCCCCGTGAGAGCCCTGGTCTTATTCCTCCCTCAGGCAAAACTCACATTGGCTTCAGTGGGAGCTTTACCTAAGTAAAAGTACAACATAGGGACATTAAAAATAAAATATATCACATATAAACAGTACTTGTGCTTTGTAGTCGTTCCCTTCCTCTTTAGGAAGAAACATAGGGTAGGTGCTACATCTGTAATGCTCCTCTCACTCCTCCCCTTTTGCTGTACAAGTAAAAAATTGAGATTCAGAACCAATTGTATTTGTTCCATTCACTCAAGCAAAATAGAAATCTTCCAGGGATCAGTTCCAAGTCAAACTAGAAGATACAAAAAAAATTTGCATTTCTTTGTTTTCGAGTTAAATTATGTTACACAATTAAACAGATTAATGCATACAAAGGCAATGAAATTATTAATGACTTGTTTTAACGTTTGGAGATTTTGCTATGTCCGCAGTTCATATAAAACTCATGTAGCACAGTTTCTGGGATGGTGAAAAATCCTACTGTAATGTAACAGAATGAGCCTTAAGGATTTGTAAGAATAAGCACTTTTATATTAAAAAGCAAATATTAATTCATCAGTAATATTACTTTTTTAATGTGACAATAAACCATGAATTCAACATCCTTCTGTCTCAATTATGCCTCATCTGTCTCTTTCTTAAACCTTTTTCTGAGGGAAATAATTGTCTGGTTTTCTGTTGCAGCTTTTGGTTCCCATTTCAGTCGCCTTTACTCCTGCCTAAGTCACCTACCTTTATCCACACTTCCTTCATGGGTGAGCTCATTTGCAACCTTTCTATAAGGAAGGAGGAAAGTCTCATTCATCAAAGCAGATCTCATTAGCAGGGTACCATATTTAACTGGGGTGTCTGTCAGAACCAAAGATGTGGAAAGAGGCCACTCTCTGGAGAAAGGAGAGCAGAGTCACTACTACATTTTAGTGAGGCACAGGATGAGCACATCAGCAATCCAAACTTTTCTTTATGCAGATGGAGGAGACAAGCCCCTGTAAGTAAAGGCCACTGACATTTCTAAGTAATGCCAAGACAGCCACAATCTCAGCAGTTGCAGAGCATCAATTCACAATAGGCCACTATTACGATAAATCCACAAGATATACAAGTACCAAGTCACTCTCCAGCCTGCCTTCCCCTATCCTCAGACACACATGCACATTGTTCACCAACTATTTCCCAGTCCCTATAGCTTCCTCCCACATAGGATTGACATCTCTTAGAAGTGCTTATTCCATACTTAGACCAAAACTTGAATGCTGCTGTTTTAATGTGACCATTTTAGCAAGCGGTAGCATCTTTTGGATCTTTTCTACTTGATTAATACCTGGGGAGTCAGGGGCTGAACATTTTCCCGCTTCTTACTGGGGAAGTCATGTTTTCCCAAGTAGCATCTGGCAGCTGGGGCAGGTACTGGCTGAACATCTCAGGTGCAGGCTAGAAGAAATGACGTTCCCAAACAATGTTCTGCACTTTCGTGACTCACCACCATACTCAAACCTGGGCCTTTAGTGGACTGTAACCATCACATGTTTAAGCACACAAATGGAGAGATTTTGCTACTGAGGGTGGGGCATGTATTTCAGCACAACATGCTGTGATTCATGATAGGCTGACACATGGCATCGCTGCCCCAAATCACTGACAGGTTACTTCTGTTAGGACAGGAAAGCAGGCAAAGAACAGTCTCCCCAGGCACTACCATCATCCAAAGATTGAGACCCCTTCTCCAGGCATTGCCTGCAGTGGCTGAAGAGCTGACATACACAGCACCAGGGAGACAGTTGCCCATAGTTGTGTTTTCGAAGACCACTGAGGCTCAGAGTGAGCCCATTGCCATCTCCCACACCAAGGCTGGTTCAGTCCTACACACCATACACAGCTCCATTAACTTCTGCTACTTAATGGAGCTCCTTGCTTTAGCACTGCCTCTCTCCCTGAACAACTCAGCAGTTTGCTGGCAATCCTGCAAAATATTCATGCATAATTTTACTTCCTGACTTGTTCCTCTTAAACTTCCTCTTCTCAGCGCAGTTCAAGGTCAGGAAGGAAATCAGGCTCCACTGAGCTAAAGACCTGGAGGGACCATTACGATGATCTAGTCTTACTTCCCAGGAAAACACAGGCCATAACATTTCAGCAAGGGATTCCTTTATGAAAGGCTAATAACTTGATGAAGAGAAGCCTAACTTTTTATTAAGGCACCCAGTCTTGATTTAAAGACACAGAGCAATGAAGAATTTCTGCAATGAAGAAAATAGCAGCTCTTTGACTGCTATTTTCTAAAAATTCTGCCCCACGGCTTCACTTTGAATGGTATCAAGCCAACTGCAAAGTCAAACAGAAAAAAACCTCAAAGTCTGAAGATGGAATATGTGTACTGAAAGAAAGGGGAAAAAACAGAGGGAAATTTTGCATTTTAGGGGAGTTTCTGCTCCGAATTTGAGGAAAGTATGCATAGGCAGTAGTATTTGCTATTCTGAAATAGAATAGGCTGTGATTTGTTCACTAGATATGCTAGCCCACAAGACAAAACACAAAAGGAAACACTGGAACAAGTCCTGCTGAAATGCAGACCGTGTTGTTGTCCTTCACTTCATTTGCGTCAGCCTCACATTCATAGTAATGTGATTCTTACATTTTCTTTGATTTAAGAATAGGAACCACCAGCATGTCTGGATGTTCCTTAAGATTAAACCTAGGCCACCCAACTGCCTGGATAGAGATTATTAGTTTGAACTCTGTCCTATGAAGAATTACTGATCAGGAGAGATGTACTGTTACAGTGTCTCCCAAGACCATTTACGCAACTCCTGACAGTGTGAATTTGTACTGATTTGATATTCTGTGTATTACAAATGAACTACAAGAAGCTAAGGTTACATATGGTGAGAACTGTGACTTGAGAGTACATATGCCTCTACCCAGTTTAAAATAATGGGGAACACAGTCTTGTAAATACAGATCTTTCTTTTTCCTTTTTTTTTCCTGCTCCCCAGAAAAAACTTCTTGGTCCAATAGTGCCATGGACAGCTTATGATTTACAAATCCCTCCAGGTAAAGCAGAGAGAATGGACACTGAGCACAATGAGAATATCCATTTTGGAAAGCCACTGGGGAGAGAGTACCCATCTTTGACAGATTTCCTTGAGAGATATCCCCAGCCCTTTCACTCTGCCCTCTCAAAGAGTGCTAAGAGCAGGCTTTTTCAGCTATGCCTAGTTAAGCATTTAGGCTTTGTAGAAAGATACATAATTTCAGGTGCCTGGCCCCAAATGTTGTGTCAGGCCCCAGGCCACCCTATGTACAGTGTGGAGAGATCTGTATGGCTTGGATGAACCTTCACTTGAGGGAAGAGCTCCTGGATTCAGGCAGTAGTGCCTAAACAGAGCAGCCATCTCCAGTCCCTTCTAAATCATCAAGCACCTGATGCAGGGCCCCAGACAAGACCTCCACCCTGCTGGGTTAGGCAAAGTACATACCTACAAGTATTCTTCAGGGTATGGAGCAAACCTTTTAGGAAACAGGGGAGCCAGACAGCAATAGTTCCAGGGGTTTTGTTTGTTTATTTATTTGCTTGGGTTTTTTCAGGTCAATATAGCGGGTTATCTGTCACACCCTGGAAACAAGCCTTTCTTAACCTAAATAGGCCCTCTCTCGGGAAGAGACCCTACTCCAAACTGCACATCATGACCACGTACTTATTCTTAACACTGGTGTTTGAAAAATGACTGCAGAAAATCAAACTCCTAAAACAGGCTCCACAGTCCCAACATCAGCCACAGTACACCCTCTGCTAAGGGCCTGGGACCTGTTCCACCACAGTACGTGTGCTCCATCTTTATGCTGTTTTTGCACATCTCATACTAGCAGCAGTCAGGAAAAAAATCACTAGGCTTAATGGTCCTTTGATGCGATCAACCGTAGTTCTTACTACCATCCTGAACTCACTGGTGAAGTAGAGGAAAAAAAAAAGAGGAAGTTAAGAGTGATAAAAGTTCTTTAAACTTCAAGGACATAAAACAATAAATAAGGTGTCATCTGCTTCCACAAGTGACTGCAACCTGGCCAATCTGGACTCAGTGAATTGTTTTTATAGCTCTCTTCATGATGCTGAATAGAAGTTTAATAAAAAGGTTTAGATGGAGCAGACAATTTGTTCTTGCTTCATCAGAACATAAATTTTGACTATGCAGGGATTTAAATATCTAGGCTTAAGTTCTGTAACTAGCTCAAGCTAATAGTTTCTAATCAAATCCTCTGCTGTGTATGAAGTTGTTTGAGTTAAAACACTGCAACAGTAGAGGATTTAAGCTTAAGCACAGTGAACGAGGTGTACACAAAAAATTATTTTGTATTGTCTTGCTGCTTTAGGTCAGTCTCACAAAACTCATCATCATCATCCCAACAAAGCCACAAGACAGGATAAAGCTATATGGTCTGTCTCCAAGCATAAGATAGGGATAAATTGATACCCACTTCACATGCTTTCATAAAGCTCCTGTGAAAGCATGAATAGGCGCTTTGAGAAGATGGAAGGCAGTTGGAACCCTGAAAGCAATCCAAAATTCTCTTTTGATTATACCTTTATCGTGCATGCTTTCTGAAAATTTAACACCAAAGAAACAGAAGTGACCCAACTGGGTTTGCTTCTTCAGCTCAGCTATTCTAGTCACCTTTCCATTCACCTTACAAGTGCCAATTTAAAACATGTGGGTCAGACACAACTGGCTCATAATGAAGAGATGACATTCAGATTACATTGCATTTATTAAAGAGTTATTAAAGTAAAAAAAAGATTCCACTAACTGGTGTCTTCCCAATTTTAAGTAGTGTTGCAAATTGTCCACTCTAAAATAGTTGCCCTCTCTAAAATAAACTGGACAAATCATAATACCACTACAGCTCCTTTCAACATAAGAACACAGAAACAAAAGCTTTGTGGATTTCAGCACAATGTATCCTCTCAATGGCACTTTCCCAGATAATATTCTTCAGATACCTCCTGAACAACATTCAGTCAACTTCCAATTCACTCGCAGCTGTGAGAATTAATTAATTTCCAATATTACATGCTAACACGAAAGACATATTTATCTCGCCAATACAGCAAAACAGCACTTTGGTACAAAGTAGGCTCAAAAAACAAGTGACACTTGAAAGTCATTCCTTTTTCTGCTTCAAGAATGATTGGAGTTCTAGTTGTAGAAGACAGGACTTTGCAAACAGAGCTCCCATACGAAAAACACAGCCCACAGGAGCTGCATGGGAGAGACACCTTCAGGTCCAGAACTCTAAGAAAGCTTTCTGCACTGAGTCATAACAGGATGGAAAGTGGGATAGTCTATGTAACTATTTTAGTGCCTGGCTCCCCTGACAGCCCTGGAGGTCACTGTCTAATGCGACATGAATTATCTATGACTTTCCAAGGAGCAATCCCCATGAGCAAGAAAGTATAGCCAGAAAATGAGGGCCTCAATACCAGAGCATTTAGTACATACAAGCAAACACGTATATGGTGAAGTAGTTGTGGTTCTTTTGACATAGAAGCCACAATTTGGCTTTGACTGTGCTACAACTCCATATATCAAGCTGTGTTGAGGGGGTTGGAAGGGATAGACCTCCTGCTAAATATCAAGGGAAGCTTCACCTTCAACATGCTGCTGGTGCTTTCAGATCTAGGCACATCTTACAGACATACCACCCAGGAATTCCAGATGAACCTGCCTTACTACCCTTCACTGCATCTCGGAGGTATTACCAGAAAACTAGACTTTTAGAATGGTCCTAAAGATCAGCATAGAGAAGCTCTTACCATGGAGACAGCATGGACAGTGTGGGCAATACATGTCAAATCTACTAACACATAAAAAGGAAGCCATGAAGAGCTTAAGGATGGCATAAAAGCAGACAGATAGCAAAAAGAAGAAATGAAAAGGCCTCTTTCAGTTAAGGGTAAGACCTTTCTCCTTAATGTGGTAGAAAAAAGATTTAGGAAGGTGAGATAAGGTCAGGTTACCAGATAATGCAGACTTCCTGGGTAGCGAGATATCTGCCAAATGAAATGAGAGAGCATGAATGTTAGAGATGCCAGAGAGGAGCTGGTTACAATAATTAAGGTCTGAGGTGATGAGCTCAGCACCAACTGTCTAAAAACAGTTCTGACAACTCAACTAAGACATCTACTCAGAGTACAGCTGCAACCCAAACAGATAACTAGATGCTCAGCTACTCAGTGAATGAGACTGAATAATGCAGAAAACATTCTCCCTTTATACCAGTCAGTGCTGAATTCTCCTCTGGCATACTGTCAATGTCCCTTCCCAAGCTTTAAAAGATCTTGCAGAAACAAGTGGAGGTCAGAGAGTAAGAATGAGAATGAGCAAACTGGGGGCTGGGAGGTAGAAAGGCAGAGGCAGAGACCATCACTGGAAGAGACTGAAAGGAATGAGATTTGTTTATCTCAGAAAGGAGGCACATAAGAAGGCACACAGCAAGATAAAATAACAAATACTTTAGAGAAGAAATATCTGACATTTCTCTCTACCTTGCTGCATAACAGATGAAGAAAGGAGCATTCAATGAAATGAGGGTCTCATGTATTCAAAGCTGATCAAATGAAATTCTCTTTCAAATAATGTGTAATTGGACAGTGGAAGATATCACCACAGGAAGCACTAAGGTCAAGAACTGTACAGGATTCAAAGAAGGATTGGATGGCTATATAGATCACAGGGATATCCAGTCAGAACAATTATGCTAAACTTTGGAAAAAGTAAAAAGACAGGCTTTTAGAATTTAAGCCAGTACCTGACTATGGGAGAATTAAAATTAGGTTTCTCTAAGGGTAGATTATCCTACATCTTTCTCTGAGGTCCTTCTATCTCCCTTGCAAGCAGTTTCACTTTAAGGCCTGATCATCAGTCTACATGAACTCCACAATTTCTATTTTCCCAATTCCACATAAGATTCAGAGGCACAGAAAACCTTTGCCTAGCTGCAAAAATGTCAGTGAATTCAAACTTGCATTTTTCCCCTAGTGATACAGTCATGGCACCACCTGTAGTTAATCAGCACAAGGTGTTTTTATCTCAATTTTTCTTTATTGTAGGGTGGCTACAACTGTGGAGCTGCAGCCTTGCAGACATGGAGTGACAGCGTTTTCTTCCTCCCTCACTTCATCCCAAAGTCAAGCTCAGTCTTGCCTGCTCCTTTTCTCTCTCTTGCATTCCCTTTTCAGAAAAGGCAAAGCTTGATCAGGACTTAAGCTTAATCCAGTAGCAAACTCTCTATTAGGAGGCTTGTGCATATGAACCTCCTATATCCTGACAATATGCCCCAAATCGAAGCAACATACTGTCTTCTCTGGCCACGGAGCTAAATGGAAGGAGCCTCGGCTTCCCATCAAGGCCTATATAGTTAATCCACATGCTCTAAACCATATCTATCAGCTTCAGGACCTCAGGGCTAAGCAGGAGATATGGGCTGCATCCAGCTCAGCCCAGCTGCAGTGGTAGCAATTCTGTATCTGCACCACAGCACATGTCAGTAAATTTACTCCAAGTGGCTCTCTAATGCCTGCACAGCCATGCACAATTGTTCTAGGCATTGGTAGTTTTCTAGGTACACACTGGTGCCTGAAACCTGTTTAATTGCAATTTTAGTGCTTATATCCTCTTTTGCAGGTACACATGCTTCCAGTTTTTCCCTCCTTCTCTAGCCTGCTAAACTACCTGCGGACCTCAAATTCAGCCTGTTGCTGTCCCAACTTTTCATAAGCATCAGCCCAACAGCTTTTCTATTTCTTAACTAGGCCTGAATCTAGCCCTGCAGGAAGGCAGGCAACGTTTACATTCCCCCTCCCCTTTTCTCCTCTTTGAATGTGGTTTTGGGGAACCCACATTCGTTATGACTTGCGCCATATACATATATATGTCATATACATATAATATTGCAACAACATATCATCAGTAGGGTAAAACTAACCTGTCTCACAACGGTCTAATCCCAGTTCACGTTCCCTATTAGTGGGTGAACAATCCAACGCTTGGTGAATTCTGTTTCACAATGATAGGAAGAGCTGACATTGAAGGATCAAAAAGCAACATCGCTATGAATGCTTGGCCGCCACAAGCCAGTTATCCCTGTGGTAACTTTTCTGACACCTCCTGCTTAAAACCCAAAAAGCCAGAAGTATCGTGAGGCCCCGCTTTCATGGTCTGTATTCGTCCTGAAAATCAAGATCAAGCGAGCTTTTGCCCTTCTGCTCCACTGGAGGTTTCCGTCCTCCCTGAGCTCGCCTTAGGACTCCTGCGTTACGCTTTGACAGGTGTACCTGCCATAATGTTGTTCATTCTGTTATCAGGCAGTTACAGTTTTGGAATCTGCTCAAACTGAATCCAAATTAAAACAGACCCTAAATCCCTGGGGAGAGATTCTTCCCTTAAATCATTTTCCTGTTTTTATCTTGACCTTTTCTGTCCTCCTGCTTATTCCACAGAACAGTTCCATGTACTTTAATTGTGCATCATTCACTTGACTAAGCTATGTGTTCCTGAAGCTGTATTCCACTTCAGCTAACTCAGTGAAATCAGAAGGTAACTGTCCTGTTTTTCGTGCAGCAGTTTGTGAAGTTCCTGCTCTCTGCTCAGTACCACTTCCTTAATTTTTACAATCTTGTATTACTAGGAGTATTGTCTGGTAACTGTACTGATCATTACTGTAATTTTTAAATCTCTTTAAGGTCTCTTTGACCCCTCAGAACGAGCCTCTTAACTTTGCCTCAGAACTGAAATAATTGAAACCATTAGAGTTTAGTTGCTTTATAATGCACCTTTCTCCAAACATAACCTTCCTGAGACAGTGACCCATGCTCCATGCAGTAGTCTGGAGGGGCCTAATAACCATCTTCCAGAGGACTGTATTGCCTCTTTCATGGTGCATTATAGCTCACTGTTCCATCGGTCTAGTGTCTTGTTTGCCTTTTTTATTGCAGCTGTGCACTGAAGTGACGGTTTCCCTGGGTTTTTTTTTCCACAGTAACCCCTTTCTTGGTCTGATCAGTGTGCTGGATGTAACACCCTTTCCCTACATTTGCTCTTTGTTCCCAGACTAATTACTTTTCATTTTCTACACCAAGTAGCATTTGCCATCTGCTGGCTCATCAACTAAATGATCCAAATCCCTTTTGAATCCGCTTGCATTGTTCCTTATCGCTTCTCTGTGCTTCCAGTTTTACCATCCAACCGGTGGAGATTTCATGTACACAGTGCTCATCCGAGACACAGGAGCAGAGACTGTGGGAATCACAGGAGCAGAGACTGTGGGAATCCACAGGACCTTCTCACACCTAAGGCAGAGCATCCCGCCTGGACTTGCCACTTGCTGCATTCATATATGAAAGAAAAAATTTTTGCCATTTTTGCTTTGGCAAAAATCAGGTTCAGTCTGCTTGAGATAAAGGATGGCTTCAAGGCCCAGGCCCTGTGCTGGAGGACAGTGCAAGGCAAGTGTCTTGCAACGGGACTCCAAGACCAAAGTGGACTTGCTGCAGCTTTTAGACACCCCACCTACTGTGCCTACACCAAGATACAACAAAAGTTCCGCTGCCCACCTCACAGCTCCCACAATGAGTCCTGGAAGAAGAGGCATGTGCCACATCTCCTCCTCACACCATGTCCTGTTTGTGTGTGTGTGTTTGTTCGTGTGTGTGTGTCTACACATGTGCACATGGGGAAAGGAGAAAAGGAAATGCGATGTGAGTAGGTGAATGATTTGCTGTGCCTAGTGGCAGAGCTCAAGGAAGAGGTAGAGAGGCTAAGAAGCATTAGGGACAGTGAAAGGGAAATTGGTTGGTGGAGTCACAGCCTTTGGACCCCAAAGGAAGTTCAGCAGGAGATGGTAAAGCCCTGCCCCTCCTGCCATCAGGCACATGGAGCAAACCAAGTAGATGGGGGGGAATGGAAATGGGTCCCTGATCGGAAAGGTAAAAAATCCCCTCCCGACTCCCATCAGCTCCCCAGGTGCCCTTAAAGAACAGGTATGAGGCCCTGGAGCCAGAGAATCAGGTAGGGGACAGCCAAGAGGAAGATTTGTCTGGAGCGTCTCCTGGTTGCACCCTGTCTACCAGACGGATTACAACTGCGGCTGGAAAGGAAAAAAGAAGGGTAGTTGTAGTCAGTGACTCCCTTCTGAGGGGAACTGAGGGCCCTATATGTGGACTGGACCCATCCCACAGGGAGGTCTGCTGCCTTCCAGGGGCCCGGGTGAGGGATATTAGTAGGAGACTACCTGAGCTAATTCAGCCCTCAGATTATTGTCCACTGTTGGTAGTTCAGGCTGGCAGCGATGACATTAATGGAAGAAGTATCAGGGTGATTAAAAAGGATTTCAAGGTGCTGGGTTGATTAGTTAATGGGAC